>OZ035958.1:1800000-2371902 GCA_964034955.1 Orchesella flavescens | reverse complement strand
AAATTGTGTGCTTTCACTTTCCCCTAATTACAGCTGATTACAGTTCGTATTACGACGAGGATCCTTCGATGAGTTACTATGGAGGTCAGCAGGGTGGTCAGGTGGCTCAGCACCATATGGGTGGTAATCCTCATAATCCGCAGCAGCCAGTTTCGATACTGAACCGTTCTCGCCACGCTTCTGGACCAAGCATAATGTCTCGAAACCCATCAGCAATGCCTCCCGACTCCAACAACTACTTGACGGAGCTGCAGCTTCAAAACTCTGACTTGCAGCGGGAGCTAGGCAACTTGAAGAAGGAGCTGGAGTTAACAAACCAGAAGTTGGGTAGCTCCATGCACTCGATCAAGACATTCTGGTCTCCAGAATTGAAGAAGGAGCGTGCGCTGAGGAAAGAGGAGTCTGCGAGATACTCGCTCCTCTCTGATCAACTCAAACTACTCAACTCTGAGAATCAGGTAGGAGTATTGAAATGATAGTTTTTTGTTATTGGTCCGTTTTGTTAATACCAAGCTGATTATGATGCAGAAACAAGCGCTGCTAGTGAGGCAGCTCGAGGAGGAACTTAGGCTTCGCACGCTTAGGGGAGGCGCTTCCCTAGAAATGCAACGCCAAATGGAAGCGCTAATCACTGAGAACGAGCATCTTGTAAGGGAGATCCGGATATTACGTGAGACAATCAAAGAGTTTGAGCTGAGGCTCGAGACCCAGAAGCAAACGCTTCAGGCCAGGGACGAGAGCATCAAGAAACTACTGGAAATGCTTCAAGCTAAAGGGCTAGGGAAAGAAGAGGACAGGGCCATGATTCAACAGCTCCAAATCATTGCTCAGAAACAGATTGATGATTTAAGGCTAGAGATTCAGAAGCGGGACCAGGAGATCCTCAGTCTCACGGCTAAAATGAAGACGTTGGAGGAGCAGCAGCAGGATTATCAAAGACACATTGCAGTGTTGAAAGAATCATTATGTGCTAAGGAGGAGCACTACAACATGTTGCAGGCTGATGTGGAGGAGCTCAGGACCAGGATCGAGGAGAAGAACAGGATTATTGAAAAGAAAACTAATGCGGCGCTGCAGGCAGCTCAAGAGCGAAACAGGATGGCTAATGAGTTCAATGAAATGAGGGATCAGACTGAGATCAAGGACAGGAAAATTAATGTATTGCAAAGGAAAATTGAGAACCTTGAAGATCTATTGAAAGAGAAAGATAACCAGGTTGATATGGCGAGAGCCCGGTTGTCACAGTTACAATCAAGTCTTGGGCCTTCAAACACTGGCCAACATCAAACGCAACAGCAAAATAATCCACACAATCAACAAATCAGCTCGAGTTCAACTCACCATCATTTGCTAGAGGAGTCTATTCATGATAAGGAGAAGCAGATTGTTCAGCTGAGGGAGCAACGGGACAGGGCAGAGCAGGAGAAACATGAGGAGAGGGAGCTACATGAGCGTGATGTTGGAGAGTATAAGCTAAAAGTCCATACGCTAGAGAGTGAAATTGATAAAGTCAATGTTCGGCTGGACAGGGCGCTTAGTGAAAAGGAGCGGTTGGAGTCCAGGCTTGATCAGAGTCAGCTTGAGCTTGGCAAGTGTAAAGCTGAGCTAGAGAAAACTCAGAGCGAGTTCGGGAAAAACACTATCGAGTGGGAGAATCATAGGAAAATCGTTACAAAGTTTGAGCTCGAGAACGATAGGTTGCGGAGTGAGAACGAGAGACTCATTGGGGATCTTGAGAGGAGTCAAACGACTTTTGGAAGGAACACGCTCAACACCAGCCAGGAGCTTGAGAGGCTTCAGGAGAAATATGACAAGAATTTGAGTGAGTTGAGAAGATCACAAGCTGAATTACGAATGACCCAAAGCGACTATGAGCGTGTTAATGCTGAGCTAACTGCTGTTCAGGATAAAATTGAGAAATCTCAAGGGGAAATTTATAGGTTGAAAGCTAAATTGGAGAATAGTATCGTTGAGAATGATAACTTGAAGGAGGAGCTGGATAGGAACCAGATGGTTTTGAATCGTGTTCAGAATGAAAGGGAAAAAATCAACTTTGAGTATGAGAAACTTAAAGAGGAGTATGACAGGAATATGTCGTCAATGAGTAAATACCAAAACCAGGTTGATAAACATCAGAAAGAATTTGATAAGGTTCAGGCTGAATATGATAGGTTGCAAGAGAAACATGATAAGTTAGTTCAGGAGAATAGACGTGTTAATGCTGAACGGGATAAATTAGCTTTTGAACTTGATAACGCTAATAGCCAAATGGATAAACTTAATAGTATGCACTTGAGGGTTCAGAAGGAGAAGGAGAATCATCAAATTGAAGTTGATCGCGTTAATGACAAGCTTGAACATGCGCAAATGCTGTTGTCTAGGTTGCAAAAGGAGAAAGAGGCTTGCTTCCTCGAGAACAATAGGTTGGTTGAGAAAATTGATCTCTTGTCAAGTCAAGTTAGTAAGAACACTCGGGATAAAGAATCGTACTGTGCTGAATTGGAGGTGTTGAAGGAAAGGTTAGAGAAGGAAAAGAGCGCATATGGGAAAATACTTAATGACAGGGATAATCTTATGAGCGAGGTCGAGTTGCTACGTGACCGCGTTGATAAATTGAGTGGACAAGTTAAATCACTTCAGGATGAGAAAGAAACTAATTCTACTGAGCTAGAGCTCGTTACACAGAAATATGAGAGGTGCCAGTCGGAATTGTTCCGTGTTACTAGCAAATTGGATGCTTGTAATACTGAACTAGATAAAATCACACAAAGCTGTAGCAAACTACAAATGGAAAACGCTAAATTACAAGACGTCTTTGACCGTAATAGTATTCAAATGAGTAGGTGGAAGGAACATGAGGATAAACTTAGGGAGGAAGTTGATAGGTGGAGGATTGAGGCTGAAGTTGCTAGGGAAAAACTTGATAAAGTCTTGGCTGAAGGGAAAAAAGATAGGGAAATCAAAAGTGAAGAAATTGGGAAACTTCAAGTTGAAATTGATCGGCTACATACTGTCTATGGAAGGGCCGCTGCAAGCGAAGCAAGGATAGAGGGTGAGGCGTTACTATGGACATTTTAATATGAAATTGTTTGAAATGATGAGTAATTTCTTTGTTTAAATTGGTAATTGCAGAAGAAACGAGCCGTTTGAAGTACGAGCTTGACCAGCGGATAAATTCAGAGATGCAGATGACTGCAGAGTTAAAGAAGCTTCGTATTGAGATTGAAGATTTGAATAGGGAAAAGTTATTCCTTGAGAAAGAGTTATCTAAATCAAGAACGCAGCCACAAACACCACAGCAAGCTGCTGGAGCTGATCCTGAAATGCTATCCTCCCTCCGACAAGAAGTTGGCAGTTACAAGCTCAAGTACGAGCGAGTTTGTTCAGAGTTAACTCAACTTGAAGCTAGCAAGCACGCGCTAGAGATACAATTACGAAGACTTGAGGAAAAGGGACTCGCTACTCAAACTGCTCCACAAGATCTAAAGAACCTCAACTCTGCACTTGAGCAAAAGTCTGTTGAAGTTGAGAAATATGCTAATCTAGTCGAGTCTAAGAATGAGCAGATCAAAACGCTACAGAATGAGCTGAGGAATCTTAAATCTGAGCTGGAGTGCGATAAAGGCGATGTTGGGAAATTGAGGTCGGAAATTGAAACAAACAGGACTGTCATTGAGAAACAAAGCGTGGATTATAAACGATTGAAGGAAGAGTACAGCAAAGTTATAGAAGAGATTAAAAAATCACAGGAGTTAATTGCTAAAGCGCAAGGGGAGAACCAGAAACTAAGGAGTACTTATGAGGAGAAAGCTAATGAGCTAGCGAGATTGAAATCTATCGTTGATGAAAAATCTAACGAAATCACTTACAAGAGTAAAGAGCAAGGGAAGCTGCAAGAGCGATTGGATAGGTATAAAGCGCAGCAGGACAAGTATGAGAAGCAAATGAGTAAAATGGAGCATGAAATGATGCAACTTACTAGTGAACGGGATGAGCTAGTTACTCAGCTTGAAAAGAGCCAGGAACTACTTGTCCAGTTTCAGAAAGAACTCAACTCTAGGGTTCAGAACAATGAGGAGAACCAACATGAGGTCGTTGGGCTAAGGGGGAAGGTGCAGGAACTCGATGCGGAGGTGCAAAGGCTCAGGAAGGCGCTTGATGGGGAGAAGAAACGCGCAAGCGAGATGGAGGCAAGGATCAAGGAGCGTGAGAAAACTATCGAAGGCGTCAAGAGTACTTCGGATAATGAGGTCGGCAGGCTCAAGTCTATCATCATGAAACTTGAGCAGGAGCTAGAGAACATGAGGGTGAGCTTTTGGGGGAATGTGAGAATTTCAAGTAATTCGAGTGATTTTGTGATAATAATTTTACTATTTATTCGTACAGGCCCACCTGAACAATTTGCAGTCTCAGCAGAAGGACCGTTCTTCAACGACAGAGCAAAAGGAGAAGGAGTTAGCATCCCTAAGATCCGAGCTGGAGCAGCTGAACCATAAGCTGGAGTCCGTCTCTCGTCTTTATCTCGAGAAGGAGACAGAGTGCGAAGAGGTGGTAAAGATGATCCAGGACCGGGATCGTACGTTATCCCAGCTCCAGTCCCAACTCAACTCTTCCAAGCAGATGATCGACAGTCTCCAGAATAATGTTAAAGAGGTCAGTGCCAAGGCCTCAAGCACAGAGGCGAAACTCAACGACGCCATGAAGAGATTAAATGAGGCTGAGAGAACAAGGGATGAAGCAAGGAAACAGTATAATGCGCTCAAACAGGAGTTTGATCAGGTTCTTCAACAGCTTCAAGCTGCTGGCGCCGCTGCTGCTGCAGGTGGTGGAGCCTCGGATGAGGAGGTCAGGAAAACAAGGGAGGAAATGGCAAGAGTTCAAGGAGAAATGGAAAGGTTGCTACAACTTGTCAAAATGGGACAGGATGAAGTCAATAATAAAGAACGCACCATCAAACAGCTTCAAGAGTGAGTAGCCGCAACCGTCGTGAATTAATTCTATAAACTATAATATTTATCATACTAACGTGTTCCCATAATTCCCCTAGGCAACTCCGCATGGAGAAGCAGAAGAGTAGCAGTGGACCCGCAAGCCAAGTCCAGGCGGCTGCTGCTTCAGTTTTAGAGCAGGTAATTATCGCCAATAAAGTCTTTCACTTTAACCTATTCATTCGTGTGTTGTGTTGTGTTGACTAATCTGATATTAATTGTGTGTGATTTTTGATTAACTTAATGCAAACCAAAAGGGCCCCGCCGGCTTCCTGAAATCGCTGTTTTAAGCTAGTTTTTTCACCAACCCAACCAAAAAAAACCAATGCTATATTAATACCGCCTAGCCTAAAAACTGTCAGCTTTACTTTTTCAAAAAACTACCGCCTCTCGTTAAACTGCGCTGCGTTTAATCAAGCCTCGAACTACTACTCCACAAAACACGAAGGATCTCATAAAACTGATTAATCATCTCAGTGATTTTTTTAAAAACACACGAACCCTTTTAAAAAAAACAAGTTTCAACCCAATTCAAATCACATCATCACTCACGATACACACCTTTTCAACTCTCTCTCTATCTCTCTAATAAAATCTAGTGTAAATTTCAATTTCCGCTAAATAACTAATTGCTATGAAAAAACTGTTTCACGATAATTGATTATCATCATGCCTTTTTCCTCGTACTATCAAATCTAAAAAAAACACACACACACAACAAAATATTATTGAATACAAACACAATACTAAAAGAAAAATCATCAACTTGTTCATTGGCTGACTGTGTATATTATAAAGACGGACAACATTCCATGCAAATAATTATTTAAAACAATCAAATTTTCGTTTGGCGCGTGATTACAATAATTACGTATGCTCCAGCAGCAGCTCCGCTATAAACTAATAAAATAATAATATATACTTATCATAGTGATCTTAAGCAATTTAATAGGAAGAAATAATAATAATAAAAATGTGGAGTCACGAATAGTCGGGTTTTGACGATGATTGATCAAAAACACAATAAAAAAGAAATTTCATGAAACCGTAGTATTGTTACTATATACTTTATTACGTAAAAAATTTAATGTTAAATTATATTAAATATTGAGTATTTTAAAATACAACCAACAATATATGTATATTATAATATGTGTATATATAAACAGTACAAAATCACTGCCATCATCATATGGTATTGTGAGAATGTGTGTGGACATATTTAATTATAATTAATTATATACAGAAAAAAAATAATCATGATTGATGATGATCTTTTATTTTTTCCGGGAGGATGATGATGATCAGTGATTAAATGATTCAATGAGTAATATTTTTCTTCTTTTCTCAGGTATCAAAATATAAATAATTATAATTAATTAATCGTGTCGGGTAATACAACTAAGTTTCATATCAGTTTTCCGTTTTCAAAGTGTTCATTACATTAACCTCAGTTCCCGTTTTTATAACATACGTTAATAAATAAACCCTAAGGTTAACTTATACACTAGGCTATGTAATGTTAATGGTGCTAAGGCTAATTATTTAAGTGGTTACTTTTTGTGCTATATATACTAAAGTATATCGTGTAGATGATGATAAAAATTGATGATGATTAAAAACATAATCGTGTGGTTAAAGAGTTTAACATTTTTTGTGGTTTTATCTGACATTAATTTTTATTGCGCTTATATATTTATGTGAGATGCTTAAAACTTAACTGAAAAAAATGCTTATTATAAATAGCACAATGACAGTGAGTACCTGGAGCAGCTAATTCATCTGGCAGATGATCGACTGAAAGAGGTTAACAGGCTGGAAGGAGTAGTATTCCAGCTAACAAAGAATACTGAGGCAGGTCAAGGGGATAACCAGGATGTTTTGATCGCCGTTGCAGAAATAAGGTATCCTTGCTTGGAGGGCCGGGCACACTAGTTTAATTAACTAATCTGATATTTGAAAGGTTAGGTTTTAAAGTAACTGATTATTTTATTTTCAGGGACAAATTCGTGCGAAAGCATTTGAGTGAGGTGGATGCTCAATTGGCAATATTAGAGGAAAGCATCGATCAACAGCAGCAGTGTGAAGGTTCGAAAAAGGTTAGGAAGAAGAGTAAGGTTGGAAGCGGTTCGAGAGAGCTGCTGATAGAATCGCTGAGGGAAAAACGCAACCAGCTCATACTCCAGCTCAAACTTAATAATCAGCAGAGGGTCGTGATTAAGAAGCCTGATTTATGAGTCGTCTAATTCGAGATAATTTTGATTTAATTTTTTCAATATTTTTTGATACGGGTTAATAAAAAACAGAAACAGGGTTAATAAAACAAATAATACTATAAACTCATTCTCGAACGCATCAACTTGAACAAAGTCAAAAGCACTGCTTATCATAGAGAGCATACTACGCCACCTGAAATGCATGAGACTAACTAGCACGGAAAAGACTAGCGTGTTGATGCTAGTGCATGTGGTGGTGTTCTCAAGACGCCCCAAAGGGATTGCTAGTCATCCGCCGTTTGTCAAATCCTTCAGCATGCAGTAGATATATTGAGTGCTGAGAAGCTGTATTAATCTGGTCTTCATTCCAACCGGAGCAGGAGCAACATCATTGTTGTTGGAAAGTGTTTAAAGTTTTCGTACACTTAATTAGGATTTTTAATCATCATGTCGGGGCTTAGTGCCAAGGTAAGATTACTTCATTATTTAACAAGTTATTCAGTTTTTTGAGTGATAATTCGCGTTTTACTCTCCTCAGTTTTTGTTCTATTGAAATATGTCAAATGTAGCTTGAGTATCTGTGTGATTCAATGTGGTCAGCAATGGATATGCTTCTCGAGCAGTGTTGAAGCGTCTTTTAATTAGCATGTTGGGAATACTGTTTCGTGTCATGTTTGGAATGTATAATAAATTATTTTGTTTTGTGTTGTTTTGTAGCCGATAAAAATCGATGGAGCGGGTCACATGTTGGGTCGTCTCGCAGCGACAGTCGCCAAGACTGCCCTCCAAGGGAACCGCGTTGTTGTGTTGAGGGCTGAACTTATCAACATGTCCGGCAATTTCTATAGGTAATTTATACATTCTTTAAACCTTTTGTTGACATTGTTCATGGATTTGAAAACGTGCGTACTATCCGTTTGTGTTGCAGGAACAAGCTGAAGTACCTTGCTTTCTTGAGGAGGAGGTGCAACGTGAACCCAGCTCGTGGACCATTCCACTACAGGGCTCCCAGTGAAATCTTCCTTCGCACCGTCAGGGGTACGTTCAAGATCTTTACTAATCAAGTTTATCAGTTTTTATGCTAATGATTCCTGTGAGATTTGATTGCAAGGTTGATGATTTATTATTCGTTTAGGCATGATCCCCCACAAGACTCCTCGTGGAAAGGACGCTTTGAAGCGACTGAAGGTGTTTGAGGGAATCCCACCTCCATATGACAAGAAGAAGCGCGTCGTTGTCCCACAAGCCATGAGGATCATGTGCTTGAAGCCTGGAAGAAAGGTAACGTTTCGTTTCTAAATATTCAATAGTGTTTGAGTTTGAGTGTAGGAAGATTTTAAAGTGAGTTAATTGTGAGTTAATGTTGATGTGTGTTGTGTTTTTTAGTACTGCTATTTGGGTCGTCTGTCAACCGAAGTAGGCTGGAAGTATGCCGGAGTTGTTCACGAGTTGGAGAACAAGAGGAGGATGAAGAATGCGATCAGAGAGAAGAAGCGCAAGATCAAGAGGAAGATCACTAGAACGGCTACCGACAAAATTGCTAAAGTCGCACAGCCATATAACGCTGTCATTAAGGCTTATGGACACTAGAAAATTTTCAACCTTTTTGAAATAAATACTTTCCGTTGATTATATCCCCTCTCTTTTGCATCTTTATTTACTTTCACTCATTTAATCACTACTCATGCATATTTATGTAGTTTTAAGCTCATGTTTCGCATGTCTCTAGCATTAATGCGTCTTTGATGAATAGCAACGAAGGGATAGGTAATTCATATTTCATGGTAAACTACACCTTAGGTCGATATCTTTCTTGGGATACGAGTTAGGTGTTATAGGTTAACGATAACCTGGTGAAATGTCAAGGTCAAATATGTTCAATAGCAAAGTATACGTTGTAATGTATCAAAACAATGCCATTTGCTAAGAGTATTTCAGTTATGCTATTTTAAAAGTTCTACGATGACCCCAGCGTGACCTACGACCGTTTAAATGTAGAACTTTCTTAATTCTCGAGATAGCAGCCTATCCATTCAACATTTTCAAATTTTGTTTTCATCATTCAACAATTTGGAAATTGGTTAACAGGAACCACGTCAAAGGTCAAGGTCAAATATTTTAAATAGCAAGAGTGTGTAATACATCAAAATGGCTCCATTTACTGAGATGAATTTAGTAATGCTATTTTAAAAATTCTCTCTACAAGAACAACTAGCAGCCAGTGTTCAGACCCTGAACACCGACTGACTTGGACTCTAGGACCAAATAAATTCTGGTTAAATGTAGAGAACGCAACTGCACCATTCATTTTAGAATTCTATTGACCATATATACTTTGTAGACCTGAACTAAATTGTACGACTTGGCATAGTTTTCAAATCTGAAAACTACCAGTTGATTACCATGTAAAATCCAACATCATCCTGCATAATTTCATTCACAAAATCGGGCATTTGTAGTACTATATCGTTTTCCAAATTATAATTAAATTTATAGTTTGTTTAATTTAGTTTTACTAATAATTTCCGAGGCCCGCATATAAACAGGTCGGCTCAGAATACACAGTTTAATTTGTGAGTGGGACCATGCCCCTAAAACGGGCATGAAAATTGTTATGAAACCTTGTGATTATTCTTGAAGGCAGTTTACGGGAAATTTGGTCTTAACAACTAATAAGAAATTGTGAACCAAAAATCGCAAATTTATTTTAAATTTTACTCAGAAACCCGGAAATCATCCCGAGGTTTCAAAGCGATTATCATGCCCGATTTTGGGACATGGTCCCACTCACAAATTAAACTGTGTATTCTGAGCCGACCTGTTTCTATAACGGCCTCGATAATTACTATTTCAGTCGATAATAAAAAGAGAAGGGGTAATCGAAGATCTGTGCTTATAAATTACATTTTTCTTTTTACATAACATTCGAAAATAGTTAAGCTATAATCTCGTACTAGACAGCTTGACATGTTTCCCCAATGCGACCCCAAGGTCAACACTTTTGGTCAATTCCTTTATCCATTTATTTATTATACGCATTTCATTGAATTTGATGAATTATGGAGTATAGCCAAAAGCCATTGTGTTGTTCTAGGAATTGGCCTTTATCACAAAGCAAGTTCAACGTTCTGCGAGCTACCAATCTCTTTAGCCATGCATCACACAGTCAGCTCAGTCTCCTCTCCGTAAGTTTCAAGCATAAAATCGCGATTCAGCCCAGTTTCAGGTGATAAGCCATGATTGGATTTTGGAAAAAGGTCGTTATTGGATACATTTTCGTAGTATCCTTATTTGGTAAGAATTGAAATAAAATACTTCAGCTAACTCTTTAAACCATTTTAAAGGCTTTGCTTTAAATAATACGCATCAATTCGGCTCCTATTCATCCTAAAATAATTGAAAATGAGAACAATAGCTGCGCTGCGTTCCCTAAATGTTGCCCGAATTTATTTTTTACTCGTTTTGTAGACTGTGGTGAGCTGTTGACACAGGAACAAATAGACCAACAGAAGGCAAGGAATGACAAACAAATTTACGAAAGATTTCGTAAAATTCAAACTGACTTACTGAACACAGCAACCAACATTGAAGATAGTGGGTTCAAAGGGGACGATAAACTCCAATGCAAATGGAGGTCTGGTTTACTACGGGTCAACAATACGCGATTTTTCATTATAGACTCGGAGTTTAGGAAAGATGTAGAGTCAAACTGGACAGTAGCACGTGAGTTTTGTAACAGCCTTAATGAGGAAGGGCTGCCTACGGGTAAATGGAGACTTGCAAGAATTGAACATTTAAGTACCTTCCGTCTGATAACAAGACTACTTGAATCAGTGTCCGTAAACTTGTCACGCACTGTGGTGGATACTGGCTATAAGGATTCATGGTGTAAGTTTCAATTTAGAACTGATCTTACTTCAAACTTTCAATTACGTATTGCTATTCCTACAATATGATTACATGTGTATTCTTTCTGAAAACATGTTAATACCACGTTTATAAACATCATCAGACTACCAATTACAGTTCATGTACAAGCGAATATATTTGTCAACATAATCCTTTAATTTCCCACACCAAGTTGACTTTGTACATATGCACTTTCGAATAATACAAATTTTGGGTGGGCAAATTTGGTTAAAACGGTGGCACTTTAAATACATCCAAATATATTTTCTCAAGGCGTTCCTAAGTTCATGTTTCAAACACAGCATGTGTGAAATTCATTACCCTGAAGTCATCTCTTTTCCCATATATGTGAAAAGAGAATCAATAAAACGTTGAATGTCAGTGATGTATAGTCGCAGTCGGTACGAAAAATCAATACTCGGAAATAAGAAATTAATTTGAATGCTATGCAGATGAGGGTCTAAAAAATATACCCTAAATGAGCGAAAATGGGGTAATGACGCAATTCTGTTTTTAATAGACTGGATCGACGCCTACTTTAATTACACGAGTAACGTGTATGTGAACTCGGATGGGGAAGTTTTCAAGTTTAACAATGTGCTTCTATACAGAAACTTCAGACCTCTGGTAATATATATATATTTGTATTCAAAAGTAGTCTTTATCAAGGGTGCCAGGTAGAAGGAAATCGTCAATAACCTGGTTGGGATAATTTCGCATTTGTAAATGGAAATTTAGAATATTTGCAAAACCCAAATACATTAGTGACAATCACAACAGCGTTCAGCCTATAAAATGATATCCAAAGGAGTAACAGAAAGTAGAGCAACAGAAAGTAGAGCAACAGTTTATATCCAACTAACATCACAAACACTACTGTAATTTTAGTCAGTCGTATACGACTGAGTCTGGATTCACTTGATACCCCAGATCCTTTCAAATGCAGCACAGGCGAAACATTACTAGTTAAAGACTTAGTATAAATACAAAATCCGTAGATATTAAAGTCAGCTTCAATATCCAGTATCAAGTGTAACAATATGTGATGTAGTTTTAAAATTATTCACGAAAGGCATGGTTTCCAGGCTGAACCTGAAGCCCTGTAGTTGGAGCATGGATTATTTTTTAAGACTCATTTACTCATTTACCACACTCCAATGTATAGAGCACCTGATAAACCAAAAAGCATTTCTATAACTTATGAACTGTCCGAAATAATTAAGCCCATCCAATAAAAAAATACTCTACTACTACTGCTACGGGGAAAATTGTAGTTAGCAAACCATTAATTTTTGTGATTAGTAATCCCAACCAGGTGACAAATTTCAAAGATCTGGCCAACCTAATAGACTGGCTTGTCTCGTAGCAACCTTGGTCTTTATAAAAAAAATTAAAGTAATGCAAATGAATTTAATCAATATATTAAATACGCTTGAAGGGACTTGGGGCACATGAAAGATTTGACAAAACATTTGACTTCGCGGCCAATGTAAAAAAAAATTATCAACAGTGCCTTACGCTGGCTCTTCCTTGGCCTAATAACAATGAAAGAGCACAATACAGCGGTCGATTTTTCGGGTTAGTAACGTGTGAATTTAAAAATCAATATCCGAATCAGATTAGTTCTGTCTATCACTAAATCAATAAAATGTCTTCGTTTCAGTGGACACCAGGCCAGCTTCGATGCAAGAGCTTGCGAAGCGAGTCAAAAATTTAAACCTATTTGCGAAAATATTAGTCCAGCGTGTCGATGGTACGAGGACCTTCGCAACTTTAATTTTTTTGCTTCTGAAGGTTAGAATACATTATTTGAATTCAGAACATGGTACATTCGAAGAGATTGAGGAAGACACATGTGTCTTCGGGTATATATACTTGACGGGATTAGGAAACGAGGATGATAACGATGTTGATATTTTGGTAATGACATTACTTGAAAGCCTACCTAGCCGCTTATTAAACCTCAGCAAATACTGGACTCAAATAAATGACCCCTTGATTTCCGTTTGTATATAAGTTCCGTGATGATAAATGTAGCCAACATTAAATGTAACAATAAATTACTTGAGTACAGGATATGCACAGAAGAGCTATACTGATGATGGTGTGTGGATTTTTGCAAATAGGCGGTTCCTTGTCAACTTGAAACCGGTAATCATAGCGTAATATCTTTCTGCTGAATTTCGTGGAAATAAACTTTGTCTATATGTATTCCGTTGTCTATTTGACGTAGCGAAATAAAACGGAGTCAAAAGATTTTTGTGAATCTCTCGGTGCCCAGTTATATACGCCTGCTAAGCAAGATGAATGTCTCATCGCATATATCAAATTATGGAACATTCGTAAGCATGATAAAGTATAAACATATGTACAATAAAACATTATGTTACTTACATCTGTTGTCTCATACAGGTCTTACTCATCTTCATTTCTGGACTAGTATTAAGGCTAGCTACACTGGAAAACAGGGAGAGGAAGAATCATGGATGTTCTATGAAAACAACACGCAATTCAACCTCCAAAATTCAGCCAAATTTATTTCAGCAGATAGGTTGAGGTTGAATATTGCACAGAGAGCTGATCACAGTTTTAATTGGGCCGTAGATGAGAAACAGAGCGCCGCAGTCCAGAAAAGTTACCCAAATCTCTGCGTCACTGCTGTGTGGCTCTATGAGTACCCCAACGAAACTTCATGGACAGACACGCTTAATTGGAATTTACTTACATTCGCTTATGCACATTGTAATTTGTATATGGGAACGATATGCGAGCCAACCGTTCTTGATTTTGAAGGTACACATTCCGAGCCTTCCCCCCCTATGAAAATCCTAGCATAGTATGTTTATGCAGACCAAATCCATGAAATTAATCTCCGTTTTTTGAGATGAAGTCTCATAAAAAATTTAAAAATTATACACACAAATTCTGTGTATGTTTTTTAAATTTTTCGATTCTCTTATTATTCTGTGACAGAATAATAAGAGAATCGAAAATCGTGTCGTGCCACTTACTAACCATTTTCATATGCAACGTTAAGAACCGTTGTTCAAAACAAACTTACTCCCGGTACATCGATTTGGCTGAAACTCAGTATTTAGGGGTTGTTTGAGTTTCTGAATAGATTCTTTATTTAATGTGTTTCGAATTCCTTTCGTGCGAAAATTCAAAAATATTCCCATTCATCACCCAGTATTTTTGTTCATCGCCCAGAATTCCTACTCAGTCAGTATACCTTATTTTCCGTTTATGCCGTTCAGCTGCGTATTTATTTTATTCAGTTTATTTATTTTTTGAATGCTCGTTGATGACTAGCCCAAGCTACAGTTCACAGCTACCTCGTTTCGGTTTTGAAGATGATGTTTTAATATATTTGTGTACTTAATAGGTACGCACAAATGCAACTGGAGGAAAGGTTGGACAGCCAATTACGAGCTTGCCCTTAACGCAACTGCAGTTATTGAATTTGGATTTGAAAAATCTGGGATATACAGAAGCACGTACAAGGTGAAATATTTATCCATGAAACTGTTCGTGAAACGAGTAATCCCCAAAAGTGAATGCACTGGTAATTTATGGTTATGCAATTGTCAATTGATGCAAATACTTCAAAATTATATTGCTTTTCATGAGCTCAATCATTCGGGACAATACAAAAATTTATACCTCCAACCAATGGCAATAATCATGAAAAAAATCATTAAGTAAAACACGATAAGCTAACGAAGCTTTACTTGATATTACCAGTGGATTCACTTTAAATTATCATTCTAAAACCTATATTTCTGTTGGTAATATTGCCATTTATGCATTTTCAGCAACAATTTGGTCAGCACATTTGTCAAACGAAAGAAATTAAGGCTGAAAGAAAAGTGGACTATGAGATTTCCTTGGATACTCTTGACTATCATAACGTGACAGTGAAGGAACTCTCTACAAAGGTTAAACACTATTATGACTACTTGGAACCGTACTGGGTTGTAGATCACACGGTCAATGAGGACGACTGGTTCCAGAACGCCACCAAGGACGTGGAAGCTTGCAAGATATCACAAGCTATTAGAATTCCAGGAGCAAAGGGTGATCAAATCGCTTTCAGAAGGGAAATCACAACTGTCAATTGCCTAGAGTGGCATTTCTACTTGTGTGGGCCAGAAACATACACCCCATGGGATGCAGATGACGATGAATAACACTTTCTAAATCCATGCATTTTTATTGATTCGTATGTATTAATTTATCTGTAATTCAATTTACGAAAAATAAAAATTTGTTCAAACTCATGTTCGCAGTTTATTAAATTATCGAATTAAAATCTTATCCTCAAAGATATGCGGCTGAAACTTCCAAATCTAATGTTAATTCTAATTGTGGGTTTCCATTGGATACATACTTTTTCTATTTTATAGTTCACTTGAAAAGAATGCAAAAACGGTTTCTTTCGTTGGCTTGCAAGCACCGTCTTTCTAGTACATTAAACAATCTTGGGAAATCATGAGGTCATAACATCATAGCTAATTCATGGGTTGTTAAAAGACTTAAGCTGAAAACCACTAATAATGTGTGTCACCGGGGCAATGTGAAAAAATCTTAATTTCATTAATAATAATAATAATTTGTAACCGCATGTACGAGATTAGGTAAAATGAAACACTTATTGATTCAAATTCTTTTAATAATTCATTCAATTCCACATCATCGTTAAATTAAACACGAAACATGATTATATATTCATCATTGACACGATTAAATCTGATACGATTTATTGAGTCTGGCAAATGAAAATGGTTATCAAAGTGATATGAGCACGGCATATCGCATCCAATTTCATGGTGAATGAATGCGTGTCAAAGGAGCGTCAAGTTTACACGTTCGGGTAATTAATTAGTGAAAAAGTATGCGATTGTGTAAGTGTATAGCAGCGCATCATCCCGAAATGCGTTTGCGTATATGAATTCCAGTACGAGTATATACGTGTATGGTATCCATAAGCATTGCCATGTATCACATAATGCATATGTAAGAGCACGTACTTGAGCACATAAGCAGATGAGTATCCAGAGAAATCCCAATGTTTACTCGTGAATTCCGAGTGGTTTTACCGAAGGCAGCAACCACCCTGACAATAGGAGTTTAAGGTGATTTAAAAGAAAGTTAAAAAATAAAAGCACACGCCATGTTATAATTAAAAAAATGCGAGCGTTAGTATTACTCGTGATCGTTGGGCTTTCGAGCTCATACGGATCGAAATCGAAATCGCAGTGCGTAGCAGGTATCACGTTCCTCCGCACGTTCGAGAATGAGGTTAATTTGGAAGATATCTCAACCCCTTCCCCAACGTACGTGATAAACTTATCATATCCATGTGACGAGTCACCACTTCCAAGAATAGAGAAACTAAAGAAATCCGTTCGAGATCCTTTCGTTAGTTTCCACCTCAAACCGAATCGGGTTAAGCGGAATACTTTCAGTGAATACGGGTCTGGGGACTATGATGAGGATGATGATGACGAGGACGATGATGAGGAAGAGGAGGAGGAAACTCATCATGAAACACATATTGAACCTTCAAATCATGTTATTCCAGTCCTACCCACACCAACGATAATCTCCAGTTTGGAACGGAGCAGTAGTGCGTTTACAGAGTCAGCTGAGGGGTTTACAATCACACCGAGTCGTGTAGCTTCATCATACGCTGTTGTTGAAGAGTCAATAAACGACCTAGTTCGAGTTGTAGGGTCAGGGGACGGACCACTCGTGCTAACAACACCAGTATACTACCCAACAAGTGAGGATCCAATATTATCATCAAGTGGCTATAGCAGCAGCTACCCAACACCTCCACTCCACCACCTAATCCACCCAATTCCAAAACAATTGTTATACTCTGGAGTGTATGCTGAGCTAAATATTCCAAAGAACACGTTCCAACCACCTTGCTCGGGTTACGAATTAACAACTCCAGAACCATTCGTTAGCGTTGTGAACAGCACTGTTCTTTTCTTCCCAACAACAGAGCATGTTAGTGACTACAAGCTCACTATGCAGTGCACAAACAACCCAGTTGCTGCTGCTGAACTATATGTTTCTGTTAGACAACGCCAGAAATCACGCTTACATAACCACGCGTTCGAGATCGAGTTCGGGATGATCAGGAATAATTTCACTCGTGTTGAGAATCTACATCGCGTCGTAGAGTCAATCAAAACCCAGATGCACTCTAACAACACAACTGATCTCGTAGTGTTAAGCACTGAACTGGACTCGTACCCATTCCGAGTCACTTTTGTTAACGAGACTGTAATCTCGAACGTTTGTCCAGTTAACGAGCTGAAAGCTATAAACGAGGGGCTTCACAAGCTAACTGGGTTAATCAAACTTGAGAATGTTAAACTATCCATCCCCCCTAACAACCAATGTGAAGCTAAGCACTTGACATTGATCACTGGGGAACCTACACCTACAAATTATGGAGAGAACTATCCACCTTCAATTAAAAACCAGATTGATAAGGTTACAGGACATGTTGGAGAGTATCTTGTTTATAACGTAAGGGAGGATTTCTGCTATGATCCAGAGGATGGAGGCACTAGGAACCTCAAAATTGAACTAAAAAACAATGAGATGAACCCTGTTGACTCGGATAACTGGCTACAGTTTGATGCGAAAAATCAGGAATTCTATGGACTTCCCATGAAGGTTCAAACTAAAGAATTTGCTCTTGTATGCTCTGATAAGGAGGGTAAGAAATCATTCATTATACTTATTATTGTTAATTACAAACCCGTTTCCATGGGAAATTGTAGGAGCATTTCTAATTCAAAAGCATTTTGGTGTTTATAGGAAAATCTGCAAACGACGTGTTGGAGTTGACGATCTTACCACGCCGCAGCGACCCATCCCGTTTCGTGACAGAGTTTAATTTGCATTTCCAATCAATCCCGTTCACTCCAAACGCGATAAGGAAATTCATGGAGAAATTATCATCAATATTGTCAGCAGACATCCAAGTTCATGACTACGCGTATTCAAACAACCACGTATTATTCAAGTGGTTCAACACAACAAACCCAAATACTGAGAGCCAGATTGCAGAGATTCGCAAGACATTATTATCAGATGATGGACCGGTTAACAAGCGTTTTTACGAGCATTTTAGTCCAGACTTTAACATTTCCGTAGCGAGCGTGATTCCACTGAGAGGTTTGATGAGTGAGAATAATCCTGTTGAGGAGGAGAGTGACAAGGGTTTCGGAGGTGGAAGGTACTTTGATTTTGATGAACATGAAGGGGGTGGGCAGGGCGCTGCTGGTGAACAGCCTATTGATAACGTCGTTCTTGACTCGTATGGGTAAGGGGCTTAAGCTTTTGGGCTGCTTCATGCTTTTACATGTGCTTTTGCTTCGAACGTACACATTTTCTTAAAACAATCAGCTAATTCAAAATTTCCTTTTCCAGCGGCTACCTCACAACTTACATAATTCCAAGCGTTTTGATCGCGGTGATGATCCTGTTAGCGCTCATTATAGCGTGTCTCCTCTCCCGCAAGAACAAGTACACTCAGGCGAGTACTGAAGACGACTCCCCGAACGCACAAGCGTACAAAAACGCCAAGAAAGGCGTCCCCGTTATTTTCCAGGATGAACTTGACGAAAAATTATTCGGACCTGGCGCAAGAGGAAAACAAAACATTTACGGTACATAAACGGATTTGTATTAAACACCCCTTCCCTAGTCCCCTTAGTAACTGTATCTAATGTATTTTTCATTTCAATTGTTTATTGCAGAACCACCTGCGCCACCACCTCAGCACGCTTCGCAGCACGGTCCAGTATCTCCTCCACCCCAACACCCGCACGGTCCCTCCCGAAATTACGGTCACCCTCACCAGCCGCACAGCAGCTCAGCGACCCCTCAGCCACCCGACTACCAGAACTCAATATCGCGTTCTTTAAGGAACCGGCCTTCCCAGGAGCGTGTGCTTCCACCGCACTTGCCATCCCACCACCCGCATCAAACCCCTCACCATAACCCATATAACCATAACCAGATTGACTCGTATGTGCCACCTCCAGGTATAAACTACTACGGGATTCACAACAGCAACTCGGGTGGAGGGTTCTCTGATCGCGGGAACGTACCTCAACAAATTGGTCCTTCTGGAAACAAAATGCCACCTCCTCCTTACGTTCCACCTTAAATCCGACTTGCAACATTTGCAACACGTTTTTTATCCTCGTGATTTCCTTTTGTACATTTTCAGTTGTGAATGCCAAAGAAGAAGGAGCAAGAGTTGAAGGGAAAGACCTTGAAATAAAGGTCTTGTGCAGCTAATTTTTATCATGCTAACATATCTTAAGAAACCGTGCATAATTTATTAATAATTGTAAAATTATTAGTTTCGTTTGTTTTACTCCTTTGTTGACTGTCAAACTGCCAAGTAATTAATCCTAAATAGTACGTGGTTTTTAAAACTCCTTATTGTACATATAGGGCTTTTCTAACCGTAGTAGACTGAAATTACTTAATACTTAGACTTATCTTAGCTTTAAATAAAACCCACTATCAAACTTTTTAAAACAAAAATCAATTCAATCAATTCACGCATCTAATTTAGCATCAAGACGCTACCATACCATAGTTACCACTAAACATTTCATACGTTTCATGATTACTTTGGAAATATTCAATGCAATTATTCATATTCATAAATTAAACCATGCAAATTATTCATGACCACTAGCAAAGGCCTAACGCTTTTCGGTCGTATTTCGCCAGAAATCGTAGCAAATGCAAATGAAAGTAAAAGACGCTGTACTCTGAATTTTTTTTTATGAAACAAATGTTTATTATGTTTTATTATGGTACAAAGATAAAAAAGAATACTGCAAAAATTGTGATGGAGAAAAGTCCTAGTTATTCAGTCTTAAAGAACAGTTGAGTGTACACACGATTACGAATATATATATGAACAAAGAGCAAAAGGCTTGACAAAATTAACGAGATCATGAGCATATGATGAAAATATATATTATATTATGATATATGAACACTGGGGGTATAAATAAAACGGAGGAGGTGCTTATCCAAACCGTTCTGTGAGTAGAAAGAGTAATTTTTTCTTTCCTTTGTACGTGCACTTCATACTTTCAACGAGATGCTTAAACCGCTCATTCCCGTTAGGAGCAAGGAGAAAGTTCTCCCTAGCTTTTGTGAGGAACTCGATAAAATCTGAGTAGTGGCGGGGGGAGATGTGCACTAGTCTGGAATGAGTTGTAGTGATATACGAGTCAATAGTCCCTTCTATTAAAAGGCTTAGCTTCTCGTACACTCGCTGCTTCAACTTCTTATTACCGTGCTTCTCCTTTTGATACGCGTTCTCGTAACTTGTCATTATTGTTATTGAACGACGAAGGATCTCTGTTAACACTGTTGCGCATTTTATATTACGGATCAGCAGTGGGATCAATGATTCCAATTCTGATGTGGGTGGGGATAACGAGCTTTGTTGTTGGGGTGGTTTGCATGGAGCCTGACCACATGAATGGTACACTCCGGAGCTATTCGAACTACCAGGCATTGGCGTTGATAGCTGGTGAGATAAGTTGCATGTCCAGTGGATCTCAGATACCAACGAGTGGGTGTCCTGGAAACGAATTTACATTACACATATTGTCATTTCAAATATCATAATTGGGCTCGACAACGGTTGCCATGTCATAAATTTCAAATTAAAATTGCAATTGCTAACCTGGTTGTATCCAATGTGAACATGTTGAACTGCAATGACAGCGAGGCGATAGGCCCTTTGGGTGTATCCTCTGTGCTCCATATACCTGGCGATCGTGAAAATCTGTTGTGGAGTAAGAAACTCTTTACTTGCAGACTCGAGTACGATCTGGTAGGATGTCTCAAAGGCCATTGGGTCGTTCTCGCATAGAGTCAAAGTGTTCAACGCACAGTTCTGAGGGTCCTGGGAAATAATTATAAAATAAATTAATATCGCTTTCAAATAAATTAATAATTTAAATAACAAACGCTAAACCCATTTATAATCACAACTCACGTTCTTGGCACACTGGATGGCAAGGTTCCTAGCTGCGTTGGCGAGTTCCTCCATAAGCCGCTTATCATGGTTGTTGAGTTTGCTAGGTCCAGGAATAACATTGGTGCTATTGGCATTGTTTCCAGTTCCACCAACAACCCAAGTAAGGATATTACTCGCAACAGTTCCAACAGCTTCAACAGGACTAAAGTACTCTCCCCAGTTCCTGACAAGGTAGAAAAGCTTAGCTACGCCTATCTCCACCCCGCAACTAACAACCCACCTGACCATTTCCCACCTCCTCCTGTGAACAGTGTATTTAGTACTTTTCACAACATGAAGCGCAATATTGAAGCTGACAGATACGAGATTCTCATGGTTAGCATGTTTGAACACCTCCTGCGCAAGCCTAAACAAACTAGTATTGCTCTTGACAACCCTCATGATTGTGTTCGAGATCTCGTCAAGTTTGTGTGACTCGTGCTTCGCTGATGATAGCAAGTTTGATGCAAGTGAGATCTGCTGTGCTTCAAGATGGGTGTGAACAAACGAGTCTGGCTGAACAAGTAGGTATTTCAATGCAATCTTGTACCCGAGCGAATTCCCCTTCAGCGCGTTGAACAAATACGTAGCGAAGCTTATTAGTGCGAACGCGTTTGGAATCACCACGTCGTGTAGTAAAATTTCAGCGTGTTTGATCAATAACTCCTGGCAAGTGTAGTTCAGCGCAATCACCTTGGCAATCAGCTTCTCAACTAGCTTCATGTGCTTCTCATGAACATATGCGTGATGTTTCAACACGATCCTTTGTGATAAACTTATCAGCGCACACTCAAACGCCTGCTTAGGATGTGACCGTTTTAGAACATCAAACAACACGTGAGCATGCTCAATCTGGATACTTGCGGATGGTGATCTCAAAGATTCTAGAATCCTCAAACCCAAGCTTTCATCCTCCATCCCGTGGCAGTATCTAGAGTGTAACCGCATCACCTCATGGTCATGTTTATTAGTCTCCTCCTTCAAGAACTTGAGTGTGCTGTTGAATATAGATTTATATGTCATTCTTGCTCGCTTAGACGCGTTCTCACGGTTTTCTTCAGCTTCTTCACATTCAGGCAAGTGCTCATTACGAGCTAATGGCGTTATTACACCCTCAAACTTGATTTTCTCAATATCCGTGATGTTTGGTTTGAGAACGATCACGTTCCAAACGCGAATGATCTGGTCCCAAGTGACTGAGTGAAGGCGTGATGAAGAGTTGGATTTTGAAGCGTGACGAACCAACTCATTAGTTATTATCTGGATTATACGCTCTGCGTTGCTGTCCCTTGTACTCAGCATCTTGTAAACCTTTTCTATCAACACTTGGATCACGTTCGGGCTTGGAACGCTGTTGCTAGGGCTACTATTCACGTATACTCGCACTTGCGCCTGGATTTGCTGCTCGTTCAATGCCCAAGAATGAGGGTCTGATGGAGAAGGGCCTGCTGTTGGGTCAGGGGCGCCTAGAAAAATATATGAAAAGGTCGAGTTCAAACAATTGCCTTCAAGTGGGAATGTCTACAAATTGTGGAATGGAGCTCGACTAACCGTGTATCCTATTGATATAGTTATCGTCAGTCTTCATGAAGAGAATCTCGTCAGCAAGTCTTTGGGCGGTGGGAAGGACATCCGTGTGGTCTGAGATCAAATACTGAACCAGCTTCTGCAACTGCGATCTATTCAGCTGCAGCAGCGTTTCTACGGATACAAAGGATATAAGCAATTAAGATCCATTTCAGTAACACCAACGAATATGAGTTATGTAATTCCAAAAAGGTAACAAACCTGAGATGGGTACCCTGAGAACAAAGTCTTTGCCATTGACATTGTTCCTGATCCTGTGTAAAGCGAGAGCGATAACATGGTCACACCAGAAGATGAGCGAGTGCTCATTTTCACAGTTGCAGCTGACACTGGTGATTTTCCCCCTGTCAAAAGTGAGAGACACCCTAAAGTGTGTGTTATCCTCCTCCTCCTGCTTCTTGCTCTTCTTCTTAACAACACTAGTGCATCCATTTTCGAACACAACCCCACTCAAATGAAACCCAATCTGAACGACCTGATCAACCCCATATCTATGCTCATTAAATTCCTGGCTCGCGTAAACCCTCACATCAGACTCTAGCTTTGGAAATGAGTGGTAAATGATTGACTTTTGCACGGGCTCTGGAATGATGTTTTTATATCGCTCCTCTATCAACTGGAATGGGTAGTGAAGGCTCACGATTATCGAAGTCAGGTCTACTAAACTACCTGGGTTATATGTCACCTCCTCAACCTCATGTTTACTCATCTTTTATTCCGCTTTTTAATATTACAATCTTCTTTCCTTTAAGGCCTTCTGAATGAACACATCTTTCCGAACACGATCAGGCAGATCTAATCCATTAATCAATGCATTGCTCATGCATAATTTAGTTCGAAATTCTTGGAATTTCTTTCATCAAGAATCCCGTAAAGAGGATCCCCTTTCATTGATATCTGATCCTACACAATCAAATAAAAAAAAACAATTCCCCATGAATTTTTATTTACTTTTTTATTCACATTTTTTGATTGCTTCGAGTTCACAATCCTTAACCGAGGTGGCGTACAAACACCCTTCTCAGCTGGCTATTCAACTTTTTATACACATCTCCAACAAACGGCTGGAAAATGTTGTGCAATATGGTCTTTTGATTTTATTTTTACAAATTTTACAACGTTTTTATGAAAATTACCTTGGTTTTTATATCCACATTGTGTAGATGCTCATATTATCCATGCGTAAATGCTTAAATGACATGGCAATTAAATTAATTGTGGATTTATTAACGTTAGTCAGCGAAAACCTTTTCAAATTATGCAGTTTTTTGTTTAGATTAAATGCAGTAGTAATCATGATTCTCAAGACATATATTCATTGATAAGCGCATCATAAAGTTTTGGCAGCGGGACGGACAGACATGAGGGTGCACCACATAATAGGAGGTGGTAGCATATAAGAAAGGAATATGATATTGCTGGCAATGCAGTGGCAGTGCACTGATTTCACTTCCTAAATCCTTCCTGTCATGTGTAACATGACGTTCCTCAAGGCAGCGTCAATGAACAACAGAAGGGGTCTATCCACCACCACAGAAATGCAGATTCTCTAGAATTTAAATTAAAAGCTTTATTAATTAAAACTACCACGTAATGATCAAGCTTGCAAAATTAATCGAATTCCGTTTGAAAATGCAATTTTGGCATAATAAGAATTCCCCTCGACAGGGTTGTTGAACGCCCCAGTTTCCTTTACACAGAGTAGTGAGGAATGTGATAAGCCCCTCCTGTTTGTCGTACAAGTATCAATAACCCTGAGAATGAGCGTATTCCGTCCACAATAAAGTATGTCCAATGGGAAGCGTCCACAGTTGCGGTGGGTGCACACCCATCCGATTCTCGTGTTGAGTTGTTATTGGCCGTAGTTAAGGTGACTGCAACCAATGGGAATGGAACATGTATTTTGGTGTTGATGATTGTGGATGAGGCAGAGAGAAATGAGAGAATATCTATCTCTTGGATTTGCATTCTGTATTGTATCCAGCTAAAGGTTGTGAGCCGGTTTAAAGAGTCACTTAAAAAACTCGGTTCATTAGTCAGTCATTACGAGTTGAACGGTGCGCACGCTTTAATCCAGGTGCTCTTCCCTCAACCAAACATTTTTCTAGTTTTTCTAACTTTAAAACAATTTAGCAGTTTATATACCAAATACTTTTTAAATCATCTAATCATCATGAAGTTCAAGACCTGTTCAATCCTCTTGGGGATTATCGCCTGTGCCCTTGCTGAAGTCTATTTTGAAGAAAATTTCGATGATGGTGAGTTGGTCACGTATTACCTTATTACATAATTACATATTATTGCAGTTGGCAGTTACAAGGCATTACAAGTCTTCATTTTCTAATGTATTAATTCGTTTAATTTTTTTGTAATAGATTCGTGGCAGGAGCGATGGGTAGTATCAAAGCACGACGGGAAGACATTTGGAAAGTTTGAGGGGACAGCTGGCAAGTTCTATGCTGACGCTAATGACAAGGGGATCAAAACAACTCAAGATGCTCATTTCTACGCTCTCTCGACCAAGTTCCCAGAGTTCACGAACGAGAAGAAGACCCTTGTGCTCCAGTTCAGTGTGAAGCATGAACAGAACATTGACTGTGGTGGTGGGTATATCAAGCTCTTTGACTGCAACTTTGAATCCGCTGACATGCACGGTGACACGCCATACCTTGTCATGTTTGGACCTGACATTTGCGGACCTGGAACTAAAAAGGTTCATGCCATCTTCAACTACAAGGGAAAGAATCATCTCATCAACAAGTAAGTGGAAGTGACGTGGAAGCGTAATAAGCAAATGAAATGATATGGTATGTTGTAAATGTGACCGATTAAATCTAATTTGTGTGATTTTTATTAACAGGGACATCCGTTGCAAGGACGACGTGTACACGCATGTATATACGTTGATAGTTGAGCCAGACCAGACTTACCAAGTATTGATTGATGGTGAGAAGACTCAATCAGGTTCATTGGAGGATGACTGGAACTTCCTCCCTCCCAAGAAGATCAAGGATCCTGAAGCATCTAAGCCAAGCGACTGGGATGACCGTGCAACGATTGATGACCCAAGTGACTCTAAGCCAGAAGACTGGGAGCAACCAGAGCACATTCCTGATCCAGATGCCACCAAGCCTGAGGATTGGGATGATGAGATGGACGGAGAATGGGAACCACCACAAATTGACAACCCCAACTTCAAGGGAGAATGGAAACCTAAGCAGATTGATAACCCAGCTTACAAGGGACCATGGATCCATCCTGAAATTGATAACCCAGAGTACAGCGCTGACTCTGAAATCTACAGATATCCTAATGTTTGTGGCGTTGGATTCGACTTGTGGCAGGTCAAGAGCGGGACCATCTTCGATAATGTACTTGTCACTGATAGCCCAGCAACCGCTGAGGAAGTCAGGAAACGAATCGTCGACGGAGTGGTAAGGATATAGCATGCGTTAATTGGTTAATTTAAAATACATGTCATAAACATTGTTCTCAGGGTGACTGATTGTGATTGTTTGATTGTATTAAATAGGAAGCAGAGAAGAAGATGAAGGAGGCTCAGGACGAGGAGGAGCGTAAAAAGTCAGAGTCAGAGAAAAAGGCTGAAGACGACGACGACTCGGACAAGGATGATGAGGAGGATGAGAAGGAGGAGCACGACGAGCTGTAGGTCGTATTCTAAAAAGAAAAACCGTCGTAGGCTATTTAATTATCGTTGGGGTATTTAAATTGTTGTTAATTAAGTCTAAGAGAGAAAGTTTCTTGCAATATCTTTTTATTACTCATTGATCGTGTGTCTTCTCTTTTTTAAATCTGTTCCCTTTGTGTGCATGATTCTAATCTGGGAAGTCAATATATTTCATACTTTTTTTCAAGGAATGAGTGAACATTATATACATTGTCGTTATTATATCGTGGGCATGATAGCAAAAAATTATCCAAATCAATACTTTATATTTAATTAATAAATACGCCGTTTGTTTGTGGAATTTAACATGAGCTCTTCTTTACTTAGTCATTTTACATACTCATACTCACTCATCTGTTCGAGAAGCATCCGGTTCTCTTTGTGTGAAGTGTGAAGGAAGCGGAGATGTGCTTATATGATCTGGGAGGTGTACCGCATATAGGCATACAGGAAACAAAGTCATCCCTGTCCTCTTTGTTGGATAGTGTGGCATAGCAAAAGTGCCTTAAAGTGCTCTTATCATCTTTTCGCACATCCAACAACAACTGGTGAAGCATGGAACAGATTGCAGATCATGACACGTAATATACGATGAATTAATCCAGATAACATTCATGATTCATGACGCATACAACTACAAAGGAAGTAGTTAGCAAATTGATTGGTTCTTGATAAGAATGCTGTGCCGTCATCTCTTGACTAACTATTCCGCATCACCATCTGGTCATCTTTACGTAGGTATATCATAGCTAATTAAACTGCAAGAGTTAAATGAAGGTTCGCATGTTTTAAACTGCAAACAGCTCTAGCTTTGACATTTATCGCTTGGAAAATAGAGGTTCAGGTTGATTTATGTTTATCCAGAGCTTGATGAACCCTGAAAGAACCTTTCAACTCGGAATGCACTCATAAATATGAATTTCGTTTACGATAAATTTTTCTAGCATACTTTTTGACTGAGGCATCATGATGTCGTTGCTTAGGGTACATGTGTGTTTATAAATGGGTCAATTTATCATTGTTTGGTGCGAGGTCCTTTGGAGTTTATCAACAGCAACACATCATCATCCATCTATATGAGCTTGCTTGAAGAACGCCGTATGGACTGATAAATTCGATTCCACCAATTTATGAAAATTTTTTGAACATATAGTTTTTGAGACATACATTAATCATGTTAATAGGTTACCACAAGCCGTTGCTTAGGGAACATGCTTAAACAGTGCGCTTCCCTATAGTAACTGAATTGTGATTTGTCAAAAATGTCATTGCCATTGGAAACGTCATGCAAGGGTAGCATGCCTTTGAAAAGTGTCATGCAGTGTAAGTGTAATTGTAAAAGTAAATTGTATTTATTTAGGTTAATGTATATATATGAGAGGATTGATGACACAAAGCGAGTTAGCAAGGCATGTGATAAGACACGCCGAATATAATACTATACATTCTTGGTAAATATAATAATAATAATAATAATCTTCATCCATGATTCAATAATAATAAATTCCCACCGGGCAATAAACTTAAAAGATCCACAAAAAAAAATAAATAAAAATGATTTGTATTGGTAAAATCTGGTAATTGATAGCGGCTCTGCTCCTTCAGCTTGCGTGAGATGTGATTTTCTTATGAATTTTCTCAAACTCGCTTTCTTTTGGAATAGCGGGTTTAGTTTCACCATCCACAAAACACTTTTGTTCCTCAATCAACTTCGCCCTAGCTTCCAGGATCCTTTGGAATTCGTTCCTGTTGTTATTCGCACTCGTCATGTTGCACTGCTGCTGCTGTTGAACCTGTCTGTTCTGCTTGTTAAACGGCATTGGAGGTGGGTTCGGAGCAAGTGAATCTGGACTCTCACAGGGCTCAGGACTCGTTGGAGAATCGCTTAAAGGGTGCTTGCTTGCCAACTTTTCCAATGCTCGCTGCAACTCACTCTTATGCGTTAATACTGAGCGGCCGCTGTTAATTAACGATCAAAATAAAAGCTATTAAAAAATTGTCACTCAATAATAATTTGTCATGGCAATAAATCAAAGCCCTTACATTTTCTGATTGAGAAGTAGTTCCTTGTGAATGCTCTGCATGGCCATAGATTCTTTGATAGGGTTAGGAATTTTTTTAGGTTTGATCAAGACCATGCTCCCGTTAGGTTTAGTTTGGTGAACATGGATTTCGTCCTCATCTGATGACCCCTTAAACGGTGCTACACTTCCTCCACGCTCCCTCTCACTCATATTGTGAAACTGTTTACTTTGCTGTAGCGCGTGACAGAGAGCCTCTTGCTGAGCCTGTTGAACAGCGTTACTCCGATGATTAGGATTCTGAACCCGAATGTGGTCAGCTGGACCTCCAATCTTATTCTGATTATTATTATTCCCGTTTCCTTGCTTCTTCAACCGGATCCTAGGGATCTTCACCATCGCCTCAGATAGGCTTCCTCCTGAATTACTACTCATTTTGCTCATGATTAGGAGCTATTGCGAGCGATTGTAGCGTATATTGTAGAATGTCGTATGGGTTCGGTTAATTTGATTAAAAGGAATGTCACCGAAGGTTAATAGGATTGGGAAAAAGAGTTGGTTTCACTCTCGTTTGTTGGTAAAAAACTGAATAATATATAAAAGGGTGACCAGCCTACTAAACCATCAGTCCATGATAATATACTAATTATTTATTGTGCATTTGGGTTTGTTACTACCTACTCACTACCACTATCTATCTAGGGTGGTTGTTGTGAACCTGCCAAGAGAATGTTTTTCCCTATTCCTCTATATGGTTTCGATATCCTTTGGGGGTGAGTCCACATCAATCTCTTGTTGCCTTGCTACACACAGGGTGTGTTTTGTTTTCC
The DNA here is from genome assembly GCA_964034955.1 of Orchesella flavescens. NCBI lineage: Eukaryota > Metazoa > Arthropoda > Collembola > Entomobryomorpha > Orchesellidae > Orchesella > Orchesella flavescens. The sequence goes on along the minus strand of OZ035958.1, from coordinate 2,342,579 downwards.
TCTCTCTTCTCTCTGTTGTGCTTATTGTATGAGGGGGTAAATCCGCCTTAAGTCATAAACACTACATATAACCATGTTTATACCTGATAAATCTTACGTATACTACATAGTATACTACCTGTATACCATATATGTACTCTACACATCTCATGTACGACATACACATATGAGCTTTTACGCTCACACATATGTAAACAAGCAAACATCTTTCATACTTTGCTTGGTTTGATCAGCTGCCGTTGCAATGCTATTGGTATTGTTTTGACTTGCAGTTTTTGTACTGTTGTGAAAATAGCACCCTATTGTAATACAATTTAAGTTTTTTACCATTTCAATCATAATTCAGGGGCGCCCCGTTACTTAATTGGAATTCATTTTATTCATTCACTATTTTTTGTTGTTTTTTTCTAAAATGTAAATCAATCACTTTTCATTACAATCAAAGAAGCTGTCATTATTAGTCCACCAGTTGCTCTTGTACAAACAACGACTAAGTGAAATGAGTTTCCACCACATCCGATTATGGTGAAATATCCATTAATTGTCAATTTAGTGGCACCACTTGGATATGATAGTCGACTCCAACACATTCTGCGCAGAGTAATCCATTTCACCGGACAGGTTTGAGTACAATTATTTTAATCTCAGACTTAGTAAGTGTAGTTGTATGAAAACTTACATCCGAGCCTTTTTTTCCAAACTCAGGTGGAGTCATCAGCATTTTTAACTCTCACCTTTCCTCTCCTACTTCAATGCATGAACTCGGCGTATTGTCAACAATGTTAGTTTTTGTGCGTTAGCAGAGCATAAATAACTAAATGTTAAGATATTATATTTTAATCAATGAATATTTCTTTCTATAATTTAGTGGTGCCACATCATTAAAATGCTTTGCAGCCAGTGGTTATGGTTTTAGTAACTTAAATCCAAAATTGCAGCTCAGTGGGCATGTTGTTATCTCAACTTCAACTCTCCTAACACGCACGACTCTCTCCATGACGCACTGCTGCATCTCTGAGACGCAATCCAGCCATGAATTAATTGGTGGAAGAAAACCATCCAGCTCCAATTTGGATTGTCATCAAACCGACTTTAATTATTACACACGTCAGGAGGAATCAATAGCTCCAGTGCATCCCTATTGTGGGCTCGGACTCGGTCATAATACTATCAGTTTACATGGGTAAATCAAATCTTAACAAGCATAAAAATATTAATTCCACCAATTCTGTCTTCCGGATTTGATATTTTCTCCATGATTAACAGGTTTGTGGCGCCACGTCTGTGAAAGTTAAATGTGACAAAAACAATCCACCTAGAATAGATTAACCGGTTTTTGTTGAGCCAGCTGCTTCTTGGTGCCGAGTGCTGGACCACAGGAGCTTTTACATTGTTGGACGGACTCGGGACTTCTGTTGATCTTAAGGTCAAAATCGTGCTTCTTTGAAATAAAAGTAGCAAGTACAATTGACTAGTTATCTTGGATCATTAATTGCACGAGGGATTTGGAATGATAGGAATCCGTATTAGTAAAGATTGTAAACTGTGAAGAAGGTGTATTGTTATTTGATTGTAACGCAACCTCCTCCAATTTTCGTCACATCGTTTTCGTAGCCAACCCAATTAATTTCCGGTTTAATTCATATTTGAATATTTGTTACAGTTGCGCAACCAATAGCTAGCTTATTCTCACAATTTAAGCACAGGTCAGAAAGGTGAATAATTTTCCACCAATTCTTTAATGTCAATTACTATTTCTATGTTTAGCACCATGTTATTAATCTTAGTAATGTTACGGGTACTTCAAATTAAAAAAACACACATTCTATGTCCAATATTTCAGGGGGGTCTTCAATATCATCAGCTTTTGGAGCATCTGCTAAACTTTCACATCATGCCTCAAGTTGGCTTAACAATGCCACGTCAACGCAATGGATTCAGTAACTCTTCGTCAGCAAGAATTGTTTGGACGTTCTGCGTTAGTTATGACGTTAAATATACAAATTATGATATTCCATTAAACGAACGCTACTTTGTAAAAAAGTTGGCGCCACATTAATCTTTACAAATTGGTTTTTTCTTGAATTCACAGTACCCTACAGGAGTGGAGCCACCGTTACCAACGTCTAGGAGCTTCAATTCTCCAAGTAATGGAGCTGAGTTCTTTTGAAATGCTACAAATATCATCGCAAGTACCTCATGGACTGAATCTAGTTGCGCATTATGGAACGTGAGGCAGAAATGTCTGACCGTACCGACTGAAGTACCAATTCGGACCGTGCCAGCAACGTAACTACTGTTTTGGGCTACCCTGAGGAATCAATTGCCCCAATCTAGGCCTGTTAACTAGGAATAGGCCTGTTAACCACCACATTGCGTGCGTAGATCCCTGTTAAACAAGCATTGAAGCAATTTAAACGATAAATAATTACTTTCATCCATTGAACATTTTCTCCATAATCCGTAGCAGTGGCGCCACGACAGCAGAAGGTATTGGGGATTTGTTGAAGGCCACTGGTGCTGAGAAAGTTAACTACTAGCCAGAATTCTACAGTTAAATCCAGTTCCGGCTGCAAGTGAATAAAGTCGATTGCGCAATATTTTGTGATGCCAGTAACATCTTTGGTACCAGAGGTATATATATAATGCTGTGTTATCTTAATTTATATATATTTAAGTAGAATCATCGTGTGTTTAATTGAATACTAACAAAGTTTGTTCCATTTTGATTAGAACGATGTATCTCATACTTATAGGAGTCGCCATACGTCAGTAAGATGCCGTTGGGCGCCCAAAGTGTTAAACCCCCATCAACGAGTGGAACTCCAACGCAAACTTTGACTTGGTTCAGAACTTCTTGAAACGGCACTATGCCAATGGATGATTTCATTTGGATCTCTCAAGTTTAATATTAGAAGCTGCCAGCATGGTAAAAAATCGTAAACACAATCCTTTACCGTAAATTGTTACTCAATAATTCATCCACGCATTATTTAAGCTAAGGACTTAATAATTAAGGACAAAATCTTTTAAATTTTCAGCCGAGTAACTTGAGGAGCGCTCCTGCTGAAGCAAACCATAGTGCCTTTTTTTTAAATGGTGTGTTGATTGTCGCGCGACGTGCTTGCAGGAAATTAACGAATTCAAGGTCGCTGTGATCTTTGGATTGTTCCAAGAACTTACGGGAGGTTGCTTTTATTATTATTTGTCACCATTTATTACGATGTTGTGACTGTCCCATCAAAAAGTCAACTCTCGAACCTTTTATTATTATAACTTTTGTTTTGTTTTGGGTTCAAAAATGTTATTTAGTTAATTAGAATTTGTCAATGCTGCGAGATCCTGTGCATTGCGTTCTGGGTGGCCATTAATTCCTTCTGAAGGCTTCAAAGTTTCTCCGAAATGGAAATAGTACGTGCTGCGCAGCTAAAATGACGCTCATTGCTCATTAATTGCAAATTGTGTTATGAATTCGGAATCATTTAAACTCTATTGTACTCTACTCTATGTAGTCTATAATTACTAATAAATATTTACCTACCACTATACATTGTTGTTTTATAAATTATGTTTCAGAAAAAAATTGTAAATCAGTGATTGATTGTGATTGAATGTCTTTCGAGTTAATTTAAGTAAACCTCAATCAACCTGGTTAAATTTTCCATTTCAATTTACTAATTTTGATTCAACTTCCATGAAACATGAATTAGTCATATATGAGTCTGTAATATGATGTCTCAGATGGCTGGGGCGCCCCGAGTATTCTTGTGTGCACTTGCTTGGTAGCATTTATTATTGAGGGTAATGGTGAATATTTGACTTGCATCGGCGTTGTAAAAATGTACTTGATCGGTCCTTAATTAGGTTTTTACTTTTGCAATTATCTTAACCATTGTAAATCATTTTCTAACCATTCCTCTTGGTGTCTAGTGTGATTCCATTACTAACAGATATTTCATAAACACTTAATTGTTGAATTTTGATGATATATGATAGCTTATGGGTGAAAATAAGCTCCAACGTTATTATAATAATTAATTAAAATGTACGAGCTTATGAAATTTCACAATTAAGAAACGGGGCACCCCACATAATTGAAGCCGTAATGATAAAAATGAATATTGGATTTTTAAATGCTATAGTGCATTCTTTCTGCAAGTCAAAACAATAGCAATAGCACTGCAATGGCAGCTGATCAAACCAAGCAAAGTATGAAAGATGTTTGCTTGTTTACATATGTGTGAGCGTAAAAGCTCATATGTGTATGTCGTGCATGAGATGTGTAGAGTACATATATGGTATACAGGTAGTATACTATGTAGTATACGTAAGATTTATCAGGTATAAACATGGATATATGTAGTGTTTATGACTTAAGGCGGAGATACACCCTCATATTATTGTGCCTTTCGTTACTCTTTACTCTTTACACACACACACACACACAAGCCTCAATGATCTCAATTCACTACCGAGGATTCACTCTACATTCTATACGCTCTTATCTATTTGCACAATACTATCCGACCCTGCTCTCTACAATTCAACCAAATTGGCAACGAAGGACGTTATTCACATTACATTTATCCATCATATATAAACTAACGACATTCAAATTTACTCAAAGAGTTTACTTGATTTTGCGATGCATTTTCATACTTTTGCATATGAAGAATCACTGAATTTGCATGAAAAGTAATGTTTGCAAAATTCGTTGCCAACGTTACTGCGTGTTAACTGAAAATGTTAAATTTTGTTTTATTACTATTTTTAAAATGCTGTTGGAATTTTTCTTCTAAGTATTTAGTATTTTGATTTTTTAAAAATATTGTGAATTTTTGTTGTAACCTAGCGATACAATTAAAAATCGCATAAATGAATGACGATGATTATGCTAGAGATTGATAGAATAGCGTAGTTGGGGGCATGCTAGTAAATTTTAAAGGAATGTGTGTTGTTAGAATGTATTCAGAATGATGATCCGGCTGAGTAGAAGCAGTTAACAAAATACGAGCGTGTATTTAGAATCAAATTACAAGGGAGTTTATGCGATCTCACGCTGCGATATACGCTATTGTGTGTCTTGTTTTTTCGCGATCTTGTAAATAATGCTTTTGTGCTATATCACGTTTTCAACATCTCAACTAATTTTTTTTTTGCATATATAAAATATATTGGTAGATAAAGGTCTGATAAACAAACAAAAGGTATAGGCTTTAAGATTCATTTTCGTTACAAAGTCCTGTAACAAAACGCTAATATCCTGCTATAAATTTTCCTTTCAAAAAGCATTAAAATATTGAGCAAACAAATATATGTGTGTGTTTAAAACGGTTTGCGCACACACGTAAGTCGTAAGCCCCTTTTCTCCTTTTTTAGACGTAACGCAGCGATGGGGATGATGATATTGATTTTTTTTCGCTAACCAAATGTAAATTTTTAATGATCCCTTAAAAGGAGGGGTTTCTTTGCAACTTGAACCTGAAACTTTACGCTTTTTTATATATATCAAACAAAAATGAAAGTTTTGTGTAACTCATTTTTTTAAATTTAAACCCTAATTACATTATGCAAAATCGGGGATGTCTGAATTAATTTTACAAAAGCACGAACGTGATATGAATTTAATTAAGTCTTACAAGTCTTGATCCTTCACTTCACGTGATTCTCATTAGTGTACTTAATTACTTAATACAACTTTGTATAACGATTGCGATTGAGTCATTTGGAGTGTTCATCTATAACGCAGGATTCTTAATTGTACGCTTGCTAATTAACTTTTCAACCCTATTTTTGTTAAATCTCAATTTTTACACCAGCTGGGCGTGCAGGATATCTATCATAATCGCGTTTTATCTTAATTAACCCAAATGGGCTTTTAAATTATTAGTTCCTAATGAGGGGGCTTTACTTTAACCCACACCGGCTTCCGGTTCAATTTAGCGAGAAAAAAATTACGACTTCATCTCGGCCCTTGTCCAAATTCTATGGCACCGTGCTCCTTCAACGCTAATAAAAACACTATAAAACTCAAATTAAGGTGTTTCTACAATTCGCACATTCAACATTCGCAAAATTTGATATTTGCACATACATACATACAAAGGGGTTTCGGACATTTTGCATTTGATTATTTTGGTTTGATTTTTGATTCACTTATCATTTGCGTTCGTCAAAAATGTCACCCGATAATAATGACGTTGTTATGCAGTTGCGTGAGCATAAACAAGCTTTATGATTCATTCACACTTATCAGTGTTACATCCACTTGAAATTACCCGTTACTAGTTACTTAGTTTAATGAACTAACGCTGACGCAATTATCACTTCATTATAACTGCAGCGTGAGTAACTTTTATGTTAACCATATGAAAAATATTTGCATTACATTGCAAATCGCTTTTGAGCTACAGTTTACCATTGTCGATGCTTATAACAACTACTTTTTACACCGCACAGATCCATAGCAATTTTTTAATTGCTGATGGAAAAATTCAAAAGGTAGTATGTAATCACTACACTTTTCTAAACCTTCTTTTCCATTTTTGAGGGTGAAGGAGGCAATTTAAGGAGACGTGACTTGAGTAACATCGTTAGATATTTTCATGAGAAATGTAAATATGTAATAATTTTTCTTTCTCGCTTGTATGCTTTAGTTTCTGGCCGCCAGATCGTACTTAATATATAAGTTTAGGTATTGTATGTAACGTATGTAAAGAGAAGCTATGAATACATGTATGAAAATAAGGAATGAATTTCGTTAAATGTATGCTTATTTAACTTTTTTAAGGGCACTTTAATTGGCATTTTACTTTTATTTAACTTTTTTAAGGGCACTTTTATTTTACTTAGCATCAGTGAGGCATCAGAAAGTGGAGGTATCAGTGTATAGTATCAGTGCTGGTAATTATTACATAAGTGGTGGAGTAGAGGTGGAAAGTGTGCGGTGTCTCATACACATTTTTTTGTGTTCTTTATATAGTTGTAGACGACTGCAAAGTGTTATAGTTTGTTAGGTATGAGGGTAAGAAAAGTCATGTCACGGATGGTTTGGTTAGGAATTTAACACGTTCGAGATTCATCTCATCTCATCTCCATTCATCATCATCTTTAATAGCCTTGTTTTTGCTAGGAAGGGATAAAAATTCCAAAGTTTTCGAAAAAGAAACAAATAAATCTGAATAAGTAAAAAAATCATGAATAAATATTTTCATTACATGTGATATGCTTGGCTTAGGGCCTTGGATAGCTGTCTATAGATTCGAAAAACATTTAACGCCTCTCTATTTTCAGCAAATTTCTTTTTCGGTTGTTATGGTCTCAATGAAAGTCCATGACAACGTAATGAATTCAAGGGACTATTAGTTTAAACAAAAATTGGGGCAACGTGAGCATTGATTAAAAAACTTGTCGTAATTGTTGACATGGTAATTCAAGTTCATCTTATGCATAATATACTTTTTTAGGTTAAAAAATCATGCATCAAACAAAACATTACTTTGTTTTATATATCCAAGAAGCATGTGTATTTAAATCACCCAATTCCAATGACATGTTTTATAAATTCTAACGTATCAAGATAATAGAAAATGAATTAATTATACGGTTTAGGCGAGCTGAATATTAAATATGAATGCATGAATGAAATCATAAGCATAAATTGAGTACCTACTGGACTTTTAAACGAGTTCTTGAACGACTTTACCCTTCAACTTACGTTCCAATATATCAAATATTGCATGCACATCAGTATGCGCATTTTAAGTGTCGAAATGGTCGTTCAACGAAACTAGTTGGTGGCGTGTCAATATCGTAATTCTAACCTTGCGGTGGTCACACAAAGTGATGACTTGGTCTACTTTTATCTTTCATACTACTATATATCGCATGTCTTTGAAGAAACATTTTAATACATTATAAGATGATAACATGAAATAAAATTATTTTATACCAGACCTGCGAATAATAATGCCTATTTTAGGAAGACATTACAATTTTGTTATTATTAATCAAAATCAAACGTGTGAATATTTGTAATTTGTATTTCTCGTTCATTTGTGATTAAAAACTAATCATTCACTCGATTTGGTCGTTGACATTTTGCTTCTGTCTGAGCTTGTAATTAAGTTTTAAATTGAAAGGGACATGATACAGTTTTGTTGTCATGGGAAACATGTCACTAAATGTGGAATTTATTTTAAAACATATATTGGAAGTAACTAAGCTTTTAATAATATTATACCTCAAGTTTCATCACAAGATACAAGTTATGCAATTTCCAAAATTGAAATATCAATATAAGAATTCTATAAATGCATCTTGCGCTTGGGTGGAAACCAGATCAGTGTTACCTAAACTTTACCGGTACCGGTTTCAGTTGTAACTATTTTGAAACGCAACCCAAATAGTACGAAAATGCAAAGTATATATTCATGCAAGTTTTAGACACATAATGTTAAATAAACAAACTATATAATAAATACAAGTAACTTTAATTCCCATCCTAATTTATTAATTTTCATACATTTATACATGAATAGATGCATACAATTGCAAGCAGCAAACAACGGTTTCCGGTAGTCGGGCTACTAGTAAGATCAAATTCACAACCCCGCAAGCCGTAAAGGAAGAGTTTGAATTAAGCATGTGTAAAAGGTTGCATAGAGAGGTGCGGGAATCCTTGAAGAGTGTGTTAATAACATTAAGAGAGTAGTCGGGATACTTGAGTATCATAAATGGAGAGTTCACATTCCAAGGTATTGGTATTAACCCGACAGGCTATTTAAATGGTATCCAGATTGTATAAAATAAAATTAAGATTAGATTCACTCCAGCTGACCCAATTTGACAGATTAGGTAAATACACGAATACAATAATTTGAACATGGAGATATATTAGAATATAAGAAAATATACGATTGTGTTTAGAAGCAGCTGATAATGTTTAGTAATAGATTTAGAGAAAGTTAGCTAGGATCAGCTGATGTTAATTTGGAAGCCGCTGATGATTATGCTAGAAAGTTAAGTTTAATTAGAATCTCACAAGTAAACACGATGGATCCAGCGACGTACGAGCACTTGAGGAACAAGACGTTGTTGTTCTTTATTGAAAAGTTACTCGATCCAACTCACGGGAATAATATAGGTGGAGTGCCACCTCCCGTACCTACCCCAGCACCCACTAATAACAATGAAGTGCTTTACACCAATAAAAGGACGCTTCATGACCTCTCATGCCAGTTTGGCTCAAAAGGATTCACCAAAGAGTGAGGAATTATCCCATATTTCAAACAAACACTAATGAATTGTAAGTGAGTTTTGAATTCTAATGAATCTTGAATATGTTTACTTTGCAGGATGCGTCAGATAGCTGGAGGTAGTCAATCTGGTTTGAAAAAGTTCCTGCTAACGTACCCAAGTATATTCAAGATTGATGGTGATATGGTTAGCTACAACGTGAATTCTAGCGTGACGAGTCAAGATAATTATAAGACGATTGACCCAAATGACCCAGATAACAATCCATCAACCATAAGTTCTATAGATAACGAGGCAGTAGAGTATTTTAGAGAGAGGTTAATGCAATACGGGATAGGGATATGGGTTCCAGTGAAGAGTTTATTAGGGCATAGGTCGCAAGCGCCACCCCATATCCGTCACGTGAGTGGACAACATATACGAGAGTTTACACAATTCTTAGCAAAGTACCCAACAACTTTTATAATCAACGCTCAAGATGAAGTGTTACTTAAAGAGTTTGAGCACTACTACGAGTCATCAAATAACGAGCAAGTTGAGTCTAGTAAATCAATTGATAAGAAACGTATTATCGAGTATATTGAGTTTTATGCTAATTGTTTACAAGAAAGAGGACCAATGCTTGTTGAACAATTGTTTTGCGCTGGAAATGCTAAATTTGATGATGAGGGAGGATCTTGGGATTTTAAAACACCTGGTGACTTGCAAACGTTTTTCAAAATGTATCCACAGTGCTTCCAAGTACATAGCAACCTCGTCACGTTCTCTGACTCTTATAAAGTGGGGCTTGAGTACTTGAAGCGACAAACTGGTGTGCCTGTAACTCCCCTTCTTTCACCTCCTACTAAAATATCACCAGTCCTAATAAAACCTGAGGAGCCAAAGGTTAAAGTAGTTAAAGAGGTGAAGCCTATAATCACACAAGCGCCTCCACTCCAAATAACACCTCAAAAAACTCTACTAAAACACAGAGTGTCTAAGATTCTACTCCAAACAATTAACCAGAATACTGAGCACGACTATAAGCATGATAATGTTGTTCTTTCATCCCCTACAACACCTGTCCAGAAAACAAGTCCACTTCTTATATCTCATGCTGCTCAGTTCTCAGGTTTATGTGAGTCTGGTGACACTGAAGACCTACGCGCTTACATTCTATCAAGAACAACTATCGTGAGTAATCAGAGGAAAGCTGCGCAGATTGTTGATGAAATCATTCATGCTAATGAACCAGTCGCTCTAGACTTTGAGGGAATCAACCTTGGAAATGATGGGCAAATCACACTAGTGCAAGTTGGAACTACACGAGGATCTGTCTTCATCTTTGATGTACTCACTCAGCCTGGATTAATCGAAACTAGGGAAAATTCCGTTCTTGGGAAACTGCTATGCAGTGAGACCGGAGTCGTTAAGGTCAGTTTATTTCCATGGCATCAAGTTATTGTTATATGTTATGTTGTATAAGCACGGTTAAGCACGGTTTTTTTGTTAATTTCAGGTCATGCACGACTGTAGAAACGACAGCGTGAATTTATTCCGGCAGTTTGGAATCCGTCTCCGCAATGTGTTTGACACGCAAGTCGCTCACATTGTCATTCAGATGGGGGCCAATGGGGAGGAGACGGAGGAGGTGGCAAGCAAACCCAGCAACTCTAAAAATATCAGCCTTAATAACCTTTGCAGTGTCTATGGCACTGTCTGCAATCCATTCAAAGATAAAGTTAAGGTGAGCAGTCATGATTTAGTTGCCATGGTTACGGTACATGAAATTATGATTTAAAATGCATATGAATGTGTATTATAGTCAGTGTACCGTCACGACCAGAAGTATTGGTCACGTCGTCCATTGACAAAGCAGATGATCGCATATGCGAGTTGTGATGTGATGTGCCTAGTCCCGAGTATCTACGAAACGCTGAGGGCCAAGATAGCCGGGAGTGATAGCGACGCGATATTCAGTGAGTTGTGTGAGGAGCAGATCCTCACTCATATAGAACCTGATGAGATTAGATCCAGAAGGAGATTAAGGAAAAACGAAGCGGACCTCAGAGCCTTACGCGAGAAACTGGACAGGGCATTTTCCGCCGTTGGAGACGTCAATGTATCAAACTCCAGCCTTGTGCTTTCCAATCGCGAAATGAGACTGCTCAAGTGAGTTAATTAACCTAACCTATACTATGCGTTTAATTATAAGAAGGATACGTGATTAAGGAATTGTAATTATGTTAGGCACCTCCACCTGACTGAGGAAGAGAAGGAAAAGTTAAAGTTGAGTTTAAAAGTAGCAAAGAAGTTGGAAAAGATGAGTAATTCACTTCGAGCATCAAACGCTGATGAAGGTAATCAAGGAGCTTGTTGTTCCTCTGACTCTACATCAAACTCCGAGCTAACAAGTTTAGAATACACTGAAACGATCCAGCAAGATCCTCGCATAGCCCAAATAGATTCGCTCGAAGCCATTATCAACAGATTAATCGACATTGATCCAGAACTTAACAATAACGAAGAAGACTCGAATGGATCTGTTGATAAATGCACTAACCTAGTGAGACACGCATCATCACAAACCATTTCTACGGGTGATATCGTCATTACTAAAGTCTTTGATGATTAACGTGTCCTTTTAATCGTTATTATTACTTTTTCGTTGCTATTTAGTATTCTGTCTTTTTAGAAAAAGGTCTATAGACATTTTTCTAAGCCTTAGCCTGCAAAACATATTATACCTCAAGAAAAAACAAAGAGTTTTGTTCTCTTTGCTCAATTTGGTTGTGTGGTTCGTTTTTATTATTATTATTACAACGCTTTACTCCTCTTTTAACCCCAAAATGCCATAATTTTAATAACAATGATAATAAAAGTTATTTGTTAAACAATATTACTTTTTAATTCAATTTCAATTCATATGTATTCTCAACAGCTTAATCCTCCGTTACGGTTCTTGAGTATCTTGCATATCACCCCCTCAAGGTCACGCAGAATCTGAGCCTGGTTTCCAAGAGACTAAAGAAATTAAATACACGTCATTATCACCTTTGCTATAACGTGCATATCAATCATATCATAAATCACAATGTAATGCTCACATGATCAATACTGATGGTAGGAATGAAGGTGACACGAGGTCTGAGTGCGAGCGTCTCATATCCATGAGTAGCAAGCAACTGATTAGCATTTGAACAAAGAAGCTCATCCTTAAGCTTATCACCACCACCAATTTTCTCGCTCACACATTCATTCATAACCTCATCAATATTCTTGATAGTTGCCCCCCACAACCTAAATCTCTCCATGGAACACCCAATTACATCCATCTGGGTCGTTGCGTTTCGATGATTCTGAATTAAACAAGCGTGGAGTTTGTTCCCATGACACTCTTCAGGCCCGTGCTGACACGTGAACTGCAATTTAACAATTCTTAATTAGTCTATACTTTAAATAAACAGACACACAAGGTGTATAAGCGTGTCTAACCTGAAAATCTCCGTTTCTTTCAGCGACATTCCCTTTCCCAAAGGGCACAAGCCTAACGTCTAGTTCACTCTTGTACTTTTTCCAAACCGGGATAAGCTGTTTGAGAATGAAATGTTTACTATCCGGACATAGCACTTCGTAGTAAACTGAGACAGTAACTGGTGCCACAATGGACTGATTGTCGCCAATTGAGATTCCTCTTTGCTGCTGCTCTTCGTCCTTGGGACAATTGGAGATCAAGTAGTAGTTAATCCCCAACACCAACACAGTCAGAATGAGTATCACTGATAAAGACTTTAACACGAATAGATTACGAGTTGATCTAACTGTTCTAATCCCATTCGAAGGAGGTTGCAATGGGGCCATCAGCACCAACGTGCTATCTTGGTTCTTCAGTGACATTATTAGTAATTTTATATCTCAACATTAATAAGGTTTAATAATCTCAATCAATACATTATATTTAAATTAAATTAATTTCGGGTGACTAGTAGCTGCATTTCGATTCACAAATCTAAAATTTAATATAATTTCACGACATATTTAATTTCAGCAAAAAAAATTGTAATCTGGAGCTTGTTTATGTTTTGGAAGTAGGGTTTTGTTGTTAGAAACACCAAAAAGTATACAAAACAGCTGGGAAATGGCTCAAATGGATGTAAAAATTATTGCCTCCTGTGAGAGTTGAACTCACGACCCCTAGTTTACGAGACCAGTGCTCTGCCACCAAGCTCGTAATTTTTTAAGAATGCTGATATTTTTTTAACAAAGTTGACGTTCTCTGATTTTCCTCTTGTTTGCATTGTTCTTGTTGGCTATAGCTGTATTGCATCTATAGTTACTTAGAAGGAAGTTAATAATAATGCTCCATAGTATTTATGTTGTATGTAGTCATTAGGTCAACTCACGCATTTTGGCTCATATACTAAAAAAGTAAATAAGTCGAAAATCCATTGAAGCTTAAAAGCTGCAACCGTGAGTACACAGTTAAAAATTGAAAAGTAAAAAATCGTCCAACTTTTTTCACCCTCATCCATCATTTCTGAACAAGACAACTGCGTAACTCCAACGTCATGTACCAAAAGCACATGCAGTAGGGAATGGATGATGGGCTAAAAATAGTTTTGACCACTTTTTACCACTTTTGATTAATTTGAATGCGCGCTAAACTGTTAATTTTTTTGCGACTTATTTACTTTTAAATAAAATAAAAGAGTAAAAAAAATTGAGAGTCAAAGGCAGTCTGATTGCTCACATCACCCGGTTGCCATGGTAACCCGCCGTTTTTTCCCTCTGGGGGGACCAATTATTTAAAAAAAAAATCTTTTCTGATATCAGCTTCGTAATCGCATACGCATTAAAATCTATATTTCTGCAAATTTTCAGCGAAATCGGAGACAAAAAGTTTGAGGTACCCCTTGTGAATTCTTTATTTGGAGCCTACTTTACATCCTCCGTATTTCTGTGACTCAATTAATTTATTAGTTCAGATTACTTTAAAACTGGAGTAAGCTGTTCTTAGAGTCTCACTGAATTAATAACAAACGTATGACCTAATTTTGAAAGAAAAATTAGCACCTAGTTTTCAATTGTTGATTGTAAAGAGTTAAAATGCCCGTCTCTTGTTGAATTGACTTAATCGTCTCGTCAGCTACCAAACACGTAACAGACTCTCTTCTGCCTGAAGGTTTGATATTTTTATGTGTGTCATTTTGAGTATAAAAGTTTGTCCAAAAAAGTAAAAAGTATTTGCCGTTTTTAAAACGGGGCATCGTAAGCATATAAATAAAATATCAGAAATATCAGCAGATATGATATTGCTATTCAAATCTGATATGAAGTCGTCTGATCTGATATCAAATCTGATATCCCAATTACCTGATCTGATCTGATCTATATATCAGATCAGTATCAGATCAGATATATCAGAAAATTTTCTGATATTCATATCAGATTGCCATCACTAATGAGGTTTAAATATTTGTTTGCCAACAAGCCATACAATCATAATTTATACCTTTTTCGAAAGGCAACTGGAGATCATCGTGCTTCAGCACGGTCGACCACTGTCTTAACAACGGTGAAACCGTTGTTTAAATTTAAATTTGGAAACCATTGGATTCCAAAAAAAAAGACAGTCGCATACGACTGAGTCTGGATTCACTTGATACGTGAAAACCTTCCAAATGCAGCACAGGCGAAACGTTACTAGCTAGAGACTTGGGATAAATACGAAATCCATAGATATTTGCATGCTTCATAATATCTAATATCAAGTATCACGGAATATAATGTAGTTTTGAAAATATTCACGATATATACTAAAATTTTGGTTACTAAGCTGACCCTATCGGGTCTAGTTCGAGACTGAATTTATTTTTTGAAAAAACAACGACGATTTCATGTTCTCTGATTGTTTCTACATCTTGCATGAAAGTTTCAGGAATTTTCATCATGCCATTTTGAAAAACGACGAGCCCATAGGTCAAAAATTACGAAAATTCTCACTTTACAGCTCATTTAAGAGCAATTTGAGGTAATATCTTTGGAATAAGCATGGATATGATTTAATGGGTGGTTTCAAATGAAGTATTAGAGGTGTAAGAAAACATTGTTTAAAGGGCAATTCTCTGGATAACTTTTTCGCATGGAAACGTACCATTCACGAAAATTTAAAATAAAAGAGTCAAAACATTGAAAACGAAAGGCAGTCTTATTGCCTTCAATAAAATAACAATAATGATTCCTGTCTCTGGCCTATTGTATTCCTTGTATATTGAATGTCATGTCAGTCATGAATTTCGACCAACAACAACATCATTTTTCAGCTACACTCGTCCTTAGACAATACCCGTGATAGCATCACACACACTTCATATCATTTTTGTGATGAAATATAACTTTTTAAAAACATTATAATTTCCAAACAAATCTTCATCCATTTCACCCGTCTTCAGTTGTCCTATTCAGAGATTGGTAACTGGAAGGTTTTAGTTACAAGTTAAGTTACAGTTACATTTTGTTACAAGCTCAGTTACAAGTTACAGTTACAGTTACATTTAGTTACAAGTTGCAGTTACAAGTTACAGTTACAGTTACATTTAGTTACAAGCTAAGTTACAAGTTACAAGTTAAGTTACATTCAGTTACAAGCTCAGTTACAAGTTACAGTTACAAGTTATGTAACTTAACTGTAACTTAACTTGTAACTGCAACTTTTCAATAAGTTACCCATCTCTGACTGCCAGATACGCCCTGAAAGAGTATGGATACATGCTACTGGACCCAGCTACAATTGCAGCCTTCCAAAATAGCCAATTTAAAATTGAAATTATAAAGAATTCTGTCACATTTCTGTCTGTCATACATTTTGTAACAGCCTCAGTTACAAGTTACAGTTACAGTTACATTTAGTTACAAGCTCAGTTACAAGTTACAGTTACAGTTACATTCAGTTACAAGCTCAGTTACAAGTTACAGTTACAAGTTACATTTGGATACTCGATCAGTTACAAGTTACAGTTACAGTTATGTAACTTAACTGTAACTTAACTTGTAACTGTAACTTTTCAAAAAAGTTACCAATCTCTGGTCCTATTATATGAAACTGAGCAGATGTAATAATATGCTTTCCAACCCCAATGCAGCTATAGCCAACAAAGGGAAAAATCAAAGAAAGTCAAGCTCAAACAGCTCCGATGCATGGTCCAGCTTCTGAGGACTTTTGCAAGTTATCATCTTAACGCTAGCCTCCCCCCAACTTCTGCCCTCATAGCTCAGTGGCAAATGCTGATACAACAAAAAAAAAAAAAAAAAAGGGGGGCATGGGGGGCTTGCCCCCCATAATTAACGCTTTATATAATAACAAATAAAAGAGTAAAAAAAATTGATATCGAAAGGCAATTTCATTGTCTTCAATATGAAAGGAATGCAATAGGCTAGAGGCAGGAATCATAATTGTTATTTTGTTGAAGGCAATGAGACAGCCTTTTGGTATCAATTTTTTTGCCCAGTGAGTTAAGAGGTGCATATGTACATTTGTATGGGTAACTTAACAACACATGCAAAATGTACATGCATCCTACGAACGTAGGATATGGAAACGTCTCACACCTAAAAAGCTTTGATGAGGCATAACTGGTCGAAGAACTTCGTCCTACGCAATCGGGTCTTTGTAATAATCTGGGACCGGGGTCGCAAGGATCCGGGCTTTAATTTGAAAATCGAAATCGGAGCACTAATTTCGGTGCTAGAGCCATTTTAGTGTTGGGCATAAGGAATACATGGGAACTAAATTTATATATACTTATATAAATCTCTATATGTAATATATATACTATGGACTTATATATGTATATATATATATCTATGTAAATAAAATCCTTAGCGACAAAACATGAATTAGTGTCGGTGGCCCTACTGACTTCGTTTTTTAAGTCGGGTGGTCACATTGTACATCATTTGAATCACAAAGAGTTGGTGTTTCATAATATTTCATTATCTTAATACTAATACGTTTGATGTTAAATACACAGCCGCATGAAAATGGAAATTTTTGTAAAATTGAAACACTTCAATCCAAATGATACTAATGTAATTTTTGAAAGATTAAAATAAGAAACGGAACACGTTCCATAAACGCCCAGTTAGTGTGGCCTTCAAAGAACTAAATAAAATTAATTGCCCTTTAAAGTTAAAAATAAACCCGACAACAGCTGTAAAGAACCGACACCTTATGCACTTTAACTTAATTTCGAAAATTTTGATTGATTAAAAATTAAGACATTTCGACCTTTAATTAATTCGATCATGAAGACATTAGGTCATGCTGAGGTCATTGTAAAACTTTTAAAACAGCATGACTGAAATCCTCTTAGCAAATAGAACCATTTAGATGCATCACACTTTATACTTTGCTATTACAAATATTTGATCTTATCTTTGACCATGTTATCGATAACCGATAAGCCACATCTCGCTTCCTAGGGAAGGTCTTGACCTAAGGTATCGTTTACCAAAAAGAATTTTTGAAATTCTTCAACCGTGTCGCCGCTATCGTGCTCACGGACAGACAGACAGACAGACAGACACCATTTGTGAAAATAAGAACCTACCCCCTTTTGCAAAGGGTTAATAAATAAATTCTGTTAACATTTAGGGTACGCAGCTAAGACTACTACAACATCTGTACCATATTCTGTAGATATTCTTTGACTATTATGTACATATTCTTTGAATATTCTGTACATCTTGAATATTCTGCACATCTTGACTATTCTGTACATATTCTTTGAATATTCTGCACATCTTGAATATTCTGTAGATATTCCTAGAATATTCTGCACATCTTGAATATTCTGTAGATATTCCTTGAATATTCTGCACATCTTGAATATTCTGTAGATATTCCTTGAATATTCTGCACATCTTGACTATTCTGTACATATTCTTTGAATATTCTGCACATATTGACTATTCTGTACATATTCCTTGAATATTCTGCACATCTTGACTATTCTGTACATATTCTTTGAATATTCTGTACATATTCTTGGAATTTAAAAACTAGTACTACCAGCTGATTCAGCATGTCAAATAACCTATACATACTGAGTTTAAGGTAAATCTAAGGATTTTGGAATTCCCGCGCTCAGCTCTATGTACTAACTGTGCATATACATGCATGTTAAAAAGTAATGCTACGGACGCCACGTACGCTCTCCCCATATTCTCTCATTCCCATATACTTGCTAACGCTGCGTAAATAAAGTTGACGTGAGTGGTGGCTCCTTAACACTCACTGGGGCGCGCAGTTAATTAGTGTTGCATGAACGTGCTTTAGAGCATCCGTCTTGAGGTTTTAAAGATTTAAAATGAAAATTTCATTTGTAATTGTGTTTTATGAATAAATATACGCGCCCCCAGTGAGTGTGAAGGAGCCACCACTCACATCAACTTTATTTATTTTTAACTTTAAAGGGCAATTAATTTTATTTAGTTCTTTGAAGGCCACACTAACTCACTGGGCGTTTATGGAACGTGTTCCGTTTCTTATTACTCTTTGATTTTAAACTTTTTATTTGAAACTATTTATTTTCATCTGCCTACCAAATTCGACTTATTACTACTCCTAATATATCCGAAACTCGTATAATGCATCAATTAAACCAGGCACACAGTTTTCTTTGACCTTTGAGCTCAATAGTTTTGAAGTGGGTTCATATAGAAGAAAGGTAATATGTGCAAACGAAAGTTCTGTTAAAGCGTTCTGGGAAAAGCTCTTTCTTTAAGTGATTGTTTTTGTTATTCTCTAATCTCACGAGCTTAAACCCGACAGGGTCATCTTGGAAACCGCTTTTCATGGATAATTTTAAAACTACGTCACATATGGTGACGTTAACACTGGTTAGGTTATTTTAGGTCAGTGTAAAGTCCCTATTACTTTAGTGTGAACCAAGGGTCGCGCTGAGAACTTGGCTCCGATTTGGCTGATTACAGGATGGTAGATTTTGATGCGTAGATTACAATCTGAAATCAATAGATCGGTTTTAAAATCGTGGCGTCCCCCAGAGGGAAAAACCGTGGGTTGCCATGGCAACCGGCGGTTTTCCGTTAAACGGTTTGTATAGGGTTTTGAGGTTATTTTAGGGTAACATCTTGGAGGTGTGTACAGGGTTTTGAGGTAATCTTGGGTTAACATCTTGGAGGTGTGTAAAGTCGGCTTTAAACAAAGAAGAGCCAAGGGTCACGCTGAGAACTTGGCTCCGATTTGGCTGATTACAGGATGGTAGATTTTGATGCGTAGATTACAATCTGAAATCAATAGATCGGTTTTAAAATCGTGGCGTCCCCCAGAGGGAAAAACCGTGGGTTGCCATGGCAACCGGCGGTTTTCCGTTAAACGGTTTGTATAGGGTTTTGAGGTTATTTTAGGGTAACATCTTGGAGGTGTGTACAGGGTTTTGAGGTAATCTTGGGTTAACATCTTGGAGGTGTGTAAAGTCGGCTTTAAACAAAGAAGAGCCAAGGGTCACGCTGAGAACTTGGCTCCGATTTGGCTGATTACAGGATGGTAGATTTTGATGCGTAGATTACAATCTGAAATCAATAGATCGGTTTTAAAATCGTGGCGTCCCCCAGAGGGAAAAACCGTGGGTTGCCATGGCAACCGGCGGTTTTCCGTTAAACGGTTTGTATAGGGTTTTGAGGTTATTTTAGGTTAACATGTTGGAGGTGTGTACAGGGTTTTGAGGTAATCTTGGGTTAACATCTTGGAGGTGTGTAAAGTAGGCTTTAAATAAAGAAGAGCCAAGGGTCGCGCTGAGAACTTGGCTCCGATTTGGCTGATTACAGGATGGTAGATTTTGATGCGTAGATTACAATAAGTAGATCGGTTTTAAAATCGTGGCGTCCCCCAGAGGGAAAAACCGTGGGTTGCCATGGCAACCGGCAGTTTTCCGTTAAACGGTTTGTATAGGGTTTTGAGGTTATTTTAGGTTAACATGTTGGAGGTGTGTACAGGGTTTTGAGGTAATCTTGGGTTAACATCTTGGAGGTGTGTAAAGTAGGCTTTAAATAAAGAAGAGCCAAGGGTCGCGCTGAGAACTTGGCTCCGATTTGGCTGATTACAGGATGGTAGATTTTGATGCGTAGATTACAATAAGTAGATCGGTTTTAAAATCGTGGCGTCCCCCAGAGGGAAAAACCGTGGGTTGCCATGGCAACCGCCGGTTTTTGTATAGAGCTTTGAGGTTATTTTAGGTTAACATCTTGGATGGGTGTACAGGTTTTTGAATTTTCTTTAGGTTAACAATGGTTAGGTTATTTTAGGTTAACACTCATACTGCAACTTAATACCCTAAAAACAAAGGAAGAAAAAAAGAAAACGTGGTAGTAGTATCTTATACTCGTGACGCTTCCAAGAGCGGAGTTTGAAATTTGCGTGGATGATTCCTACCTAAAGGGCAAGTTACAGGACGTTTTTTCGTGCACTTTTCGCGCGAAAAAAGGTGTTGCAATGTTAATTTCGTATTTGATTTCGGCCGAAATCCATTTTCGCACGAAATCGGTCGTCCTGAGAACTTAGCATAAGACACGGACATAATAATTTTACTGTTGCAAATATAATGTATTTCATGAGGTTTAAATATTTCTTTGCCAACAATCCAATCATAGTGCTTTAGCGCGATCGATGGGTTCACTAGCATGCTTCATAATATCTAATATCAAGTATCACGGAATCATTTGTAGTTTTTGAAATATTCATGATATAAACTAAAATTTTGGTTACTTAGCTGACCCTATCGGGTCTAGTTCGAGACTGAATTTATTTTTTGAAAAAAGATTGTCGATTTCATGTTTGTACAGCTTGCATGAAAGTTTCAGGAATTTTTATTAAGTCGTTTTTCAAAACGACGAGCCCATAGGTCAAAAATTACGAAAATTCTCACTTTACAGCTAATTTAAGAACAATTTGAGGTAATATCTTTGGAATAAGCACGAATATGATTTAATGGGTGGTTTCAAATGAAGTATTAGGTGTAAGAAAACATTGTTTAAAGGGCAATTCTCTGGATAACTTTTTCGCATGGAAACGTACCATTCACGAAAATTTGGCAAACATTTCGCTTATTGGTTCTAACGTTGGAATTTTTCAAGGACGGAAATTTCACGTTAATTAGCTAAAGGAAAAAATGCACTTTTTCACCCAGGTGAATGCACGAAACGGGACACCCTTTTTCCGCTGCGAGGAAAACGAAAACAGCCATGAAATATACTCATATCATATCTATCATATCATATCTTTCTTGACAAACAGATTACGACGAACTTTCTAAAGAGTTAAAACAAAGCAAACAGTCTGTTTTAAAGTTTTTTAACCAAAACCGATTAAATTTTCATAGTTAACACGACAGGATAAATTTTTGCTACTTCACTTTATTAGGTCAAGTCAAGATCTCAAAGATTCTCAAACTTTTGGGATGTTACAATGTGAATTTGATGCGTAAAAATGGGGTGTGTATGGCTTATTCTTAGAAATCCACTTATGGCGAATCCACTTATCCATTTACTTAAATAGCATATTATTTCATTC
Source organism: Orchesella flavescens (assembly GCA_964034955.1). Lineage (NCBI taxonomy): Eukaryota > Metazoa > Arthropoda > Collembola > Entomobryomorpha > Orchesellidae > Orchesella > Orchesella flavescens. Next base: position 2,320,753 of record OZ035958.1, on the reverse strand, counting down.
CTATGTTTGCAAAAGTCTTTTTGGTTTGGTTAATATTTTTTATAATACCACAACATGTCAACCCTGGGTTTTATGATTTACGTTAATCGCTTCATTGAAACAATGAATGTTAATTCTTTTAAGCACAATCAAATCTTGAGAATGAGAATCCGTGTTTGATTGAATAACCATTCATGATACAGATTTTGGAAAAGCGATTTTCGAAACAACTGTCGTGAGTACTAGTAAGCGAAATAAAAATGAATTCATGAATGAAAACAACTTTTCGCTGGAATTCCAGTGAAAATTTCGTTTCCATGCATAAGTCATTTTCCGTCATTATTCCATTTCGCCACGTACCACGTCGTAAGAGCTTAGCTTTAAGATGAAAATAAGCAGTCTCAAGTAAAAATATTAAAATCAAAGAGTAAAAAAATTGAAAACGAAAGGCAGTCTTATTGGCTTCAATAAAATAACAATTACGATTCCTGCCTCTGGCCTATTGTATTCCTTGTATTGTATATTGAATGTCATGTCAGTCATGAATTTCGACCAACAACAACATCATCATTCAGCTACACTAGTCCTTTGACAATACCCGTGATAGAATTACACACATTTCATATTATTTTTGTGATGACAAATCTTCATCCATTTCACCCGTCTTCAGTTGTCCCATTATATGAAACTGAGCAGATGTAATAATATGCTTTCCAACCCCAATGCAGCTATAGCCAACAAAGGGGAAGAAAATCAAAGAAAGTCAAGCTGAAACAGCTCCGATGCATGGTCCAGCTTCTGAGGACTTTTGCAAGTTATCATCTTAACGCTAGCCTCCCCCCAACTTCTGCCCTCATAGCTCAGTGGTTAGAGCACTGGTCTCGTAAACCAGGGGTCGTGAGTTCGACTCTCACTGAGGGCAACAATTTTTATATGCACCTTTTTTTTTTTTTTTTTTTTTTTTGAAATTTAAATATGTCGTGAAATTAGAATAACATTTAATAGTTGTTAATTGAAATGCAGCTACTAGTCACCCAAAATTAATTTAATTTAAATATAATGTATTAATTGACACCTGGTTTATCTTAAAATAGTCATTCACTCCCATTTTGTACACGCACAAAACCCGACGCCTTTGTTTGTGTTTTGCATGATTTATTCCAGCAACAATCAATGCAATGAGTGATAAAAATGTCAATTAAGTCAATTTGCATGCTTGAAATAAAATCCCGTTGCCAAGGATAAACTTTCATGATATAATATATTGTTTTTTATTACACATTATTTTATGAGTTCTTTTTTTTTTGCGTATTTTTATATAATACAAGAAAACGAAACACACTTATTCATACATTTGAAAATGTATTCGAAAAAAATTAACCTTTGTTTGTAGTAGTAATGCATTCATGGAATGCAAATGACTATGCATACTATAGATTGTATGGAGCATTATTGGAAACAGCACCTTTGCATTAACTTCCTTTTAACTAAATAGATGCAATGAAACCAAATCTCAAACAAATCATGCTTTCAAAAAAAACGGCACTTTTTCATGCAACGCAGCTATAGCCAAGCCAACAATGCAAAAGAGAGGAAAAAAGAAAGTTCTTAGCTCAGTGGTTAGAGCACTGGTCTCGTAAACCAGGAGTCGTGAGTTCAACTCTCACAGGAGGCAACAATTTTTTCTTGCATTTGAGACATTTTCCAACTTTTTGGTATACTTTTTGTTGTTTCTAACAACAAAAACACCACATAATAATTATTCGAAGAAGTGAATTAAAATGGCCCTACGGGCCATTTTAATTCACTAATTTAATTCAATTTAAATCACCAATTAATGTTCTGCAGAAGTGAATTGTCCAAAATTTATTTAACCCTTTTCCATCAAATGCACTTCTTCGGCAGCGAATTTTTACTTGGTGCTAGTTTTCTGCTAAAATTAAACATGTCGTGAAATTAGAATATAAAATATAATACTTGCGAATTGAAATGCGTTAAAAAAAATGTCAAATTGCATGCCTGAAATAAAGACCCGTTGCCAAGGATAAACTTTCATGATATAATATATTGTTTTTTATTACACATTATTTTATGGGTTCTTTTTTTTTGCATATTTTTATATAATACAAGAAAACGAAACACACTTATTTATACATTTGAAAATGTATTCGAAAACATTAACCTTTGTTTGTAACTTGTTCGTTATAAATGAATCATGATGATGGTGCTGACGATACAAAAATTATTAATACCCCCCATTTATATTTCATTTCAATATCTCCAGTTTTATATAATACCAACACCACCGTTCCACACCCACACACACCTCCAACAACAAAAAAAATGCAGTTTGATTTTTTGATATTAATGCGATAAAAGTCGTCAAGTCACAATTATTATAAATTGGAAAATACACTTGTTTTTTTGTCTTAAAAAAACAAAAAATACTGTGTGTAAGTAAACAACAAGAACCTAATTTAGTTAACTAACTAATTCTTATAATTATTATAAACGCATAAACTTATAATATACCTTCAATTCCTTCAAACTTTTTCTATCTCATATAAAAAATATACAATAACGATAAAAAAAACCACTTAACTAATCAACTAACAACAAAAAAATCATTTTGTTTCTTCAAAAAAGAAAACAAGCAAAAAAATGTATTAATTATTATTTTACTTAGTTTTGTAACCTAAACAACATGATCTTAAATAGTATATTTCTATAACAAATTCATATTTTTCCATGCAATGCATACACGCATTATGTTATTATATAGTTTTTTTTGTAATAATCATGACAACTTGTGAATGATGATGACTTAACAATTAGTAATTTTTTCCTACTATTAGCAATATATAATAAATTCACGTGATGGTTTCTCTTACAATACAAGTCTTTTAGGCACATTGTAAAAAATTTTTGTATCGACCGAACGATTCGATTCGATATTTTTTTTTCTTTTCTTCGAGTTTATAATCATAATTAATTTTTTTTATAGAGGGGAATAATATAATGACATCATTTTTGTCGTGTGATGATGTGAAGGAAAAGTGCAAAGTGCTGATAAAATTACACAATAATTAATTTTTTGTTTATGGATCTCGTGTTGTTTTTGAAAATTAGTTTGAAATGGAAAATGAGGGGAAATTGGAAAAAAAACCGAAAATAAAATTGGAAATAATCAAAATTAAGCACACGACGAGTAGTAGTGTCGGAGTGAATATGCCCAAAAAACGATGACGCTATTATATAAATATTTGTTTTAAAGTGCCATGGAAATGTTAGAGTAAATAACAATCGACACACTATTAAATCTATAAAAAAAAAGCTACTAAAAAATAACTTTACAGAAAAAATACATAAAACCAAAAACCAAAAGTTGACTTGGCAACCAACAAAAAAAATGATATTCTATATAACCTTCACCTATTGCTATAGTAACATGGAATAATAATAATTGATAAATGATGTATAAAAAAACCCAAAAAATACCCATAAACACTGAAGTAATTATGTTAATTAAGTAGTAAAACACACAGGGATGTTAATAAACATACATAAGCTTGTTACAACAAAAAAACAAACACAAGACCCTTCGTTTTTGCTTAATTAGAATTCCTCGATTGATTTTTGTTTTAGACACACAAACAGGCTGTTTTGATACGAAATAGACACTTTAATAAAAAATGAAGAGTTTTTTTCTTTTCCCATTTTATATAGTCCACAATTTAATTATAAAGCAAAACGAAAACTTTTTTTGTTACTCAATCAGTCCATTTTTGAATGATGAATATTATCCGGAAGAAACCCCAAAAGCAAAAAAAAATGCTTATACATTCTCCGCGCGTATAATTACGATAAACAAAAGCATTGTGATTTTGTAAAGAGTAGTGGATTTTGTTTTTTAAATGGTCGATTTGGAGAAAGACACACGGAGATGGGCGTTCTCACGGAGTTGGTGGTTGTGCATCTTTATCAACGCTTCAGCAGCTTCCTCCACTGACGGCAACTGCAACAATGCCATCTTTCGGTCTTTCCTGTGTCAGAAATTATCATTTTAATCAACATTATTATTACTTTGCTAGAACGCAGAGTTATTATTGCTAGTTGCCTTGACAAAAAACTTACGGAAAGAACTTGAATCCTTTGACGTTGAATCCGTTGGCCTTGAAGGCTTCAGAAATCTCATCTTCGTTGACGGAAGCAGGAATATTGGATAGATGAAGGGTTGCAGAGGGAGCATAAATGTTCTGGTAGTTCTTAGAGTCTGGCTTCTTGAACCGGTGCAGTGGAGAATTTGAGTAGTCTTTTGTAAGGCCGGCGTCTGGTTGCCCTTCCTTTGGCATCTGCACGTTACCATGCTTCGAAATTGTCACTCGAATCACCTTCCCGTGCAACTTTAGACGATCCAAATACGTCATTGCTATAACAAACACACACATTCAATTCAGAACATGGTTACATAGCCATGGCAACGCAACAATTAATAGCACACGTATATTATTAGCACATACCTAATTGTGCCTGAGTGGGTTCCCTCATTTGGACAAGAGCAGAGTCCTTTTTGTTGAATAATATTTTGACGCGTTGCACGTCCCCATAGACGCCTGTTCAAAACCATTATTAAAATTATAACCTACGCTACGCTTTGCAATTTTGCATCATGCTATCTTGTATTAATTTGTAAGCGGTATACAATATATTTTGAAAATAAAAAAACACAACACGAGAAGAGGACCAAACACGAAATGACACAAACACGAGTAAACACGAGTAATAAACACGAACATTTTGGTAAAGCGATAGATTAAGATGGAGTAATAAAAAATATTGTATATGGAGTACGTACCGAATAGTGTAAACAGACCATCGGGTGTGATCGACTAGAAGGAGGAAATCAACAAATAAGAAAAAATAAATAAAATTTGCGCTCAGAGAAACCTAATCTCATTTTAAAATCCGCCTATTCCATTCTGGAACGTGCCCGTTTCTTGCATGACAACAATGCTTTAATGTGTTCATATAGGAACGTGTAAAAGGCGGTTAGATTTATAGATGCACATAGGAGCGTATGTGTATATGTCAAGAGAACGTAAACATAATATATTTGACCCAGCAGAATGATTGATAGTGAGCCCAGCTTTAGCGTAGGAAAGTTAAGTATATATATAGGCACGAGACTACACATGAGACCCTAGTATTTTATATAAAGAATGGTAAATGGATTCCCATAGAAACAAAAACATTTAGAAAAAAGGGGGTTTGGAAAAAAAAAACGCGAATGACATACCTCCTCCGATAGGTTTGATACAAGGAGCACGCATCCAGGCAGTCCCACAGCGCTAACTCCAGCCACATTCCCATGGTGATGGAAGCCATGGAGGTGATGATTCATAGCAGCAGCGTGTGCAGCTACGGCGGAGAGATGATGGGGATGTGCGTGATGCTGATGATGAGGATGGTGGTGGTGTGCGTGAGCAGCGGCAGCAAGAGCTCCTGATAAATGTGGCAAGTGGTGGGGGTGCAATGCGGCTGCTACATGGTGCGCATTAGGGTTGTTTAGGCCTGCGGCAGCGGCCGCTGCGGATGCTGCTGCCATTAATTGCGAGTTTCCACCCCCGGACGAACCTCCATTGGATAACCCGGAAGTTAGCCCTGCGATCGTCGCAGCATTTGTAGCTAAACTTGATAACCCTGTTAATGGGGATAGTCCCATTCCTGCGAGGGTCGCTGCTGCCGCCGCAGCAGCTGCTGATGAGTGGTGGTTACTTGTTGGAGTCTGTAGTGATAACGGCGTAGAACCACCTGGAGTTGTGTTTGCAGAATTCACGCCGCTATTGTGGGGTCCTGACGGGGTTGCCGCTAACAAAAATAGCGAAACACATTAGTACATATAATAATATACTATCAAGATCAAGAACCATGCTATTTCTCACACTTACTTGTGGGAAGAGTCGGGTTTGTGTAGTCGCGAGACTTGTCATTGTTGTACCGCACGTTCAGGCTTGCCAACTTGCTATACTCAATACGAAGCGTGCAGCAACCGTTATATATATTCTGACCATCCAGGCTCTAAGGTAAGGATTTTAGAATTTTATTAATTAATAGCATAAACTTGTCTTTTGTCATGGCAACGGATTAGTTTAGAACATACCAGCTTAGCAGCCTGTGCCATGACGACATCAGGGTACTGAATGAGAGCCTGGAAGAATCCGTTTTTAGTGAACGTGACGATCCTGAGAACCTTTCCCACACGTGAGAAGATTTGGTACAAGACGTCAAGCGTGACTGGGTAGACCATCTGCTCGATAATAACGCGCAACACGGTGTTTGGACCTCCCTGAGTGTCGTTCGTACCCACCAACGCCTGTGCTGCTTGCAGAGCCGCCTGTCGGGTATTAAGAGTTAATAGTGTGTCAAAGATGAGTCAAAGGTGAGTTGAAAATGAAATAAAATTGATTTATAAATGAGTTTGTAACCTGAGCAGCTGAGTTAGCGTTAGAGTGTGACTGGTCAGTTTTGAGTTCCTTGTGAGTAGAGTACTGAACATATACGGACCTTCCCCTGAGTTGTGCAACGCAGTTGGTAAAGTAGCTGACCATGGCGATAGCAGCGGACTCATCCGCTAATTCAAGAAAGGCTTGATTTTTCCCTTTGAGTACGAGAACATTGGAAACCCTTCCAAATGGGATTCCTAGATGAACAATTTCCGTTTCGCTGACGTCACTGGGAATATTCCTGATATGCACAACTTTACTTGGTTTGCTACAGTTTTGAGGCACGGTTGAGGCTCCATGCTCCCCATTCACGTCCCCATTAGTCCCGTTGTCGTAATACTCTGCCAACTCATTTGTAGTCTCCATGCTCTCATGCCCGTTTGTCGTCAACTTGACCTTCTTTGCCTCGTTATTATTCTCGCTACCGTTATTATTGGCAACTGGAATCTCGTGCTGATCCTGATCCTTACTCGTTGGCTCCTCCATCTTCTAAGAAAAATTAATGTCTATTATATATACGCTTATAATAACTCAACAGGTGTGTCAGGCTATTTCCTTTCATATGGATGAAATGCTTATCGATCTGTTTCCATAAACGCAACAGTTAAAGCACCATAATACACTACGCCGAATATACTCGGAAACACCCGGGATCGGGAGTTCTCGGGCAATTGAGCCAATACGTACATACGGCATATCTACTACCCTTTCTCCTACTTTCCTCGCTTGTTGCATGCCAACAATACTTTTTGACGTACGCGTGATCCAATTTAATTATTTCTCAACAGATTTCACCTAAAATCCGTCACGCACGGATCCTAAATATTGATGAGCCTTTAACCCCAGCTGATTGAAACTCACGCAATTAAAAATGCACCATATGGTAGTCATGGTATTGTATAATTAAATTACCTGATCAAACTGTTGGTTGTTATTATGTTCGTTAAAAGGGGATGATGATGAGTTGGGTGATGGAAGAGGGCTGGTATTCAAGTGTCCGTTGTTAATCCCGTTACAATGTTCCCTTTTCCGTTTGACACCAGAACTGTTATTAGGGCTAGTTGTTCCACTGGAGGTGCTACCGTTAGAGTTATTATCGTTATGTTGTATAATGAGTTCCTGTTTGATGATGATTGCTGGAGGAGCCAACTCAAAGGTTTGCCCAGCGTTGTTGTTTGACGCTGCTACTGTTCCTGATGATGGTGCAAGCACTACTCCGTCTTCTTCTTCGTCTAGTGATCCTCCGACGACGGCGACTGGTCTCTTCATTTAGTAACTCGTTTTTTAATTTCACAGGTGCTCATGCTCATTCGGTCGCTTTCGATATATATCTTCTTTTCTTAATTCAACTACTTCCGTTCGTTAAATTCCAAAAATCACAACAACACTACTATTTGATGTGTCAAATTCTCTTGTACGGCAGATGCATAATCTTCTTTGCGGCATATACAACCATACGCGTTTAATTCAACTATATAATTTTTATTAACGCGAATGAATAGCGTAAGCTAAAAAAAAACTAGTAATGGGAAGAAGAGAAGGAAAGATGAAAGAACGCTCACACTGATATAATATTATACGGTATTATAGTATGCTCAATGCTCAAGATGCTACAAGTTCAACAGGATAAGGCATTTTCTTTCATCCTCATTAGTAAAATACAAACCTATACACTGAGGAACAAGCAAAAAAAATTATGGCTTGGCTTGCTTCTTTCTTTCCTTTTTTAATGCCTTTCTTAGAGATCCTGCTTTGTGTAAACTTTACTATCCATACTTTTCATCCTCAAATACATTGAATGCATACACACTACCCTCTCTAGCTATCAGCTTGTCCCACAACACTCAATATCAACTCATCATACCTAATATTCACTCAATGCTATCACTTGACGCGTTACTTTTTATAGCCTTTATCTATCCGTTGTCTACCGAGTATTTTTAAAAGTACACGCAGGGTTTAAACACTTAAAATCATGTTTGACCAAGTACACCCTTATTTACCATGATGCACCTGCTTACAAAATTTCGGTTTCCATGGGCTTTTAAATTTCTCCTGTCATCTTCTATTTCCAGATGTGGTTTGTTGCTGAAAAAAATCTTAGACAAGTCGCAAGTCACATTCAATTTTATGCAAGCTAAAAAATTGACGATTTTATTATATCATAGAAAATTAGCGGCAATTTAAGTTTTAAATCACAACTGGTTGAATTTAATTTGAACTCTAAACCCGCCAGATGAAAATTTCATTGAATGTAGTAAATTGGTGATTTTGATTATGAATTTCCTTCTAAATTTTCATAGTAATTTGTATGCGAACTGATGAAAATTAGATTCATGGTAAGCATTGTATTGAATTGGGTGGAGTACCCCGGTTGCTAGGGTTCTAGTAAGCGAGATATTTTCTGTTTTATGTTAAAGCAAAGCAATATGGTGCTGTTTGTTTTGAAACAAAGGTGAATGTATAGTATGTGTATGAGATGTTGGAATAGCTTCGAAAGGATATGTACCTAGGTTAGTATTGTATTTGAACCCCATGAACATAGTAGTAATCCATTTGGTTTAGAGGGTTCTAACGCATCAGTAGATATTTTTTGACAGAAGGAACGTAATATTGGATAGCGTATGTACCAGAGAGAGTATAATTTAAGCTTGAGAAAGAAAAGCATAATATATATAAAAACCCTTAGAGGCATGAAGCAAGGTTCGTGTGCATGGTACTAATGGTACATGAGTATCTAGAATTTACAGTGATGTATCGTATATGTACGAATAAACGGAGCAAAGCAAACGAACTTGCTAGGTTTTTTTTACGGTTGATACACAAAAATCTCCCCTTGATCATGATCATCATCGTAATAGTATGAGTACTAGTGAAAATGAACACCCTGCTCATAATATTTTCTCTGTAAACCCTCTATTCTCCTGAAAAAAAGTTCAATAGCAGCTTGTTGCTCATTTTCCCATGAATATCATTATATGTGTTCGCTCATTCAATCACACCATCTAGCATACCAAACACGATGCATTTTAAGCATGTAACATTCTTTGTCTCTTTCTAGATCAAAAGTCTTTATTCCGACATGTTTACACGTGAATATTAGGTACATATATGTATTTTTAATTGGAGTACTCCATTCCATACCATACCTTTCTATTTATCAAATTAAATCACTAAAATTATTCACAGTTGCCATGACAAAAAATTACATGATTATTCATGATATACACACAGTTAAGACGCGAATTACATAAACGTTATTGAATTGTTATAAAAAAAGTTACAAAAAAATTAGTCTTGTATTGTGACGAAATACTATGACACACGGTTTAACCCGTGATTACACACAATAAATTAAAAAACGGACTAAAATTAATAACGACATGACAAGTAAAACGGGTGGTTTGGTAATAAATGAGTATATCTAAACTCATTTTTGGTTTATTTATGCATATAATCTCACAGGTTTTCAGCTAAATACTGCGTTTGAATGACTTGCTTGCTAGAAGAGCTTCCGTTTCCACCGCTACCACCCCTTGAGGTCACTGTACTAGGCAGCACGTTGTTGTTGTTGCAAATGACGTTCCTCGCCCAGCTCTCACTCAGTTTGAACATCCCGATAATCCCATCCGTGTTATTATTGCTATTAAAAATTAATTTCAATTTAATCAAAGGGTTCATTTTTATTAAAATTTCCCCGTTGCTGTCCGTTGCTATTGGACACAAACCACATGTTATGTGCCTATTTGGAAGGATATATAATTTAGGAACGTTTTTTATTTTTAGAATTCAAGAAAGGTGAGTCCTCCAGTGGACCTGGTCATGATATTGTCAGTGGATCCCCCAAAATTCTGAGTGGAAGCATGAAGATAAGAGCCCCCAACACCCCTGCTCTCAACATGAGGCATGTACGCTTTCCTCCTCAGCTTTGGACTAGAGCTTGGGCTCACGCTGCTGTTTAATCTCGAGTTGGAAGACAGCAGGGACGAGTACGATCTGTCGCGTGGTGAAGATGTTGAGCAGGATGAAGCCTGCTGCAACTGGTAGTCACGGTACTGGACCAGCAGCGAGAATAAACGATCGTTTACCTGCCCACAACTTATCAACAACACCCAAGCATATTTAAACTCATCCTTTCAAATATGTATGTGCCAATACTTATAAGTACCAGCTCAATCACGAATAAGCGAATTAAAAACGCGCTAAATAATAATCCTAATTACCAATAGCAACGGAAAGAAACGAGCAAATTATAAAACAACATGAATGCAAGGTCAAATGTACAAAGTCTTGATTATTCTATGCAAACTCACCCAATGGCATTATTATTTCCAGCGCCAGTTCCTCCAAAGAACACGAATTTATCGTTCGTATTGACACACTCGAGCCCTTGATTATTCTCGAACCTTGCAATTTCTTTAAACTCCCTGCTAGAGTCCCATATTTTGAGACAACCATCTCTAGAAGAGCTGATAACATATTCATGATCGTTATCAGTGGAAGGCATATTAGCAAGCCCAGTGATCCATCCAGAATGTGCCATATTAACAGTAGACACCATTTTGGAATGTTCAAGATCCCATTTTTTGATGCACATGTCCCTAGATCCAGAGTATAGCGTAGTATTATTTTTCCCTAGCAACAAGCACTCGATCCCGTCATAATGTGGTGGGTTGAGGTTCTTAACACATGTGATTTGATCAGGTGGTGTGTTTGGCTCATATTCGTAAACCTTGATGCAATGGTCCTTTGAGCCAGTGACCATCCAATCCTTATCGTGTAGACCTGACTCTGTCCCTGTAATGCACATCACTGAAGAATTGTGCTTGCCATAGAGGAGACCAAGAGGCTGCAACTTCCTTATATCCCATATCCTTATGCGTTCCCCGAAACTAGTGTAAAAGTAATTCCTCACTGCTTGGATGGAATGCACCTGCTTCTCTCCAGTTGGAAGGTCGTTTACTCGAGGAAGCGTCGCGTTCTGCAAACTAGGGATCGGAGGCTGAGAAGCAAAAGATCCAAATGACTCCGCTCCCAATGAACTAACAACATCAGAGATATTATTATTATTAACACCTTTAAGCACACTTTATACGTAAATAACACGCCTTACGTGAGCGTTTTGATGGTTTCGTTAGTTCTAGTATCAAAGATTTTGATTTGGTAGCTGGATCCTGTCATGATCATGTTGTGATCCGGGACGTGACAAATGCAAGACACATTATGTGGGTGTCCATCGTAACAGGCGACTTCAGTGCTAGTTTCCAAGTCCCAAACTCTGCAAGTTGCGTCCTTTGACCCAGAAACTAGCTTTTCATTCGTTGAACTCAGACAGAGGATCGGCTTCGAGTGACCCTCAAGCGCATTCGTCAAATTCAACCACGCATTACCGCGGGGTGACTAAAGTGAAAGTAGAGAAAATCATTTACTTAAACATTCACAAAAACGGAGATAAATGAAAAGAATTAACGGTCGACTCACCCTAACGGCTCCAGGTGGCCTGATGGACCTAGTTTGCCTCTCAACCTCTGATATTTCTGAGACGCTCCTCTGAAGCGAAGTCTTGTTAGTAATATTAATGTCAGGTTCATTAGTTCCCTCACTGTAAATTTTAATGTAATACAATTAAATTGGTATTTGGTGTTATGGCAACGAGTAAATTGAATTAAAAATTAATACTCACATGACATAAGTGTTATTAAGCACATTAGAGTCAATGACGGAGTAAGTGTCTTGTCTAGTAAGAGTAGGTTTCTTATTATTATTTTTATTTTGTTGTGTTTGGTTTGTAGTAGCCCCACTACTAGCACTAGCCGACCTCATACTCTGAGTTAGTCTCGTGTTTCGAGTAAACCTATTATTCTGAACAATCGCAGGAGGCTGCTGGTCACATAACATCTCAAGACTCTCAACTGATCCAAGGAGTTCCTGTGTTGTTGCTGTCAATCGTCTCCTAGCTTTTGGAGCTGACGGCTGAGGTTTGGGTGGTGCTGTTACTATTGGTAGTGGAGGTGGCGGCATCAATATATGCTCAATTTTACTTTTCCTGTCGCTCTCAGAATCAGAGGATGACTTTCTCATGTACATGTGGTGGAGTAGGTCACGAAGCGTATCCACCTCGCTTTGCAGCTGTTCAAAACAAGTAATTCATTAAACAACACATCTCCAGTTAATTAATTAAAAAAAAAATTCCAATAAATTAAAACCCTCACATAATTCATGACCTCCTCAGTTTCGCGAACCCTCCCCTCAAGAATCCCAACCGAGCTCAAGCTCTCAACATTTTGCTCGAATAGTTTCTCAATGATATAAGAGTAATCAGCAGAAGTAAGAATTTCATCAACGACACTCCTCCTAAGAGGTTCTTTATCCTCACCTCGATCATTAGAGCAAACGATTTCATCTTGAATGGTTCTTATTTTTTCTTCAACAACAGCAAGATTATCCATGATACTATCTCTAGTTTCAGGATCAGTTTCAGCCGAGAACAAGTCATTGAGTTCACTCCTCCTCGAAATAAGCCCAACCATATCTTTCTCTAAACTAGCAACACTACACCTAGAATTAGCTTCTTTCTGCATAGAATTCTGTAGCCTAGACCAAGCTTGTTTCCCTTTAACAGGACTAGCATTCTTAGCTTTAATCTTATGTCTGTTCTTTAGATGGGCGACTTCTTCAATCTTCCTTTTCAACACAGCATCCTTCAACTTGCTATCAGACTCTAACTTCCTAACTTTAACTTCTTGTTTCCTAGTTTCTTTCCTTAATTGCGTGATTTCTCTAGCCCGCTGCTTCTCAATATCCCTATGCCGTATATTCTCGTTCTTAACCTGATTGATCAATTTAACTTTAATTTTCTTCATTTCCTCAATCTCCCGCCTCAACTTCCCAATCTGAGCCTCATAGTTTGTCTGGTTCCTTAGCAATTTAGCATGCTCCTTCTTGGCGCTGTTCCACCTCTTCAACTCAGCCTGCAGGTCCTTAATCTTGACCTCATACTCCATATTCTTCTCTTTAGCAGCAGGTCCAGTCTTCTTGTTCATAACAGCATCCCGCTCATCCTCAGTAGCTTTAATCTTATGAATCAAATGCCCAAGTTTCTCCTCATATTTATTCTTCATAGCCTCCATCCGTAGCTGACTGTTCTCAAGCTGCTCAATCAACCGTTGCTTGGTACTAATCTCCTGGTTCAAACTAGCTAGCTCATTATAATTACTAGCATTAGCATCACCACCTCCACTAGAACTTGACTCATCATCATCATCCTCCTCACTAGACTCTTCATCCTCACTCTTACTTTTAGTTTTAATCTGAACGACATGTTTCTGCTCAGTAATCTCCTCCTTTGCCTTGCTCAGCAACGTGCTCACATCCTCTTGAATACTCATACTCATGCTCGCCCCCATCATCCCTCCAGATTCCCTAGGACTCGCAAGATTCTTGAATATCTGTCGCTGCTTAGCCCTCAATTTCTCGCACTCGCTCTCACTCTCATACAATTTAGCCCTGAGATCCTCAATCTCATGAAGATATTTGCTGACGAGATTTGTAAGGTCACAGCTCTTGTCGTCAACAATCGTAACAGCTTGCAACCTAGCAATCTGGCTAGTTAGTTTATCAATGGTATCCTGCTTGCTCTTCAGCTTACTCTTAAGCGTCTCCACCTCAGCCAAAAGCATAATATTCTCAGCATTATAATCAAGTTCTAGCTCCTGGTCAGGTTTCCTAGACCCACGCTTATAATCCAGCAGCTCGGCTTCCAACTCATTAATCCGCTCCTTCAATTTCCCAATCGTTCTGCTGCTCATATCCTGGTTGATAACGACCTTGTTCTTGATATTCTTTGCCCTATTAGCATACTTCATCGTGTTGATCGACTCGACAAAGTCCAGCTCGTTAGGACTTACACAAGCGATCATGAGAGTTCTGCTGTTCCCACCTAACGAGTCTTGAAGCAGCCGAGTAAGCTTGCTATCCCTGTACGGCACATGAGTCGCCTTCTTGTTCTTATCCCCAAGCGCTGAGATGACATTCCCTAACACGAGTAACCCACTGTTTATAGCAATCCCCTCCTTGGCCCTATCCCCAGTAGCAAGCGTCCTCTTCAACCGCTCACTCCCAGCTAAATCAACAAAGTGGAATTTTGCATGGAGCGACTCAATGTCAGAATTCCCAGCCTTGTCAACAGTAACGCGAGTCTGGTTAACCATGATTGTGAATATAGCGTGTGATCTTGAGCTGCTGTCGTTCATGTTTGTAGAAGCTGTAGTGCGGTTCAACGCGCCAGTTTTTAACGTCTCCAGCGTATCAGTTGCACCAGTTACCCCTCTTGTAGCAATGTTAACGAGGTAAATCTGACCCGTAGAGTCTTCGTGGATCTTCACGTTAGATCTGTTCGCAGTTGCGGGGCGGCTGGACGTGGACGAGTGGATCATTGGCGATTCTGAAAGCAGGTCTATCACCTCCTCATTATACAACTCTGTGAATTGCACGGAAACTTTGAAATCAGGTGGTGGAGACTGCTGGATAGTTAGCTCACGGATTCGGCTGAACAAATACGCTATGCAACGGGGTAGTATTCCTAATGATGTCGGCGTTGATAACAGCATCGCAGAATTAGTCACTTCCGGGTCGAAACCAGTGCCCATCGTATACGTCTTTCCAGAGCCAGTCTATGAAACACATATCACAATTGCAAATCATCTGATTATGATCAAATTTATTTATTTAGGAGATGCGAGAGTTCATAAAGAGTTGTCATTTATTATTCATGTAGCTCGCTGTACAATGACTACGACTTGGTGCATATTAAAAACATTACTATTCTATGCTTTGTGTTGCTACGTAACGAGCTTTCTTGCTGCGAATATTCCGACACTTGCAATAAATTCGAAAGTTTGCACGAGTTCATACAACTCTTTATATGTCATAAGTATGTGTGTTTAGGTATCTGGTCAAAAGGTCTAACCTGTCCATAAGCGAGGATGGTGGCGTTGTATCCCTCTAGAATGCCATCGACAAGCGGTTTCGCACAACTCTCGAAAATCTCATCCTGAGGAGTATCAGGTTTAAAAACGAAGTCATACGTGTAAGCATGTGACCCCATGAACACCTGAGGCTCTCCAGGCGTCACCGTTATACATTCTCTAGCGCTTGCAATCACTTCCCGAGGCAGCAACGGACGAATTCTATAAATTCACATCAATATTCATTCATCAAATTCCATAACATTTCCATGGCAATTGGCAATGGCAATGCAGATAATACACGACCCTTAAATTTACCTGACTGCGACTTTAACAGAGTTTGAAGGAGCTGACAATCCCCCATAAACAGATTTGGTCATGATGCTGCTACGGACGTCATCGCTGGACTCTTCATATTCCCTAGTCCCAGGTCTGCTACCAGTTGACTCCTCATCCTCCTCTTCTTCTTCTTCATCTCCCTCGTTCTCCTCACTGTTTTGAAATTCATTGGGGATGGTTCCAGACATGTTCGATTGTTAGTTAAATCAGCTGACCTTCAAGTATGATTTTGTCCCATCCAAAATCGTTCTCCAAAAAATATAACTCTGACTGAGAAGCTTCACGTTTCACGACTACTGGGTGCTGAGAATATGTCTATTAGATATATAAAATTTGTTGTTGAAGGCCAGCAGCTCCAAAGTATTTGCTAAGAAGGCACGGCACCAACAAACAATCCATTAGATTATGCAATCCTCAACCTCGATAAGGAAATTGGCAATAATAAACAAGAACAAGCTTCGCATGTGGTACTCCCACGATCAAGCCTTTATAATACGTACCGTGTGGGATGCCTTTTTTTTACGCTTCAATCTCCAAAACGCTTAAAAATACATTAAAATTTATTACACACGTACACTATAAACATACTAATTAATAACACATTTCCTTCAATCCTACCTAGCTTATTAATTAGGCTTTGGACTATTTGGAATTATGTTTATGCATTAACCTATCATTATACAGAGTCGTGGATCGTTATCTTGTGAAAGTCATGGATTTTACCTAACTATTGATAAATTCAGAGAGTTTTTCCGTTACTTCTTACATACCTACTTATGCTATTGTTGAGATTCTCTCTTATTTATCTACCTCTACCGTTTAAACAGGCGCGTACAATATGGGGCTGATGGAGACGAATGAGTTGCATATGATTTATATTATCATTTTCGAGCATTAAATGAAGGCGAAAAAACATAGTGTGCTTAGGATGCAGCCCGGATGTAGGGTGTCCAATAAAGTAGATGAAAAATATAATTTACCAACAAAAACGAGAGTATTTTATTGCGTTTATGGCGTTAATAACAATTTAAAGGATGGGCGTGCTCACGTCAACCAATAGATAATATTATGTTAATTGGTTGTCATGAGCACGGGTGGTAATGTAATGTAATTAAATAAAGTTTTTAGTTTTTAATATTCTTCATCCTCGTCAAACTGTGGTTTCCTGTTGCTATTGCTACTGGACTGTGATTGTGACGACCTGTGAACTTGAGGACTGGGTCTGAAGATCTGAGGGTGATGAGAAGGGTGGGGGTTTGGGATTGGTCTGCGCTGGTTCAACGGAATGTTGATACTTTCTGGGGAGAAAAACACGGCTCCTGGGTTTTGGGAACCGCTGCTTTGGCTGGTGTGGGACTGAGGTTGGTGGGGTTGTTTAACACTTCCCCCTTGTGATTTTGATACTGGCTGTTGAGGGACTATTGTGGGGGAGATTGAGGAGCCGGCTCGTTGTTGAGCGTAGTGGCCGTGGAGGGCTGATTGGGGAACTACGCGAGGGTGGGATTGTGGAGAGTGGTGGGAAGAGCGATGGTGGTTTCCTTGGGGAGTTGGTGATGGGACGAAACCTCCATGTTGAAGGGGGGATGGGCGGGGGGACGGGGATTGATTATAAGGGTTCGAGTTGTATGCGCTTGGGTGCACGGCCACGCGGGGGCGCTGCTGAGGCTCTTGCTGACGCTGGGCTTGCTGCTGAGCTTGGATGAATGCGGCGTGGGGCTATTGGAGAAAGAAACATTTAAAATATTTTCAATTAAATTGATCAAACACATTATAGTAAGTATGCTTAATTATGCTCTTACGCTCTGCTGCTGAGGTCTGAGCTGATGTTGTTGTTGAGGGTGTTGACCTCTAGGCTCCTCCTCTTCGTCATCATATGGTAAGAGCACATCTCCAGCACCGTGGTTATACCCATCTGGAAAATACCTGTCAGCGTATTTAAGCGACTCATTTGTCATTGAAGCCTCCTTCTCATTGACAGGTCTGTAGAGATACTCGTTCACGAAATGGTAGTTACTAGATTGCTTGCAAATGTTATCTGATGATGGTGGCACGCAAATTAAATGGATCTGGTGGAAGGCGAATCCATTAGGGCATAACCAAGAGTGTTTACCACCGTCTTGACAATAATGGAATACTTCACAGTTCAAACTGTCGTCAGCATAGTAACCATCCTTTTTCCCTGGGCATACGAATTTCGAGTTTACTAACAACTCTGTTAATCTGTCTGGCTGAGCATCCTCCTCTTCTTCAAGCTCCTCTGAATTTAAAGGCTCCTCGCTTAATCCACCTGGACCTTGCTGACCACCTTCTCTTTGTGCTTGCTGGATCCTTTGCTTGTATGGGCGTTGTTGGGGTCTTCCACCGCGTTGGTCTTGACCTTGTGGCTTCTGTCCAACAACTCCTTGTTGGTATTTTACTGGAACTCTTGTAGGACCTTGTGAGATGTAGTTTGATTGAGGTGGGTACTCAAATTGACCACCTCCGTAAGGGTTATTCGTGTTGCTTCTCACTATCCTCTCTGCTCTTTCACCTTCATCGTCTTCGTGATCAATCTTTTCATGCGCGTGTGCTTGTGGCGCTGGAGCGCTGTTCGCTGCTACGTTCTGGAAAAACATGCGTCTTTCTGCTGAAGCGTTAGATACGTTTGGCTCATGCTCCTCTTCTGAAATCACATCCTCCTCCATTGATATTGGCTTGGCTTGTGCTGGTGCTTTTAGTTTTGGAATGTGTTGGTTTGGCTGAGGTGGTTGAGCTGTCTGCTTCTGTTCGCTGGGGTTCCTCATCACGATCGTTGGTACTGGCTTTTGTTGAATAACTTCCTTTCCCTCATGCTCCTTTTCTTGCTCCTGCGGTTTGGAAGCTGCTACAGCACTGCTAAGTACTGGACGAGAATGGTCCTTCTTTAGCACAAGTACTGGTGTGTTTGACGCTGAAGCTATCAGCTGTGCTGTATCTTGACGAGATTGTCTCGCTACGAATTGCACTGGTGAAACGTGGGACTCGGACTGGCGGTTGCCATAGTGAGCTTGCTGTGCGTATGGGTTCAGCGTCTTTGGCTTCGGGGACGCTATTATGTGAGGGGATACGTCGTAGTAACGAGGTCTCGCTGGATGGTGGTGGTGACCGTGGGCGTGATGCCCTGTTGCTCCGTGACCGTGACCATGGTGATGGTTGTGGTGGTGGTTGTGGGGCTGAAAATATATCAAAGTTTATCAATTATTTACTTAACTATTTAATATAATTTTAAGCAACGAAATAATTAAGCAGCTGTTCGCTTTCGTTCGAGTTAAAACTCCGGGGCATCATGATAAATCAAGGCAGAGTTACTTAAAAACTTTCTAAATCTCATCGGGGCTACTTGAGACTTTCACTAAATCTGTCCCATGGTGATTAATTAACCATATAATTGAGAAAGTGTCTAGAAAAAGGGTGTCGTGTAAAAAAAATCGAATGCAAAATCTTGAATTTTGTAGGAGAAAGGATACGGATTCAAAATTGTTGCATAGATACATTTTGACACAACATCCTTTTTCTTGCCACTTCGTCAATTTTAGCTGTAAGATAACCTGAGCCCCTCATCTATTTAACTTTCAATATGCCAAGGTAAAAATTTGTTTGAAAATAATAAAATAGCAACGAAGCGTCCAAATAAAATTCAAGCGACAAGACCCCACAGTTAATTCAAAATGAATTTGAAAAGGAAAGCCGTCCCCTTGGCAACTAATTGATAAGTTTCTTAAACTGTTAAACTCACCGAGCTGTGATGTCCGTATCCACCTCCGTTTGCCGAAACAAGGGCACAGAAACTGATAAGCACGACGAATTGTTTCATTTTGATTAGTGTGTTCGTAACACTTTAGCACAAATAAATAAGAGATTGTAGACTAGAGAGAGATTTTGGAATTGATAGCACGAAAGTGTTCACATTTCTCTCGGATATAAGCAATCCGTTTTTTTTTAATTCTAAAAAGAAATGAAGTATTTCAAGTTTAATTTAAGTTGATCCACTCACCCTCAGGACCGCGAGGCTAATGAGAGCTGTTCTAACTTAAATCTTGGGTCTAAAGTCTTGAGGTCTCGCAAGGAAAAACAAATGGAGATTATTGTAAAAAAAGGCAATGCATCCATCATCTTTAAAAGAGTTTCACTTTCGTTTGTTGATATAATTTATTGGTGAAATTTTTTCAAAAAAATTGCATTCTATAATGAAACGCTTGTTTAAACATTGGAGTGTCTACGTACCATCACAATTATTATGTGATACACCCATCATCATAATAATCAGAGTGGAAAATTTCTGTTTATAGAAAAATTTGTTGTGTAAAAAATATGTGAAATGTAGCAACATTCACTTTCATTTGTATCTAAAACATACTATCATGCTTTTTTATCGTTTTTTTTTTGAGTGAAAATTAACTTATTTTTATTTTTAAGGCACGTACACGCACGTTGCATTTCGATGAGCTTCTCTACCTTTTCGAAATCATACAAAATCCACCTTGTATACTCACTAAACCGTGAAGCAACCTCTTCAAGTCTGTTTACGATACGCTTTGCTTAACAAACCTTTTTCTCCTTGCCAGCGTTTCTACTTTGTTTAGTTTTATAGCAGGGCGCCATCTGGTGATTGAGTTTTAATGAACGAGAATCCCCTCGCGGGAATCCCTTTCTTTTGACTGCTCTTATACACCAGATAAAGTGTTGAGAGATTTATTTTCTTCATATGTCCAGACTGTGACGTGCATTTGAGATTTAAAAAAAAAGTTATTTATATTATGAGTTAATTTTGAAGCGTTGTCAATAGTAACGATGGATTCTAATAAGAATTCTACTAGCCGAGGTCGTGGGAAGAGGAACAAGAAGAGGGGAAGTAATCAAAACCAGTCAAGTAGCAGTGGTTCAGTGGAGCCCGTTCAAGTTCAGAATAACAATAGGGAGGTGGAGGTAATTGATTTGGATTCTGATGAGTATGACACTGCAAAGACTGGGGATGAGTCGACAAGCTCTAATGATTCTGGAAACACGGCAATATTCAATAACGGGGATTTGAGTAAAAATGATACGCAAGGGACTCTAGAGGAGATTTCAAGTGAGGAGGAGGAGCTAGAAAATGAAAACGAATCCGTTGTCAACGCAAGTCTCATCGTTAATCTTAGCAACGCTAACATCAGCGTCGTTGAGAATGAGAGCGTTGTCAGTCCAAAGAGGAATGCTCAGATACTTGTTAATCAAACTGATGAGGATTCTGATTTGGATGATACTGCTGGAAGCTCCATTAAAATTATCGAACCTGAGCTCTCGCCCATTGACTCACCTGTCAAACTTCAAGGAACCAATGAACGTAATTCTGTACACGAGGATGATCCTGCTAGTGAAGACTCGACGCTCGCTGATTCTGAGGTTGAGAACCTTATGATGAACCAGGTCAAGGAGCTACCAAACACTGTTACGGTTCTTAAAGCTCCAAATGGCGTGGATATCTATGTCGTCGGTACTGCACACTTCTCACACCAGAGCCAGGTCGATGTCATTAATGTGAGCTCATATACTCTTAATTCAATTTCAAATCTTTTCAAAACACTTTTAACTCACGCATAACTCATCCACCAATTCAAAATAACACATGTTTAATCTACTTTCAATTATTTTCCAGACTATCCAGATGACGCGACCGACGCTCGTGCTTCTTGAGCTCTGCAGCAGCAGAAGGAACATTCTCAGCTTGGATGAGGAAACCGTACTCAAGGAAGTCTCAGAGATGAATTTCCGTGAGTTAACAAGATAAATATATTTACAAATATTCTAGTCACATGGTGGTTTAATTAGCAATTGTGTAATTGTAATTTTATAGAGAAAATCCGTTTGGCGTTGTCAAACAGTGGAACAGTGCAGGGAACGCTTCACCTGTTGCTCTTATCAATGTCTGCGCAGTTAACGAAGAAACTTGGCATGGCGCCAGGTGGCGAGTTCAGAGCTGCAATGAGGGAAGCAAGGAATATTCCCGGATGCGTGCTTCTTCTCGGAGACAGGCCTTTCAATGTGAGTTCAACTTTTTACATGCATTTATTTCACACCTTTTAACCTTAAATTCTAACTGACAACTGGTGATGTGTTCGTGTTGTTTAGATAACAATCAGCCGAGCATTGGCAGCGTTGACGTTCCGTCAGAAGATAAAACTCGCCTGGCAGTTCCTAACATCAAACGAGGACATAACGAAAGAGGAGATTGAAAAGTGTAAGGAGAAGGATTTACTGGAGCGAATGCTGTCAGAAATGACAGGAGAGTTTCCATCAATCACTGAAGTATTTGTAAATGAGCGAGACGTTTACCTCGCCCACTCCCTTTATCTCGCTGCAACTTCAGATGCTCACAGGAGTAATGGCGGACCCATCGTTGGCGTCGTAGGAATGGGACACGTCCCTGGAATCGTCAAAAACTGGGCTAAAACTACCGAAGAACAGGTCAACGAGCTTGTCAGGTTAGTTTAAGCCTATCTTTTTTACATTACTCCATATTCATGTTCTGTATGCAAACTTTAATGTGATTAATTAATTTAAATTGATGTTTTTCCTCAGGATCCCGGAGACTCCAATCTCTACAATAATAATCCGTAAAACGCTGAAAGTCTGTTTCTACGGAGTAGCTGGCTATCTCGTGTTCAAAGCTGGGAGAAGCATCTGCTTAAGGACTGGACTCAATGATAAGATTCAACCGGGAATTATGGCATTACGCGATATCGTGATTAACAAGAAATTATAATACTTTCTCTTGTGCTAAATTATATATATATATTCCAATTTAATCAATAGTATTCGATATTTTTTGTCAAGACATACATATATAGTTAAAGCGGCGTAGTCTTAATTATAAGTGATAGTAAAGAAATCAATTCGCAGTTAAAAAAACTCATTTGTTCAAGTTCTTATCTTTGAATCACCTACACCTCCTCCATAACTCATCTTTGAATCAAATATAAATCTTCCATCACTCATCGTAGAATCTGCTACAACGCATGTATAAAGCTCATCTTTGAACAATGCTACTTACAAGAACCTCTGCATAACTCATCTAAAATCCAAGACAATTCATATCTCAACTACACGTTTGAAATGCACACGATTTTTTTTTGCTTGAAAGTTGAAACGCATGTATTAAATATGATATGAAATTTCTTGCAAGAGGGTTGCAAGCTATATGAATATTTGATAAAAGCATAAAGGAATGTGTGCATATAGAACCCTGTAACGCATTGCTAACCCATTTGTCAAACACGCTTGGTCACTCAAGTAACAAAGCAGGTATAAAACAACTCTGGTTACAGATATGGGAAGGTACTAATTTGGTAGTAGCACAGGTATGCTAATGCTGTTGTGAGATGATGTCTCATGCATATTGAAGGAATTGTGGTGCAGAAGCAGGGATGACGCAACGCTTGAATCAACTCACAACCCCTCTCGATTGTTACGAAACTTGCAATCATGCGACTATATGCTATAGCTCGTATAATATATTATAACAGAAAACAGGTAGGGATGAGTAGAGATCACAAAACAGAGAATTCAACCTTGTAAGACTCACCCACACGGAATTTAACCGAGGAAGTGAATGGTTTTGCCAAAATATAAAAAATATTACCAATAAATTCTTCAGCATGATAATTTGCTATTAGTTTTCCATTTCCAAAAAAAAGATGAAGCTGTTCCTGGTGCTCCTCGCTCTCCTTCACCTGGTAACAAATTTATCATTTTCGAACTGAAAAATAATATCAATTGCGTTCTAACGTGATTTAATTTACTTTAAAGGCTTCAAGCCAGCAGGAGAACACGGTGATAGAGGATGATTCATCGCCAAAGGCTTTAAATCCACAAAACTTTAACCCCGTTGTTACTGCATCATGCAGACCTGCAGCGGGGCTCATGACCGTTCACGTCAATACCCAAGCACCCTTTTTCGGTGAGCTCCGAAAATACAACCTTTTTCAATTGAATTTAATTGTTAAACTTAAACAAATATTATTTACTAACATGCGAGAGGATTATTCAATTTTCAATTCACACAGGTCGCGTGCTGTCCCGTTCAGCAGCGCTGGCGACATCAAACACTTCAAACCCCTGTTATGCGGATGGTCAGGGTCAGCTCGAGACCTCTGTCACGCTCAACATGCTAGCGAAGGAAAACGACACGGACTACTGTGGAGTCAGGTTTGATAAGAACAAGCAAACCCACAGCATTGCAATTTCTGTGAGGTTGATCAAAACTCTCGAGCTCGCAGAGGATAAGCAGTATATTGTCACGTGTAACAAAGCAACAACTTCCAGTCCAATCAAGTCGCCTATTCGCTTAACAATGCATAGTGCGGAAACTGGCAGAGAAGTTGCTAATACGTATTACGGGAGAAGCTACAATCTCAAAGTTAATGTTGCTGATAACTCGAGAGGATACAGGGTCAGGGAGTGTGTCGCGTTTGGAAATACCAACGTCAACTCCATCGTGCTCTTTGACGAAAATGGGTGAGCTATATGGATGTTATAAATGAGTTTTACGGGAGTTAACGGACAACCTTTATTTATATGAGAACGTAGATGAGTTGTAATTGATTCAAGAATGATTTATGATGGAGTTGAATTTTTGTTGGAGTTGCAAGGAGTTATATGATGTGTTGTGCTAGAGTTGAAGATAATTGAAGTATGAGGTTTCTGGAGTTAAAGTATATGTATTTTGTTTGCAGTTGCCCAGAGTCGCGAATTGTGTCGAGATGGCGTTACGAATCCTCAACAGCGTCCACAACGATCTACTCCATGTTCAGGTTCGAGAACAGCAAGCGTTTGAATGTCCAGTGTGTCGTGTATATTTGCGAGACATCTGATTGCTCAGAGTCTAGCTCATACACTCAAGATAATTGTCCTACAATCCCAGCACCTCTGATCGGCTCTCGAGCAACGTATCAGTTCCAGAGGGATAGTAATGATACGAGTGGGACTGGGAACGTGCTCACCTCTTTAACCGTCAATGTGCTCGATGTTGGAGAGAATAACAATGAGGATGGTTCTGGAAAGGGTGAGAGAAAAGCGCCATGCTTTCATTTTTTGCTGATGATGAAAGGCATTGACACATATGTTGTGATGTGATTGATTTACAGATCTGTTGGTGTACGAGCCTGAGCAATGCGTGGGTTCAATTTGTCCGAGGTGGCTATTGTGGCTCGTGATCACGCTGGGCGTGCTGTTTCTCCTCATGCTCCTAGTTAATTTGTTCCTCTGCTCAGGTAACAATTTCAGCTTTAAAATTTAACATGAATGTGATTGAATTTCTTGTCTCGTCATTTATTTGCAGCACTGACTTGCACGTGCACACGTACTGAGCTGATAGAGAAGGAGCCAAGCATAATTGTTGAGGACTACGACCCATACCGTTCCTCATGGGCAGGAAGCCAGTATGGAGGCAGCAGGTACTCACTCAACCCTCCAACGTCTAACTTGAGTGGTGGAAACGGACCCAAATACCACTAAAAATTAAATACGCGAAAGCTTTAAACATCTAACTTGAGGAGGGGTTCTCGGGATCGTGCTAGTTACCCCCATCATCATTCAAACAAACTCATTTTTAACGGGTGGCGTGTATACGCTACTTTTTTTTATTTAACGTGCCAAATCTATCGCAATTATCAAATCTTAATAAAAAACAAAAAAGTTTTACTAACAAAACAATTGACGTTTTATTTACAATTTACGGGGCGCAGTGAGGACTTTCTCAACACACTCATGCACTCAAATATGTTTTTGGTCGAAAGTTGGTTGTGAGGGAGTGAAGGATGGGTTATGCAAGAGTTAAATTCGCATTGCGAATCTTCCATTGCCCCGACTTTGAAAGATTGGATTGAATGGCATGATCATGATCATGATCTACATGGAAACACAATTTCCATAGGAAGACTATACATTTTGAGTTGAATTTCTCAAGAAAATGCATCAAGATTTCAAATTTAATGTAAAGAAATATTGAAACCAAAAGCCACTTGTGTTTAATAATCAATAGCATTTATTTTAGTATCATAAGTTACATATTTGTAACCTTTCCATGGCAACTACACACAATTTAGCAATGTTTGACTACGCTTGTTTTTCTACATGGTTAATTCTATAATTTTATAACATTTACCTTATAATGACTATATATTCTTGAGTATCCATTTGAGTTTTGTTTGAGTTGATTGGTAAAAGGGAGCTTTGATATGGAATTTTGCAATATAGAACAATTTGCAAAAACTGAAGATAGCTCATATGATACCCTGATGTTGATGTTGATGTGCAATTTGTTTGAACTTGTATATGTTTAATCAAGATACATTCTATAAATGCATCTTGGTTTAATCTACAGGTAACTACATGAAGCTCTGATGAAACGCTATTTAAGCTTGAGCATACGCGACTGCAGGGTTTTGGTTCTGCAACAAGTTTTTGTTGCGAATTTCCAGGTACGCAGCATACACGACCAACAGGAAGTACACGTAGAAGACGTAGCAAAACAACATTATATATTTTAATGTTGGTGGAGCAAGAAATGCCGCTATGGCGACTGATGGGATGAGTAGAATCGAATACACAATCAGGTACACTTTAATCAGTGGTGCGCGCTCCTAAAATAATTAAAATTTACTTGTTAATTATTTTATTAAATTAAGCTTCAAAAATCATTCAAATTACATGTTTGACTGCATAGAATAGGGCAGAGCCAGCAATGACATCCAGCGTGTTAACCACAAGACCGTAAATCAAAAGAATCCGCATAACTGTAACTGGTGGCAAATTGCATAAAATTAACTCAAAAGTTTAAAAAAGTTAACAAAAGTAGAAACACTGGCACTTACGAATGTTGTCGATACTGTCGTAACCCGGGTACTCTTTGCTCAATTCCTGAAAAACTTGATCCTTTACAGTTGGATCCTTGTCAAGCTCGGACTGGAGCCGGTTTGCTTCGAAATACAACTGCACTGCAGATATTATCCCTCGACATGCACCCATCTATAATTTTTTTAAAAAATGTCTTTACTTTGGCGAATGCTCGTGGGGGAATAATAATTATTTTGAAATGGAGTTTGACGCCTTACAATCTGCAAACCGGCGATGGAAAGTGTTCCACGACTTGGGGAAATGCAACAGCATGGATTTATACCCATTTTTACGATCTTGCAAATCCTTTTCCAAATGCTCTTTACTATATGCAAATTTTAAATCTCTTTAAAAAAATAAATCAGGTAAGATGTGTGTGTATCAGTTTCAGTTAAGTCTGTATGGAATGAGTGAGCAAAAAGTCACGTTGAAGACGAGCTCCTTCTCGTGTGTGGATTGTTTTTCTTATGCGTAGGACTTGTTGAGGCTTGAGGCAGCGGCCGCTAAGACGGGTATGTACCGACGCTTAGTTTCGTGGACGGACGGAAATTACCGTGTTAGTCTAAATTTCGAATACGCAGCATCCCGACAAGTACGTTATGCTCAAGGTGCATTAGAGAAGCTGTCGGAAACTTCCATCATCCCTTTTATATGCTTTATTGCTTTTTACAAAGGACAGATATAGGATCATGGGAAGTTACCATCTTTTGATTCAGGAAACACATGCATGCAAGCAAATACTCTACAAGTAAATTTATTGGAAAACTCGAATTCTTTTAGAAAATATACTCCCACATTTCCTTCCTTATTAACCTGCGATCGAAGATCAATCAAAAGCAGGTTTTTTAGAATGGATCATAGTCTGTCTGTCCGTCCGTCCGTCCGTCCGTCTGTCCGTCTGTTCGCACGATAACTTTTACACCGTTGAAGATTTTCAAAAATTCTTTTTGCTAAACGATACCTTAGGTCAAGCTCTTGGCTAAGTTCTAAGATGAGCAAAATCGGTCAACGGTAACTGGGTCAAAGGTCAAGGTCAAAAAATTTTAATAGCAAAACATGGCTTATGATACATCAAAATGATGCTATTTTTCAAGAAAAACTCAACTATGCTAATATCAAAGTTCAGAAATGACCCCAGCGTGACCTATAAGTGATTAAAGGTCAATTTTTGAAAAAAATCTCAATAGCAGCCACAATTATGAAAATTTTCAAATCTTTTTTAAACCAATGAACTACTCAGACACAGCTTATGCTAACTTTATTCAGCATAAATGCTAGATCGCAGGTTACTATATATCTGCCTATTGTCAGGTTTATTGGATTGATTCAAATGGAGTCTTGGAATTGTGCCCTAGGGTGATATTTTATTTACATGCATTGGGAAAAAAACCGAAACCACATAAGCTAACCCTAGTGACTTGCCAACTTTCAGCAATACGAGCGCAATAGATGTTGTATTTATCGAAAATGAGTTGTGGGTGAGTGAATGATGAGTTATACAAGAGTTAAAGATTAAGAATCTTGCATTGTCCCGGACTTTGTATTGCATCAAGATATCATATTTAATTTGAAGTAATAAAATTCAATTGAAACATACATTCAACGAAAAAGTGTATATCAGTTAATGATTATCGAGTTACTTTGCCAAGGGATTATTGAAGCAAAGGAGTAGGGTTGTAGTTGTTTCCAAGCTTTTCCGTGTTTCTAAGTACGCATCATAGACGACAAGTAAGAAATAGAGGGACAGAACATACGAGATTAAAGTTATCTGAAAGACTGTATCTTCCATTATTGCTGAAGCATCTCTAGTAAAAATTGTGACGGAGAGTGATACTACGTAGAGAAGTCCATTCACTACCAGATACGCCTGGATAAGCCCAATCTTTTTCTACAAATAATAAATTAATCAATTCAGTTAAGAAATCAAGTAAACATTTTAAATCTTTTCTGGCTTAAATCATTAATAATACCGATTTGATCCCATGTAAAAGTAACTTGGCAGTGATTAAGCTTATTAGACTAGTCACGAATATGTACGCCAGATTAACTTGCACACTGGAAACTGGGGGAAATGAGAAACATTAACTTTCAATTCAGATATATCACGTATTTAAGGTCTGGTGTTATCCAAACTATGGAAAATTGCCTTGGTGTTATCTTACTAATATCCTCAACGTTATCAACTCCAGGGTATTCGTCTTTTAATTCCTTTGTAGTTTCATCTCTCGTCTCAGGATTCTCAAGAAACGATCTAATCTCTCCAACAGACATGAACCCTCGAAACACGTGCAGCAACCAGAGAATACTACCAACCTTTACAAACTTATTAGTTCAGACAATATCATTTGAGATAAATTAGATTTTTTGTATGCAAAATTAATAGTATCTTACGCTCTGTAAAACTGCAATTATAGTTGCCCCGATTGTCGAGGAAAAACAGCAACAAGCTTTCATTCCCATTTCTAAACCTTTCTAAATTATTGAGGTGTTCTTGCAACAAGTTAGAAACTACAAATGGTCCTTTTGGATTCAACTCTACAAACTAATATACGAAACCTGAGCGTTTGAGTACTCGGAAACTGGTTTAATGAGCTTTTTTAATGAAATAAAAAATCGTATTACTTGGAAAGCGAGCGCGAGCGGGTCAAAGGTTTTTAATTAAACAAGATTCTGCATTAAAATATACTGCATCTTGTCATGCGTCACAAATGTATATGGATAATAAGTTCCGTGCCGTATATAGCAACAGAAACTGAAGACATAAAGCTATATATTGATTAATTTGCTCTCAATTCATTCTAATCGTAAAAGCTTCCTTCAGTCTCCAAGTTTATCTATGAGTTAAGTGTGAGTTGTCCAATGGGTTCAACAAAGGATAAATTGCATTGCAGTTTCCTTGTAAAGGCAACTTGTGGGTTTAAAAACACTTTTGAGATGCGATGCGATGCAACAGCCTGAGAAAGATCATGCATGTCGTGTAATTTTGTAAGATAATACAAAATGCGGGCTGTTATGCTAGTAAGAAAATCTCAGTCACAAAGATTATTTGTTCTTGGAATCCAAAACTCTGAACTTATCAGCTTATAAATTGCGGTTATATGTAAGATGTAACGGAGAATTTCTTGCCTTGAAATATAACGCTTAAAATATCATTGG
Source organism: Orchesella flavescens (assembly GCA_964034955.1). Lineage (NCBI taxonomy): Eukaryota > Metazoa > Arthropoda > Collembola > Entomobryomorpha > Orchesellidae > Orchesella > Orchesella flavescens. The sequence continues at coordinate 2,290,920 of OZ035958.1, read as the reverse complement.
ATGGATTAGCCAACAAAATGTGGTGTAGATTGCAAATATGATGTGTTATAGCGAAGTCAAAGATGAGTTATGAATAGTTGAATTGTTCCGAATCATTATATATGAATTTGATTACAAATTATGCAGGAAATGGCATGTTTTTTTTGCAAGCTTATGCTTCAACTTGAAGATGAGTTAATGGAATAAAATAGTGAATTTGTAAGAATTATCAGGTTGCCCCAGATTATATCAAAGTTCTTTGTGTATGGCTTACAGTAAAATAAACAGAAAACTGATGATTTACGATTGAAAAACAGTTGAAATAAATAATTTTAATACATGAGCACGAAATTGAATAAACATATGTCACTAATTAACAATTATTAAATTTGATTTATATGAGATTATAATGAGAACAATATTATAGTACGAAGATTTTCAAGCATGATCATAAATCATTCTTTGTAGATTTTCAAGCATGCACAACATGAGAACGAAGATTCTTTATAGATTTTAGATTATACCAAAGCATTTATATTAGTAATTGGCTAAAGGGTTATTAAAGGACACGGGAAGGTCATGCTTTGATTCCAGAGTGTATCGTGTTTCCAAGTAAGCAGCATACACCACAACCAGGAAGTAGAACGAGACGATATGGATGAGAACAGAATACACGGCGAAAACTGACGAGTTAATAATAACTGTGATGATAATTGTAGCTATGACGGAGATTACGAACAAGATCCCATTCAGTACCAGATACGTCTGCAACATCCACAACCGCTTCTACGAATTTTTAAAATATTTCAAAATTTACATTAAATTTGTTTCCCTGACTAACCAAACCTCATGCTCTTTCATTTAAACTCTTCTGAATTAGCAATTTTGGATACCTTGACGATTCCATGAATGAGTAATGTAGCGCATAGTAAATTGACAATTGACATGAAAAGGAAGTAACCCAGACGAACTTGCAGACCGTGAACTGAAACGGTAATTATCAAATTAGCATCCTGTCAACTATAAGTTATGATGTAAAAGTTTTATAAGATTTAAATTTGTTACTGATATCGTCGACATCATCGTATCCAGGGCTATCTTGCTTCAAATCTTGTGAAACGGAATCCCCTAAAAACTGATCGTGAACCAGGGTTTGAATCTCTCCTAGACGATTAAACCCACGAAATGAGAGCAGTACCCCAATCCCACCAACAACCTTCAACAGTTCAAAATAATTAGTTTTAATTTTTGAAAATAACAAATTAGCGTGATGCGTTGTAACTTACAGCTTGTAGAACAGCAATCAGGAATCCGCCAGTAGCTGAAGTTATGCAACAGCAAGGATTTACTCCCCTTTTTGACATCGTTCCAAATATTTTTACGGCGACTTTTTCAACAAGTTTTCTAAAATAACCTATGGTTCCTGAATCTCTGCGACTTGTCTACTTGGAATCCAGCTAGCTACTGACCGATAAACTAAAAGTTAGCTCAAAGTTATAAGCCATATCTTATGGCAACTTACTACCTTCCATTAAATTTGGAATTAAAAAAACTAGCCTCTAAACATATCTCAATATCGTACGATAGTAATTAAGTTAAGTAGGGGCGTATATTACAGATTTTTACAATCCAATGATTCTTGAATAGATCTAAGCTGACTTACCTTACCTTAATTGATTTCATTCATCAACTGTTTCATCATTTATATGTGGATATGTATTCCGGGTTTCTCATTCCTATTTTAGCTTGTCATTCACCTCAGAATTAACTTTACTTTAAAGCATGCCTTCTCCACAATTTAAGGTAATCGTAAGTTTCCAGCTTAAAGTAGGCCTGACTGAATGAAACATGAAAATGATCGTCCCTCACAATATATACGCAGGTGGACGTCCGCAGTTGATATGATAATCTATTTCTTGCAGCAAGACATGTATTAATGAGTGATGCTGGAGTTTAAGATGAGTTAATTATGTTTTCCAAACTTTTCAGAGTACACATGGTAACGTAGCATCATGCATAATAATGCGCATTGTATAAGGATTAACTTTTGAGTTATGAGTGAGTTATGTTTGAGTCAAATGTGAGTTATGTTACAAGTCAATTCACAATGCACGATTTGTTTAAAAAAGTAATTTATTTACATTCTACGAGTACGATTGAACACAGGAGATATACTATATAAAGATTGTCAACGTAATTTTAGAAAGTAACTAAAAACCGGGCTAGAGTAATACATAGATTTTTTTTTCATATCGATATGATACAAAAGATATATACAGTTATTTGGCAATACGAGTATTTGTATATGAAATTGGATGGATTCGTTGAGTTTCGTTTATTGTCTTTTGAGAAATCATCCAAACAGATGGACAAAATCCCATCACCAAAAGAGACGGGATATATGCCCATCCCCCTAGATAAGCCGTGGCACTTGATACTTGATACTATAATCCGAACACTGTAAAAAAGGACACGAAATGTGTTTTACACAAGGGTGCAGTGATCCTTGCCGCTAACTCTCGTGTTTGGTATGAACCCAGGAGAGATAGATGTGTTTGTAACGCGTTGATCAACGACCCTAGGTGATTTTTTAGCTCTTTGACTGGATCGCAATGTTTCAATTTTGTTAGCTTGCTCCTTAAGATACGCTTCAAAGTACTCTTCATCATCACTGGAGCTAGATGAAGAAGCTTCCTCATTAACAACCTCCCTAACAGGAGGAGTTCTCTGTAACGACACAGAATGGTTGTTTTTAAGAATCCCATTAGATTTCCGTGCAGAGCTTGGAGTATTGTTGATAGTTGAGCAATGAGGGGTAGGAACTTGTTGTACAATACGTGATTTTGGTCGTCGTTGTTCACTCGCAGATGAGCTGGAAGACTCTGATCCACCGTCTTTAAACCGCACGTTTGATTTACTTGTGCACACAACCTCATCAGTTTGCAACCCAACGCTAACTTTCACGGGTGTTGATGGAGTCAAAGGCACACGTGGTGGTGAGTATTGTGGAGGTTTAGGTCTAATTGGAGGGCTAATGATAGGATGGGCTCTAGCTTCAATAGGCACTGGAGGAAGCCCGTAAACGCCTACATTCCCCATGACCTCGATTTCTCTCCTACTTGCAAAATCCAAACTCCCATCGTTATACACAACACTCCCATGCACATCCGTGTTCATAGTTAAACACGCATCAGAGCTGGTGCTGAGGTCCTGGGCACGTGCTTCCTGCATTTCCCCAACTTCAGCCATTCCACCACATCGTTGTAACGCATAACTCTTTCCCCTACTGCAATCAACAGAGCAGTAAATCTTCCCCCTCCTAGGTAGAAAAGGTCTCCCTAGCAACGACACTGCACAAGTGTTGCAACAGAAGCATTTGTCAGTAGCGTGCCAGTGCTGTCCCTCATGTGTCATTTGCCCTTGATCAACTCCAATAGTATCCCCACAACTGTCACAATACTCTGCGAACATTGAGTCGAAACAGGTTAGGCAATAAGGCTTCACGTTCTTCATTATATATCGTTGACCACCTAAAGTAGCGTTGCACTCTACGCATACGAAATGTCTCATGTGCCAAGCTCGAGATTCTGCTTCTGTGCACTCGTCTGATAAAATTATTTCGTCACAGGCTGCGCACCTAGGCTTTATCGTCTCAGCGTGGTGACGTCCACAATATAGCTTGTTGTCGTTTGATGCGAAATATATCAAATCTACTAATAACTCGTGACACACGCAGCATATGAAACAACGGGGGTGGTACAACTGGTTCGGAACACGAGATGCTATCACCACCATATCTGATGTGTAAACCGGCACGTCGCACTGCAATTATAAACATTCTTTTATCACATATCCCCATGGTAACGTAACTACTAAATAAAATTATCTTAATATTTTTCAAAAACTAGCACTAATGTGCAAATATAATTTACTAATAGCTGTCGTCATAGTAACTAACCTGCTCACACTTTGCGCATACACCCGAGACGTTGAACCCTGCAACCCCGATCTGTTTGACCTGTCCCCTGCCAAGCGCCTCCCGTTTCCTCTGGTTAGAAAAGATGACAAGCTCATGTTTTTCCTCATCAGAGAGCTCATGGCAGTACCTGCTCTCATTATCATGTGGAGGAAGTTGATTCAGCAGCTGTTTAATACGATACTTTTCCCCAACAGAATTGACATACGGGATCTTATCTTCAGGGATGCTAGAAAAGTATAAATGAACTTGCTCAGGCTTGAGTCCAGGAGGAACCCAAGTGTACTCTTCTAAGGCACAACCACTATCAGAGTCATCAGAGTAAAAGTGGTGGTTCATCGCTGCGTGATTCAACCCGTCTTGGAAATCTTGACGTGACATTTTCAAAGACTTTAAACGCTTCAGGAACGCAAGCGAATTCGGCTGGCTACTTCGAGATTCTTCAGACCTGTAAACAAATTAAAAACACATTATATTTGGAATGTAATCAGCATGTGCAAACATAATTAGAATCCACAAACGCAAACTCACCCTGATTGTGACACAGGTGATTTGGCAGGATGTATTTTATTAAGAGTATGTCTAATAGAGGATGGTTTTTTGTTAGTATTAGGTCCACCATAAACCCAGCAGACTTTCCACCAAGCCGACTGTTGTGCTACGAGACTGTTCCTAAATGAGTTATAATTTTGATTTGTACTATTGATGACGGCCGGGGGATGATGTGCTTTCTCGTCGCTTTCTACTTCTACTACGCTATTTTGTTTCGTGGGAAAATTACTCGTGAAATTCTCACGCTCATGTTTATTCTCAACTCCCTCATTACAAGAGCCCAATACCTCCCGTACACTACTCCATCCTTCTCGCTCTAATTGATCAGTCTTATTGTCTTCCTCTTTATTGTTCCAAACAAAACTACTCATTATAAATTCTTCATCATTTAACTTTCACACCTGTTGGCCCTTACACTTATGACAGGTGTGAATTTCTCTATTGTTTACTACAACATACAATCAAACATTTTATCATATTCATTCTTACATACCCATACATTCTATATTCACTATCTAAGAACATAAGCGAAGAATCTACCTGTCTGTCTGTCTGTCTGTCTGTCTGTCTGTCTGGCTGATTCTTGGACACCATACTCCTACTGAAGTAGCTTTGTGGTTACGTGCTGTTTCCATGCATATTGCCACGCTATGTAAAATTCCCACGTAACCACATTGCTACCTCAGTGGCACAATTTCACACTAATAATCAGCTTCTAAGAACATAAGCGAAGAATCTACATGGCTGGCTGATTCTTGGACACCATACTCCTACTGAAGTAGCTTTGTGGTTACATGCATGTGAAATTCCCACGTAACCACTGTGGTTACGTGCTGTTTCCATGCAAATTGCCACACTATGTAAAATTCCCACGTAACCACATTGCTACCTCAGTGGCACAATTCCACAGAATAATCAGCTTGGTTCAGATTAGACCACCGCGACTTCTCCTGTTTTGACCCTCAAATTTTGCTATTTATCCGTTTCTTTTACCTTTTTTTCAAGATCACTAAATTTTAATACACAATTGGATTAATAGTAGCTAATGGCGATGGGCTCCAGACTATAAGGTCATGTCACTTATGTAGATTGTCTTATAAATCCATTAGGATTTATAAGACAATAGTAATATAGTAATAGTAAAACCGGGATCTGATTGGGATAGGGTTGAGTTTTACTTCTGGGTCGTTTAAAAAGCTGAAAATTCGTTAAGGGTTGACTAATAGCGTAGTGGGCCATATTTTTCATGCAATTTTAGGATGTGAAAGAAACACTCATCAAAGAATATCCTTCTGGCACTTTTTTTTATGGAAAATGACTACAAGAGAGAAAAACGGCCAACAGACCAAAAGACTGGCTATTCCTTCTGTTAAAACAAAATGTAAATATTCATGCTTTTAACATGATTGATACGAATTTAAACTCAATCGATTCATTGTTGTGCCAGTGCCAGTTTGTAAGTACTATTTACATACTCAGGTTCACATAAATTAGGGAAAAATCAACCTTTTGGTTTGTTCTTTTGGCTTTAAGATGTTCAGGAGTTAATAAAAACGTTTAAGAGCTGAGGTTAAATCTATCGTTAATTTCAACCGTGATTATCCCAATGGATTTATAAGACAATCTACGTAAGTGACATGACCTCATAGTCTGGAGCCCATCACCATTAGCTACTATTAATCCAATTGTGTAATAAAATTTAGTGATCGTGCTTTTTTCAACTTTCACCTCTTTCTGCTTATCAGCAGTAAAACGCCGTTTGCCTATGAGTATTATTGCAGCATGCTACATGTAAAAAATTCAATTGTTCCTGCACTTAGTGCAGGAACGGGCCCCTTTCTAGTCATATATATTATTATACTTACTATATATATCACATACTAATGTTTTTAAAACACACGAAAAGGGTTGTTCACGCATATGCATAATGCTCAAGCTTCAACAATACATTAAATCACAGCTGCTTTCTATCAGAGTTGCTTGTGAACGGACCCTTTATCAAAACTTGTTTGTTACCACTATAATATAGTACTGTTACGCAGCTTCACAGCGCTCCCTGTCGTCTAAATACACCACTCCTTTTATCCCAATGCTACTCCTATGAGATGATAGAGAAACGAACTTTAACATGCATGGGCATTGGAATATTGGTGTTTTTGAGAATAGTGCAAGAGTAGGATTGAAGTGGGTCGTCGTATATATGACAAGTTCTGTTATATATTGTGTGTAGACATTTCAGGGACTCAAAGATAAAATATTTTGGTTTTTGAGGAATATTGCTCAGTTTGTGTTTGGATAGTTGAACATAAAGGTTCCTTTTTTACTCCCTTTTTGACGGTGTTGTGACGTGTGCGTTTTTCAGTGCTTTTTTAACCGACGAATCAACTGGAAAGTGGGGTTACATTAGTTTCTTGGGAAATCTTACTATCCTCCGATTTCTGGTTAGTTTACCGGAATTTTTTAACACTTTTTGTACTTACTTTGCAACTTTGCTCCGTTGGGTTGATATATTTCCTGGAGATAATAAAAATTTGTGAAAATTAGTTGATTGTTTTTGATTTTGTTGTAGAAATGAGTAGTGACGAGGAGGAGCCCCATCGTGACGCGTCAGAGGACGAAGACGAAGAGGACAGAATTAATAGGAAGAGGAAGCGGGACCATGTCGTCAAGTCCAAGGCGTTCATTGATGATGACGATGACGACGATGATGATGAGGAGGACAAGAGGAGCACCAAGAGTGGTGGGGCCAGTGTAAGGGGGAAATCTCCAAGGAGACCTAGCTCATCATCTAAAAAGAAAAAAAGGAGGGTAAGGGATAAAGGCGCGGTTCTAGGTTCTTGTTCTAATTCATGATAATTGAGCATGGGATTAATAATTAATTTTTTGTTTGGTTTAATAGTCGTATGACGATGAGGAGGAGGAGGAAGAAGAGGAAGATGAAGAGGATGACGAAGAGGATGATGAAGAGTACTCTAGGAAGCGGGCAAAGAAGAGGAAGTCTGGCGTTGGTGGATTCATTCTAGAAGAAGCTGAGGTGGATGATGAAGTCGAGGAGGAGGATGAGTGGGAGGAGGGAGCTGAACAATATATCCATGGAAATGAAATGGATGAACATGGACCCACTGCTAGGGAAATTGAAGGCTCGCTCAGGAGACACTCCATTTGGGAGTAAGTGTTAACATTATCACTCAGTATTCATGTTTGAATGGAAAGGAATTTTTATTAATCTGTCCTTCTTTCCCAACAGCTCCCAGAAGGAGGAGGAGCTTGAGAAGTATTTGCGTCAGAAGTACGCAGATGAGGCAACAGCACAGCGTCATTTTGGAGATGGAGGAGAGGACATGAGCGACGAGATCACGCAACAGACGTTTTTACCAGGAATCAAAGACCCAAGTTTATGGATGGTTAAATGCAGACTAGGAGAGGAAAAGTACACTGTACTCCAGCTAATGAGGAAAGCTATAGCGTACTCAAACAACAACGAGCCACTCCAGATCAAATCTGTTATCGCACCTGAAGGAATCAAAGGATACGTTTATATTGAAGCGTTTAAACAAACTCATGTTAAAAACGCTATTGAAGGGATCAGCAACTTGAAAATGGGGCTTTATAAACAGCAGATGGTTCCAATCACCGAGATGACTGATGTTCTACGTGTTACTAAGGAACAAACTGGATTGAAACCTAAACAATGGGTTAGGTTGAAGAGGGGAGTTTTTAAAGATGATCTCGCTCAAGTCGATTATGTTGATCTGGCTCAGAACCAGGTGCATTTGAAACTGCTTCCACGCATTGACTACACTCGAATGAGAGGAGCTATGAGGAGTGATTCAGACTCTACAAATAAAAAAGGATTCCAGAAAAATCAACAGGCTAATCAAAGGAAAAGAAGACCTCCTGCTAAACCATTCAACTCTGATGACATTAGGAAAATTGGTGGTGAAATCACATCTGATGGGGACTTTATCCTATTTGAATCTAATAGATACAGCCATAAAGGATTCCTTTATAAAACTTTTCAACTTAACGCTATACTAGCTGAAGGCGTTACTCCATCTTTAGCTGAGCTAGAAAAATTTGGAGAGGTTCCTGTTGAAGGCGTTTTGGAGTCAGGTGCATCTGTACAAGCTCAAGGCAGTAAATCCGAAGTTACACATAATTTCGCTACTGGGGATAACGTTGAAGTTTGTGATGGAGAATTACAACATCTTCAAGGGAAAATTACTGCTATTGATGGGAATAAAATCACTGTATTACCAAAACATGAGGACTTGAAGGATCCACTTGATTTTCAAGCTGCTGAGCTCAAAAAATTCTTTGCTATTGGAGATCATGTCCGCGTTATTGGAGGGAAATATGAAGGCGATACTGGGCTAATTGTACGCGTTGATACGCACTGCGTATTTCTATTCTCCGATCTTACTATGCATGAGCTCAAGGTTCTTCCTAAAGACTTGCAACTCTGTGCTGACATGGCCAGTGGCGTTGACTCCATGGGGAACTTTCAGTGGGGGGATCTCGTACAGATTGAGTGAGTTATCATAATTGTTGCTTGTTGTTTATTTCAGGTATTATTTATTTTATGTTAACGATTTCCCTTGTTAAATTTTAGCCCGCAGAAGGTTGGCGTGATAGTTAGGTTGGAGAAGGAGCTATTCCACGTGCTGAATCAGATGGGAAAAGTTGAAGAAAAGAAGCCGCAAGCTATACACAAGAAGCGTGAATCAAAGTTCGTTGTTGGGATAGATTCAAGAGGAAACTCGATCCAGAAACGGGATATAGTTAATGTTGTTGATGGAGTACATGTCCCTGACAGACAAGGAGAAATCAGACATATTTATAAAAACTATGCATTCCTGTACTCAAGAATGTGTCTAGAGAACGGTGGTATATTTGTTTGTAAAACTAACCATTTGGAATTGGCTGGAGGTGGATCAAATCCAAGGACTGATGGAGGATCTAAACCTGGAGCTGGGTACATGAGTCCTAGGCTTAGTAGCCCTATGCATCCAAGTTCTGGGGGAGGTGGTGGTGGTGGCGGTGGCGGTGGTGGCGGAGGAGGTAAGCCAAAACAAATTGTCAAAATACTCATGTTATTTATCGTATCATTCATTGAATCCTGAATTGATTTTACATTCATTCTTGTACTTTTAGGTGGCGGAGGACCTCAAGCTGCTGGTACAAGTACACCTCAGAATATATTGAGTGGTGGTAGAAGTCCACTTGGACCTGGACGCACTAACGTCACTCCAGGAATGCCAACTTCCCAGAGAAGGAACAGGGATTTGATTGGACAGACTATCAAGATCACACAAGGACATTATAAAGGGAGTATCGGGATTGTTAAGGATGCTACTGATACTACTGCTAGGGTTGAGCTACACTCTAGTTGCCAGACCATCTCTGTCGATTGCAACAGGATTTCTGTCATTGGTGGCGCTGGAGGTAAGACTGGAAATGTAACCACGTACTCCCGCACTCCTGGATATAGTGCTGGTGGATCTAGTGCCACGCCCATGTACCGTGTTGGAGATGGAGGACGTACTCCCATGCATGATGGTGAGTTATATATATGAGTTGTAGAAGAGTTAAAAATAATTTATGTGTGTTATTAATGAGTTGTGAAAGCGTTATGCTGTTGTCATGGAAGAGTTATTTGATCTTGTAATATTGTGTATTATTTCCAGGCTCCAGAACCCCACATTATGGAGCAGGAAACCAGACTCCAATGCAAGACGGTTCTCGAACTCCAGCTTGGGACCCAACAGTTACGAACACTCCAGCTCGAGATGATTCAGAATATTATGACACAAGTTATAATCCAGCAACTCCTGGTTATTCGCATACTCCATACACTCCACAGACTCCTGGAGGTTATGCTGCTTCAGAACACAGCTCTAACTATTCTCCGTATAATGCAAGCCCAGCTAATGAAGCCAGGGAACGGGGCAGTCAACGCGGAAGTGAAAGGGATACTGGATCACACAGAGATGGTAAGGGCAAGTGTAACTGGAATATGTACGAAATATCTTTCATAATAGAAGTAAAAGTAAATATTTATGCATGTTACTAGACCCCTCAAGCCCAGGAGGTTATGGAATGTTGCATTCAGTCCCAAGCCCAGGTGGTTATGCTCCTAGCCCACTCAACTATAATTCTCCAATGACGCCAAGCGGCGCTGGAAGGGGCAACGCTAGCGCTGATGTCTATGGACATCCACAGACTCCAGGAGCAGGTATAAAGCGAGCTTAATTTTAATAAAGCAAAGAATTTTGAAAAGTATTTCTGGAATACTAATGATAATGATTCCTCCCCGATAGGTCTTGACCCATACTCAACATTGGGTGGTCCAAGTTCAGTAGCAAGTGCAACGAGTTCAGTGATGCACGGTTCAATGGCATCCCACTCATCACACGCATACGCAACAGAATGGCAGACAAATGGAATAGAGGTGATGATAAAGGAATCGCATCCAGAGCCAGGTCTCCGTCGTCAGAACGGAGTAATAAGGAACGTTTTAGTAGGAACTTGCGCAGTGTTTTTAGTTCAAGAGGAGAGAACAGTTAATGTTCAGTCTGACCAGTTGGTCCCATTAGTACCAAAAACAGGGGATAGGGTGAAGGTTATTGCAGGAGACTTTCGTGAGGGAGTTGGGTCTTTAAAATCTGTTGATGGTGGAGATGGCGTTGTTGATATTCATGGAGATATCAAATTCTTTCCACTCTCTTATCTTGCTAGATTGGTAGAATACTAGTGTTGTAGTGTTATTATGTACATATATCTTATATCTATAATGCTGTACAATATGTATATATGTATGTTTGGTTGTGTGAATAAACTCTCCAAGGATATATCATATAGCACGGTTCTTTCCAGCATCCTCCTGCGTATTATATGGCATAAGCATATAGCACAATAGAGATGGCATAAACAAAAAGCTCCACGATGGATTTTGTAGACTACAATTTTGATTACAATTACGGTAATCAGGAGACGGCAACGCAAGCATCACACACAAGCAATAGTGACATATTAACGAATTACCGTTGCGTGTTATTAAATTACCCAGTGAACAGCTCTTCCATATTAAGTTATTACAGCCTCTGGTTTATAAACAGTAACCCATTATATCCCCCAAACCATTTCACCCCATTACACCACATAACTTACCAGATAAGCCAGCTAATCCTATTAATCTACCTAACAATCGCTCACGCCTCAAAATGGAGCCTATTCTTCATTACAACATACTTGATTATAAGTTTAGTCTGGGGTGTTTTCATTCTCAAGTCAATAGACATTTGCGTTTGGAACTGTGTCCATCTACTAATCATTATTGTCCAGTGGGGGAGGGTTTGCTGCTGCACGACTAACAGAACAAAAAGGAACATGCACACCACTGTTAAAGTCTCAAGCACTGGAAACCTAGCTAAACATTCGGAAATTGAACATGTTTATACTAGGCTCTTTGCTCCTGTACGAGTCAGCTATAAGCAGTTTATACGCATTATTAGTTGCAAAAGAGGGTTTAAGAATCTTGGATGTGGAGAAAACTACGCTATTGAGAAACGGACTAGGGTTGATAGCCTTGGGTTGCTCGTTAGTGGAAGGCTTGTTGTCAGCCAAGCTGGGAAACCTCTTCATGTCATTCTTCCTTTTCAATTCGTTGATAGCCCAGAGTACTTTGGAGTCGCAACGGGTGCGTTTACATATTTACATTCGTATTCATTCACTCATACTCATGTTTAAGTACGCCAGCTTCTAATAATGTTCTTGATTTATCCATAGATGAGCTCTTCCAGGTAACTATAACAGCGTTGGAGGACTCCAAGCTGTTGGTATGGCACCGAGACAAGCTCAGGCTCACGATTATGAACGACGAGTTCCTCCGCGTCATCTTTGATCACATCATCGGCAGGGACGTCGTCAGGAAGCTTATCCAGGTTGGTATAGCAACGTATTATTATTTTTACTCTAAAGTGAATTCACATATATAGACAAATGATAAATAAATCATCTTGCATTTGTTAAATAGGTGAGCGACACGATAATGACAACAACGACAACATTTTCATCAAGTACGAGTCCTGCATCGACGACAATATCTCCAAGTTCTCCATCACACGGTAACGGACAATCGAGCAGTACCGTCCCGTCCATCCCGCAGCAGCAGCAACCAATAATGGTGATCAGAAAAGACAAGTATGCTTATCAACCAACGTACTTAACGTCGTTGTCAGAGGAACGTGGTGGAAAAGTTCACCAGAATGGGTTCGCAGATGAGATGGAGGAGTATGAAGATGAGGAACCTAACCATCGCGTGGTGATAAGCGGAAACGAGAAACAACCTATGCTTAATGATGAACTAATGAGTTAATTCCATTTTTAATTAATTATAGTGCCAATATTTAACCGTGAGATTTTTTAGTAACTACTAGATCGTGAAACACGATAGTCCTTGAATTTCTATACATGATATAATCCTTGGATATAAATAAGGTTACATATTCTAGTCGATATTATTTACAATTAATAAACCAGTCTTTTTATTAACGCTTTCTAACAAAGAATAAAGAAAACTCGAATGTTTGTTAAACTCTTGACTCTTCATTGAAGAACACAACTTTGAGGTTATTCCCATTTTCAGTTTGTGTTGACATGTCAACCTTTACAACATTACAGCAATTAGGGCACATATATTTTCTAGTAGGACTGCTACTCGAGCTCCCTCCAGTGCTCGTACTATTCTTCTTTGTCTTCATAGCAACACCCATCATTGGCATCGGGTTCTGCTGCTGCTTAGTCGGCGTGCTATTAGGCGTCGGGTACTGCGTCACTTGAGACTTTGTTATCTTCTTGCTAGTTATCGTTATGCTTGAGATATTTGAGGAGGAATTACGCAAGAACCAATCCGTTTTTAATGACGATGATTTTGAACGGTTCAGCACACGGGTTGGGGATGTTTCTGGGTTGTTCGCTGTTTTTGAAGTTGGCTTCACATGAAGGGACGTTGAGCTTCCGTAACGCGTTGGCGTGGTTACTGAGGGTGGTGGCGGTGTACTCTGGTTTTGGCACGACAAATTTGTTGAACTCACTGTTGCTAAGGATATACATCTCACATTAATAAGGCATTCATATGCATAGTAATGTCATTTTACATCATTCAAATTACAAGTTACAAGTTAAATGTTACAATGATCATGTCTCCATGGCAACAAAACACCCAAGCCTATTAATTTCCCATTTCAAATGCATAATACACATAAAGAAGAAGCAATAGGTTAATAATTTGCATATTAGTTGATTTTATATAATCAAACAAGGAAAATGTATACTCACGGGACTGGCTGCCAAGTGAAATAGATCTTTTGTAAGGTGCTCTAGCGAAATTCCTCCTCCCTGAATCCCCAGTAGAACTAAGCCCTCCAAGCGCCCTTTGCAGCATAGTCCGTTCATGAATGGATTTAGAAGTTGCTCCACCTAGGACAACGCCAGTCGTCAGCACGCTAAACCAAGCGTCCAGCTCGACTTGAGACTCTGCTGCTAGGTAATACGTTATCGAGTCTGCAAAATTACAGAAATACTCATTATTAAAATAGTGCCATAGCAACATAATGAGTATTAAAACAATTCAAAATATCCACGTTACCTCCACTAGTGATTTTGAAAGCAAAAGGTCTTGAATGAACTTCAGTAGCAGGCATGACAGCAAATTCACAAGCCTTAGTTTTCCTATCACTCTTTGCAACTTTAACCCTGAAACTATTAGATTTAGGTAAAGCAATGCCGCTAGTAGAGCTAACGCTACAAGACCTTGAAACAGGGTTAAGTATTTCCAGTTCATTATTAGAGTAGAACACAGCATTTTGCCTTATCCAACGAGGTGATGAGGTGCAGATCATCAAAGCTGATGGTATTGAACTAGTAGACCCTCCATATCCAACAACAGGTAAAGCAGAAGCAGAATTAGATGATGACTGTTTCCTTAGCTGGGACCTGATATGGAGTATTCCTCTATGCAAAATACTAACTGGTCGTCGAGTCTCCTCAATTTGTAGAGGAGATACTGGCCTCTCAATTGCCTGCTCATTCGTTCGCTCAAGAGTCTTGTGAGGACGCTCAGGAACTATCGGTGCTTCTGGTTTAGATTTCCTCTCTGGAACTTCGGGTCGTGTTGTTTCGAGCAATTCCTTCCTCGCTGGAACTGCAGGAGGATGAGGCAGCGTCTCAACTACCTCGGTCTTCCGCTCAGGAGGCGACCTCACAACTTCAAGACTCCTGACAGGAACTTCAGGTTTCGCCCTAAGCCCCTGCTCCAGCACATCAGGCATCCGATCAATCGTGATTTTCCTCTCCCTTAACACAGGTGGTTGCTCTTTTGCCGTGCTCATCAGGACAGGCTGCTCCAAACTCTTGACCTCCTCAGAATCAGTAATAGAGCTTCTTGACAGCCTTGGCTTTGGCGTAGGTGGTTGAACATACGCTACAGGAACAGTACACGCGACAGGACTAACAAAAACATCATCATCGGACTCTACAACTTTGTTCTGCCTAACAACCCTAGAACCCTCCTGCTCATGAACGAGTCCAGTATCCTCCTCAGGCGCAGATCTAGATTTATCAAGAGGAGGTCTATGAACAAGAGGTGGATTGAGTAGCTGCATGATTGGAGTAGCGTCATGCTCAGTTAACGTAGTAACTGGTGTAGATCTCCTATGATGAACTTGTGCATGAGCGTTGAGAACACGTGGAGTAGCGTTGTCATGGGGTTGAAACGGATTTGTAGGACTGGTAGGCTTATCATCATTAATAAAAGTAACTGGAGGTCGAGTGTCAGTAGGACTAGCCCCAGTAACAGTAGCACGTCTCTTGATCAAGTACTTAGGTTTAGGATATAATTTCCAGAACCTAGCATCAGCTTTATGCTCAAGTTTCTTTTCAACTTCTTCATACTCCTCCTCAACGATCCTTTTCTCAGCTACACTCCTCTCCTCCTCCATGAGCTGCAAAACACGTTTCTCAAGCACACGTTCCCTATCCCTTGCCCTCTCCTTCTCGCGTCTTTCAAAGAAAGATTTCCTATTAGGTATCTTATTCAAATACATATTGTTCTGATGTCCACCTAGCAATAACAAGTTAGTACTCGCATGTCTAGGTCTCCTCTTAACAGTCAATATCACCTCATTCTCATTCTCATGCAATAGCCCAATCACAGATGTTTGTGGCCAAGCTAAAACAGTTTGGTAATTAACTTGCAATATCTCATCCCCTCTTTCCAAATGCCCAGACTGTTGAGCAGGACTTGATAATTTAACACCAGTAATCTGATGTAATCCCCAATAACTAGACTCGAACTGAAGCCCCCAATCCTGCTCAGTGCGCTTCCTTAACGTGATGATATCAATGCCAGCAGGTTGAATAACCAAACTGTCATTAGAATGAATCAGCACTTCACATAATTCAATTATTTTAGTGCATAAATACTGAACCTCCTCAATAGCGTTATCAGCAAACGTGTCTCTCTGAGATAACATTGCAAGTTCGAAACAATGCTTAGTCAGCTTCCTACTAATCTCATCATAATTCAGTTTCCCTAGGAACGGGAACCGTGTCAGCCATCTTATCAACACCTTCCCAGCATCCAATAGGTAACTAGCTGAAGCTAAACTCGTTGTTGGTATGGTTTCAAGCCTTGGTTTATTACTCGAATGGCTGCTGCTCCCTTTACCCCCTGTCGAGTTATTACTCAAACCCTGTGACTTCATATCATGATGATGATGGTGGTGGTGGTGATGACCGTGGTGACCATGGTGATTCATTGCTTCAAGTTCCTTAGCCTTATCCTGGAACTTTTGCTTCTGCTGTGTCAACTCTGACCTGTAGTTCTTACATCTAACTGATAAGGATAAAGATAGTGTTTGCAATGTTGTCCATGGCGTTGCCAACTCGTCCCTCAGCGTTTGAATCGCGTCATGGAGCAGCAGCTGGTCACCAATCATCTTGATTCCTATCAAGTACTCAAGGTCACCAGTCATCAGCGTCAGCAGCTTCTCGCCGCTTATGTCGCTTGTTCCGAAAGATGATGCATAGTGCGAAAGCGTTGCGTCCAGACCTTAAAACAATTTTAAAACATATCGTATTAACATTGAACTTCAAATTCTATGCTTTAAATAAGTTCCCTGGAAACCTTACCAGTTATCCAGTCGACGACCTGCTCCACCGACCAGTTCTGAACGTTGATAACCGCCATGATTAAATGCACTTAAATAAAAGCACTCATGACTCACGATTTGTGTTCAAAAAGCGTTTAAGTGTAAAGAAAAACAGTAGCGTTTTGAATCCGGCGCCAAGTCTCAGAATTGAGAAGATGAGTATAAAGAGTGATTTGTGATGAACAAAGGTGAGGTGCGCGAGTGAATGGGGATGATATGTGAGCTAAAGTTGCTCAAGGCTATGAGGGTGTATCTCCGACTTAAGTCATAAACACTACATATAACCATGTTTATACCTGATAAATCTTACGTATACTACATAGTATACTACCTGTATACCATATATGTACTCTACACATCTCATGTACGACATACACATATGAGCTTTTACGCTCACACATATGTAAACAAGCAAACATCTTTCATACTTTGCTTGGTTCAATCAGCTGCCGTTGCAGTGCTATTGCTATTGTTTTGACTTGCAGAAAGAATGCACTATAGCATTTAAAAATCCAATATTCATTTTTATCATTACGGCTTCAGTTATGTGGGGTGCCCCGTTTCTTAATTGTGAAATTTCATAAGCTCGTACATTTTAATTAATTATTATAATAACATTGGAGCTTATTTTCACCCATAAGCTATCATATATCATCAAAATTCAACAATTAAGTGCTTATGAAATATCTGTTAGTAATGGAAGCACACTAGCCACCAAGACGAATGGTTAGAAAATGATTTACAATGGTTAAGCTAATTGCAAAAGTAAAAACCTAATTAAGGACCGATCAAGTACATTTTTACAACGCCGATGCAAGTCAAATATTCACCATTACCCTCAATAATAAATGCTATCAAGCAAGTGCAAACAAGAATACTCGGGGTGCCCCAGCCATCTGAAACATCAAATTATAGACTCATATATGACTAATTCATGTTTCATGGAAGTTGAATCGAAATTAGTAAATTGAAATTGAAAATTTAACCAGGTTGATTGTGGTTTACTTAAATTAACTCGAAAGACATTCAATCACAATCAATCACTGATTTACAAATTCTTTCTGAAACATAATTTATAAAACAACAATGTATAGTGGTAGGTAAATTTTTATTAGTAATTATAGGCTACATAGAGTAGAGTACAATAGAGTTTAAATGATTCCGAATTCATAACACAATTTGTAATTAATGAGCAATGAGCGTCATTTTAGCTGCGCAGCACGTACTTTTTCCATTTTGGAGAAACTTTGAAGCCTTCAGAAGGAATTAATGGCCACCCAGAACGCAATGCACAGGATCTCGCAGCTTTGACAAATTATAATTAACTAAATAACATTTTTGAACCCAAAATCAAAACAAAAGTGATAGTAATAAAAGGTTCGAGAGTTGACTTATTGATGGGACAGTCACAACATCGTAATAAATGGCGACAAATAATAATAAAAGCAACCTCCCGTAAGTTCTTGGAACAATCCAAAGATCACAGCGACCTTGAATTCTTCGTTAATTTCCTGCAAGCACGTCGCGCGACAGACACTATGGTTTGCTTCAGCAGGAGCGCTCCTTAAGTTACTCGGCTGAAAATTTAAAGATTTTGTCCTTAATTATTAAGTCCTTACCTTAAATAATGCGTGGATGAATTATTGAGTAACAATTAAGCGTTGCGTCCAGACCTTAAAACAATTTTAAAACATATCGTATTAACATTGAACTTCAAATTCTATGCTTTAAATAAGTTCCCTGGAAACCTTACCAGTTATCCAGTCGACGACCTGCTCCACCGACCAGTTCTGAACATTGATAACCGCCATGATTAAATGCACTTAAATAAAAGCACTCATGACTCACGATTTGTGTTCAAAAAGCGTTTAAGTGTAAAGAAAAACAGTAGCGTTTTGAATCCGGCGCCAAGTCTCAGAATTGAGAAGATGAGTATAAAGAGTGATTTGTGATGAACAAAGGTGAGGTGCGCGAGTGAATGGGGATGATATGTGAGCTAAAGTTGCTCAAGGCTGTTGATCGTTGATCGATAGGATATGCTCCATCCTGAATATCCGGGCACTATCGGTTGTTCGGCAACATGAAACCCGGTCCGGGCAAACGCAAAAATATATTGCAGGAACAAAATATACAGCATTCCTATATTTTTTAAAAGAGATACATGTAGTGTAAGTGTGATCGCATGTTTTCATATTAATTTACCTGGCTCCCTGCTAAAAAAATCCACTTCCCTTTTTTTCCATTAATTTACACGAAAACGAGATTTTTGAAATTGTGCGCCATGTAATTCAAAACTATATATCGAACGAGAATTTTACCAAAATCGTCGAGGTCGAGTCGAGCTGCTCATTTTCTTTTCAGTTGAAATTTTTCAAGTCGTGCGGAGTCAGACTTGGATAGTTCAGTGAAAACACATATAAATAATTGGTTTTGTTTTGATTAGTTTTCCTGAGGTAATACTCAAGGTACTGGTTTAAATGATTAAAATGTCGCAACTCGTCTTGAAATCCCTATCCATCCTACTCGGGATTTTCTTCATCTTTGTTGGCGTCATCAAGGTCACCAGCTATGTCAACAAGGATCTACACAAAGATATGGTGAGGCTACCTTTTTGTTTTACTATGTGGAAAGCAAGGGCATGTTTGTTTAGAAGGGAAAGAATAATTGACTTTCCAGTTTTTTATTGGTATTACCATGGCACTAATTACATTTTTATACGTATTTGTTTCACAGCGCAAGGAGTTTGTAAAGTACGCCAAGGTGTTCCCGTTGACGCAGACGCTAAGTTTTCGGATCCCGTCAAAGTGGTACAGACGATCTGTGGGTGGCCTTGAGATCCTTTGCGGCTCCCTCCTAGCGTTCTTCCCTAATGGTAACAATAGCAACAACACATTGTTGTAATTCAAATTAATCACAAAAATTATAAATGCAAAAAATTAAACTCAACTTAAAAACGTTATTTTCTAGCTCAAGTGAAGCGAGGGAGCAACTTGATATTGTTTATATTGACAATCCTGTCAGTGTACTCCCACTTCATGGTTGACGAGAAGTTTGAGCGCACGGCTCCAGCTTTGGTGTTCTTTTTCATGCTATCGTGTCGTTTAGTTGTGGAGTTTCAGCACGAACGCAAACTGCTCAAGCGGCTCAGCGCAACAAACTCTGATGAGAATGCGTTGCTGGAGAACGACACGTCTAACAAGTTGCCTGATAAGGTTGATTGAAGAACCTTCATCTTTTTTCTACCCATCAAAAAAAACATATTCACCCGTGATTTGTCTTCATTCGGTTTATTTAATTTTAATATATTTACGATCATTTGTACGATCATATATGCCTATAAATCTTCTCTTCGCTAAATAATTAAATTCATTTGTTACGTGTATAATCGTGTATATTCATACAACTCATTTTCCATGCATGTGTAATTTTGCATATCTCTCTGGAATTTTTTTTGCATATCTCTTAAAATTTTTGCATATATTTAAATGAGGAAGCTTCCTCAGGCTTACACAGACCAAGAAAATCATGACTCAGCATAGATTCATTCACAAGCATCAAAACTGTCAACAACATGTATCCCAATTTCAAGTGTACACCTGCGTCCCCATATAACAATATGGGAAAGGTTAGGCTAATTGCAATTATCTTTAATTAACGACTTAACTAAATAGTTAATTAATTAACATTTATACCTTATCTAATTTTAGTATCTGAATCTGAAGCTTGGAGCTCCCAAGGAAATGCCGGTATAAAATATTTCAAAATCATATTTAATTCATTATCTAATTCATTTTGAAACCGCCTCATTTGTAAACATGTTTATTTGTAGGTGCTCACTAACGATGAGGCTGGAAAAGGTAAAGGTTATTTAAAATAAATCGAGATTTTAAAAGCACATGCTATGTTTAGTAAATATGCAAAAATTGTGATTGTAGATGTTGACGCCCGGGTATGGGAATTATTCTACAAGCCGGATCACAAGAAGAGGGGCGTCAATGCCAACTTTGTAAGGCATTTAAGGCTTGTTAAGCTTGACCATATAATATTTAAATTGAAGAAGACTAAATAGTATTTGTATATTGAAACAGGTGATGTGTAGAGTATGTTACCTAGACATCCACAAGCCAGCCCATGAGGATTATTTCACGACTGATTATCTGCTGAATCATGCGAGGGACTGCCCTGGAACTGCAAAGCAGTTTGCAGATGTTCTCGTGAGTTAAATTAGCGATTTTAAAAATTAAATAGGTACGTATAATTGTACATTTTTTAAATTGTGATTGTGATTTTTCCAGAAAATCCAACACCTTGTATACTTTTACGAGCAGAAGGTTTTTGATGGTAACCCAAAGTTCACACACTTGAACGACCACCTTCGAAAACTGAGTCTGATGGGTTCTTTTAAAGACACCAAGGAGCAATTAGCAACGATTCTGAGCCAAAGCCAGGCTAGCCAGACTGAAGAGGATGATGATAATGATGTCACCGTCACCAACCAAACTGTTCAGACTGAATAAAACTGTCAAAATATCATGCTAAATTATTATTTTTCTTTTTTCGAATTATTATTAAACTTTATTTGCAAATAAATATAATCAGACATGTAGAAAAGATCAATTTCGAGGAGGAAACAAACACGCGATTTCTTAGCCAACATCCTGACCAGTCTTCAGTAGCATTAACGCCTTCTCCAAATTCTCTGCAATTTAACAAAAAATCATTTTTAGTTAGCCTTAGCATTAAAACGCATACGACATCAACATCATATCATATCATAAAGAAAGAACTGACCAATGGCATTGCTGACGTCATCAAAGTTGAGAGCCGACCCAGCCCATTTGCAATACTTTTGAGCTTTAGCGATCTGCTCAACAGAGAGGGAAGTTCCACCTTGACTTTGAGGTTGAGCTGGAGGCTCTACATAAGGCGTCGAGTAGTCCTGAACTGGTGGAGGTGGAACAAACGCAGGTGGAGGGATGTAAGCAGGCTCACTAGGAATCTGAGGCATTACAAAACCGAATGAACTAGGTCCTTGTGCACCACCTTGCTCATGCTCATCATCATCCTCCTCTTCATCATCATTCTCAGGCTCTCCAGGAACTGGCTGCTCACCGTTTTTCAAACAATTATGAATATACGCTGCCTTCCACTTTGCATACTTTCGGGTCCTTATAAACTCTTCTGATAGAGGGGGACGCAGGCTCTCCAGCACATCGAATAATATCCCAGCCGTATAAAACGCCTTCACCACATTTCTGTATACACAAAAATTAGTTTAATTCAGTTTTTCGAAAAACTTGGTAATTATGAAAGGGTTTACTTCAAACATTACTACTCCCTTACTTGTTAAACACAGAGTTCCTATCCGACTGATCCGCCCAGTTGAAAAGTTTCAAAGCGTAGTTTTCAATATGCGCTTCTCCAGCAGCTTCAATAGTAATAGCCTCATTTGAGCCAAGTCCCTTCTTCTTCGTCTCGAGCACCTCCAGCAACTTAATAATGAACGATTTCGCTTCAGGGGATGACTTGTCTATAGTAAGAGATTTCTGCACAGCAGCAAAACGGGCTACAAAACAAAACACCCATTTAATTAAGCATTTCCACTTTTCCACATTTCCAGGCAATTCAAAAAAACTGACGAGACTAACCCCAATACGCAATGACTGGATCCCTGGTATCATGTTCCGCAGCAACTTTGAGATAATGCGACACTGGCTTCAAACTGGCTGGTGGAATTAATGACGCCATTACACCTTAATATCACTAAATTAATAACGAATTATCGAGAAAATGAATTATTCAAACCATTCGGGTAGACTACAACCTTTTACGTTTAAAATCAGCTGATTATAAATCACTTCACCATGGAAAAATGGAACTAATTAGGTTTCGAGCACCTAAACACGCAGAGTCATGCAATGCAAAAGTCTCGTGCAATGATCTCACACTAGTATGCGCAACACAAGCTCAGCTGTTCCCATGACGTGATGCTTGACATATAAAGTAAAATGCAAATGTTGACTCATGAGTTTGAATGAATGAATGATGTAGATTGATTCAATTGATTGTGCATAAAAGCGTACATTTAATTACGATGATTTAAAAAAAAAAACGGGAATAATAATTTACAAAACAAATCTAAAATATAAACGGAATGTGATTTAATCTTCCCCAGCAGGTAGCGCATCATGAAGTTTTTTGATAAATCTAACACGTATTTCGGTAGAGTTATCCCCTTTGAGGGTATCAGCAAGTACCCAAGCTTGAACCTCCATCTGAACCATTTCGCAAGCCCCCCTGATAACTCCAGGCAGTACATTACAATATTTCAAATTCGCACATGAATCCGGCAGCTCAGTAAATTCTCCAAAGGGTGTGCTCTCGAACACAAGTGAGAATTCATCAGCAGTAACGTTTGACAGCGAAGGGCTAGCATTCAAATACATTTTAAAAGCTGCCTGGATCTTTTCAGCAGTATCCCTCAGATCAGTGCATCTCGGGTAGTTTGTTCGAGCTAGAAAATCCTCTATAACGCGCAATCCAATGTTGTAACCTATCCTCTCCAGTTGCTTGTTCACGTCCTCAACTGACTCATAGTCCTTCACCAACTGCTGCACCAACGTTCCATAAGTCAGCACAAACAGCTCAGAGTTCTGAGAACACAATTCATGCAATTTACAATTATTATTTAGTTTAGATTAATTGACAGTAGTGATGACATTCAAATCGTAAACTATTGTATAACCTTACCACTTTCTTTGAGTCAGCAGTGATTCTAGATGAGGTTGACTGTCGCGACATCTTTCCTAAATTATATAATTAAGTATTCTTATCTGAAAATTCAATCAATCCCCTCCACTCCAAAAATAATATTTTTCCAAGCGATACGCCTCCTCTCCTCTGCATTGATTTATGCATAAATTAAGGCTAGAATTATACCCACAAATCAAAATCGGCGGCAAGGTGAATACCGGCCCTGTGATTGAGTAACTTTAGCCCCTCCTTCTACAAACACCCTAATTGTGTTCATATGGTTGAGAACTGGACAGGGGGTGTTCACGACAGAGTTTGTTAAAAGAACAACACCAATAAATTTAAATAAATTATTAAATAATTCAATTAAATCTAACAGAGAATCACCCGAAAACACCAGAAAATATTAAATTAATAAAGCTAAATGATAAGGTTTTTTATATGAACGCCCCAAAACAGTGTAAAGTAACGCGTATACTCCAGTATGTAAATATATGTATAAAAACCCCGAGTAACGCCGAACATGAAAGCGTAAAACATGACAGAATAGTTTCCAAAAAGGTTGTAATCCTCTCAATGCATATGAAAGCGAATATAAACACATAAGGATACGGTATATATTAAGCTAAAAGCCTCCACAATTAATTGATTTTGGTGATGAAGTGTTGAATGCTAATTTGAGGAATATTCTAATTCCAAGAAAATCTTCCCTAATAATCTTGACATTTTAAACCCATACCTGTCAAATGAGCCCTTTACATAAAAGCATATGAATTTGCCATGTGAAGTAGTGATTTGCTTGTTAAATTTAAATATCACATAAAATGGTTGGACAGCAGCATCAAACAAATCAGTATAGTTCTAATAATTCGTCATGTCAACCGTCATCAACGAGCAGCATGCCTAGCAACAAAATTAATAATACTTCACCGTCTAACAATAATGTTGGTGGCAACCGGTGCGTTTGGTGCAGAAAGTGGCAACAAAAACTAAATTTTGTTCTACCCACCCAAGAAGGGAAAAAAGAATTCTGCACTTGTGAGTGCCTTCTACATTTCAGAAATGTATATAATGATAAGAAGGTAATTTATTTAAACATGCCATATTTGACACATTAAATCATAAGATAAATGCTATAGAAACCAGACCTATATGAATAATGACTTATCTTTTATCTTATCCACTTTAACAGAACCCCTGCATGCTATGTTCGAATTGCGACTGTGTTGTTCGAACATCAGCTTCAGAACAACAAGTGAAGCTATCCCACCAGGGCAAGGTATTAGAGTACTGCAGCGTGAGTTGTTTAGAGGAGTACAAGACAACGCATGGTATAATAGTATCAAAGACGACGCCTCACACACCAGCAGCAAAGAAGAAGCAGGAGAACGCGTTCTCGAACGAGTCGTTCAAGTGGTCAGAATATTTAGAAAAGACTAAGGGAGTGCCAGCCCCAGCAAATTATTTCACACAAACAACAACACCTCCGTCCAATGAGTTTGCAAAGGACATGAAGTTAGAGGCAGTAGACCCACGGAACACAACATCAACATGCATAGCAACGGTAATAGCATCAATAGGTCCAAGAATAAGACTCCGCCTAGATGGATCAGACAATTCAAATGATTTCTGGAGGATGGTAGATTCCAGAGAAATCCAGCCAGTAGGAACATGTCAAGATAAACAAGTGTTACTTCAACCACCACTCGGGTTTAGTATGAATGCTAGCTCATGGCCTAAATTCCTTTTAAAAACACTACAAGGATCTACAATGGCGCCTAAAGAATGCTTCAAACCAGAACCACCTACACCAAGATTTAATCTATTTAAAATTGGACATAAACTTGAAGCTGTTGACAGGAAAAATCCACACCTAATCTGCGTCGCTACTGTTGGAGGTGTGGACAGGGACAGCATTCATGTCACTTTTGATGGCTGGAGAGGAGCATTTGACTACTGGTGCAAATATGACTCGAGGGATATCTTTCCTGTTGGATGGTGTGACTCATGTGGACATCCTCTTCAATCACCAGGGAATAAATGTAAGCGCTACTATATTAAACGAGCTCATAATCATATTTATTCTGTTCATGCAAAATTGTAATAAATAAATGAAATACTTCTCCTAATTTAGTACCGTTACTCCCAACGATCACCCCAACGCCGATCCCTCAAATCTCTAATAATTCGTCAGCAACCGTGTCAACAGATTCTTCACCATCACAAGACTCTTCAACCACACCAGTCCCTCCCTATTTAGTAACACTGCACCTCCAAACATATTGCGACTGTGGTCCATACCTAGACAAAGCAAAGCTCCGATCAAACCCAACAATAATAGGCCCATCAAACATCCAGGACGTGTATAACCAGTTCGTCCAGATCTTAAATAAAGCAGCAATCAATAAACAGCAAGTTGAGAAACTCCTACCCGTCCAGGGCTCTGAGATCCTAGAGCAGGGTGATTTCTGGAATGAAATATTACGCATTATTGAACGGTTCAAGTTTTGTGAGAACCTAGTAAATGACAAGGCTTTCGAAGATGAGGATGAAGGTGGACGTACAACAAGGGGAAGTGGAAAATCTAAAGATTGTAGTAAATGCGGTGGAGGAAGGAACGGGGAAGTTGGACGTAGTTCTGCTGCTAAAAGGAAAATATCTAAAGTTAAAAAGGAGGAACCTGATACTCCCGTTAAAGTTGAGATGCAAGTTAATACACCTGAGCCTTCACCTCCAAAGAAACCAACGCTTACTGCTACGCGCATTGCTGGTGATCCTGGAGAGTGGACCATCGATCAGGTCATTGCCAACATCTTTGGAGGTGATGATGAATTCAACAAGGATCATGCTAAACTATTCAGGCAACATGTAAGCGTTTTCCATAACAACATGCTTTGTACCGTAACCATGTGAATGAATGAATATGAAAATAATGATATTATGATATTTATAAAATCCTTAGGAAATTGATGGAAAGGCGATGCTATTATTAAATAGTGACATGATGATGCGTTATATGGGACTAAAGTTGGGACCAGCGTTGAAGATATGCAACAAGATTAGTAAATACAAGACAAAGACTAGCATGAAGAATGGAGGGAGTAACGGAATGTAGAAATCTCGATAGACTTATAAAAACACGCTCTTGCTGTGATAAGTTTGCATGCGCGCGGATGTGTTGCCAAGGTGATCGTAAACCTTAAAGGTATAACCTTGCAAAATAAACATATTATTATGAGCGTCATATTCCTATCATTTTCTTTTCTTTCTTCCTTTATAAATCATATATGTGACTGAGTGTTATAACACTCTCTGTAGATTTAGATAAAAAATAAATACGGGACCTGACCAAAAAAACAACAATGTTTATGAAAATTAAATTTAAATGTTTGTCAGCTTTCCTGACTGATAAGTATGCACATTAATTTGTGAAATAAAAAATATTCAATTTAATTCAGTTCATCTTCATTATTCACATTCTTCATTTCTTCATATTACGTCATTATGTTTACCACCAGAATTGTAAACTGGCAGATATGTCTTTCCACGCTTCTCAACAACTTTAGCACGATTATACGCAAAAACACCTCCAAGGGCGATAGTGATCCCTAGAGCGTTCGCAAAACTGACTGGGTTCCGAAGCAATAAAATACTCAGCGTTATAATAAAGATTCGTTTCGTTGCGTTAGCAACAGCATATGTTAGCGGGCTCACTAGATTCAGGATAGTGAACGCGAATATATTCTGAACAAAATTCAGGAAACCGTCTAAAATCAATAAGAATATTACAGACTCCACGTTCGTGTTCTCAAACGAATGGTACATCATGGATCTCACGTCTATCAATAGCCAGAATGGAGTGAACATCAGGAGACTCAGTCGTGCTAGTAACGCTAATAAATAAAACTGATGTGCGTTTGTCTGCTTCAAAACTCGCTTTGAGAATATGTTTTGTAATGAGAATCCACATGTTGCTAGGAGAGCTGTTAGCAATCCTGTCGTGTTGAATGATAACTCGGTTGCTGTTGCTATGCATACGCCCAGGATTATTGGCACCAGTGACAGGTATACTTGTGGCGTTTGACGCTCGTTGAATAACAATCTCGTTAGCACCACCGTGAATAAAGGCATCGTTGCTTTCACTATTAAAAGGGATTTTAATACAATTAGGTACGTTTTGCAATGTGATGTGATTAAATGCGTTGGTATGGAGATGTGTACGCACCTGTGTGTGCGTAGCTAACGGTGACCTTCCAGATGCTGACATGGCTGCTAACGGAAGCGAGAAACTTGCCAATAGCAAGCGGCACGATTATCTTCCAGTACAAACTGTCTGGAATCGTTATAACGTGGTTGTTGTTCGAGCTATTCACCACCGTTCTCAAAAGTGGGATGCTATACACGCTAATACTCATCAGTTGAACAAAAGTCAACGTCATTGGGTACTCGAACTGATTCAGCAGTTGTTTCCCTATTAATTCAATCAACATTCAACAATCAATTCAAGGTAACTGAATAAATAGCATTCAACTCTTGTTTTCTAAGCCTGCTTACCAATGACGTTGTTGAAACTGGATGTCAAATACCATGTCAAGCATAGCGCCGAGATCTTTAAAGCAGTGCGAACCCGCGGCGTCATCATCGTTACTGGAAAATAATTTATAAACCTACCTAAAACTAGTTGATATGTGTTAAAATTTAAACACGAATTAAAATTAATTAATTAAACTGATATGAAATAGATAAGCGTATGCCTATGATTCGTTCCCATGGCTAAGTACATTTAAAATATTAATTGGCGACTAAGTAAATTTTGAAGTCGCAAGCTTTGCCAGCTGTCAAAACAATCTCTGTTTTGTTGGCACAGATTTTATTCTTTGCTCAATTTATATTTACCGCGCTGCTTTGTGACGTGTATGAACATGTTTGCTATCCTTTCACTTTTGTGTATGCAAAACTCAAATGTATATGCAAAATGCTTGCAAATGAATTAGACCACGGCAAAGAACCAAGGTTGTTGAACAAAAAGGTTTTTAATAACGTATAACGATTGAATAAATTAACCTCGATATATTATTATGCATAAAATGAGTGAGTGATAAAAGTGTTTTTGAAAAACACGAATATATGTTTATAATACTAGTTAATATTATTAAAGTATCCCGCAGCAACGCCTCCACTTCTCATGATAACTTCCCTGGCAAGCCATTGCATCTGTGAATATGTTTCATTATTGCCGCCATTAATCCTGAGCACGTTATTACTGTTGACTAACAAATTAACTGGGTTGCTCCCAACAACCTGGTTAAGGGCCAGGTACTGAGGAGTAGCAGTAGTATACTGAACTTGTTGATTATGGTGTTGCTGTGTTTGTTGAACAATTTGCTGACTCTGAACTGGTTGCTGCTGGATCACGTTCACATTGTTGAACGCATGATTCGTATAGCTTGGAGGGGATGGTGTTGGAACGGCGCATGGAGATGAAGAGGAAGTTGATAAACTTGGACTTGCAGACTGAGTTTGCTGGATTACTCTAGCGTTCTGTATCGCATAACCTTGGTTCTGAGTTTGTAATAGAAACGTTGTGTTGGAGTGAGCTACTGGAGGAGCCTGTGTCTGGAGCGTTTGTGAAGGAGTTTGCTGAATGTAGTTTCTAACTGGTAGTTCATGCAAATGCGTGATTGTAGCTTGTTGCATCGGCTCTGCGTACGAGATCGTAGTGTTTTGATTATTAGTGAAATTGTAACTATGGGCTGGGGGTGGTGACCTTTGCTGATACTGCTGTTGTTGCACTGGACTCCTGCTTTGAATCACTCTGTAATGCTCTTGCTGCTGATTCAATTGCTGAACTTGCTGCTGCTGCATTTGAACTCGGGGCTCTTGTCTTTGAATCACTCGCTGCTGTTGTTGTTGGACAGGCTGTTGCTGGACAACACGTTGAACTGGCTGCGTTCGAACGTTCTGAGGCGGTTGTTGTTGCACCACCACATTCCTGTTTATCGAATTAACAATAGATCGTTGTGGAGTATTCTGAATACGCTGGGTTGGTTGTTGCTGCTGCTGTGGCAACCTATTCATGGTAGTAAACTGTGATGCGTCGTTATACGCTTGAGTGTTATGCTGTTTTTTAACAGGACTTGTGCTTTTTCGTTTAGAAACTGGAGTTACAGCTCGTGGTGGCTGCTTTTGTATTATCTCTTGATGTTGTTGATGCTGCAATTGCTGCTGCTGCTGAACCGGAGCATTATTTTTATACATGAATTGTTGTTTGTTAACACCAGCACACGTGAAAGTCGGATTATTCAAGTCATAGTCAAACCATCCAGTATTGATGGTGCTAAACTCCCTAGTATTTGGAGTACTATTTTTAACAACATCAAGAATGACTTTATCAAGGTCTAGACTTGACCTAGCCTTGCTATAAAAAGGTGCAGGAGGTGGTGGAGGTTGTTGTAAAGATAAAACAGGCATTGGATTTCTTACATCAGATGAGGAGCTTGATTTCTTCTTACTCTTTTTCTGAGGCGTGACGTTTACGATTGGAGGAGGTGGTTGATAAGCCTGAACAACAACAGGAGGAGGAGGATTAATTTTTTTTTTCCTTTCAATGACAATTTTCCCACCAATAGGATTCCGTTTGATAGTACAATCCCCAGTTTCCTCAGTTTTAGTCCCAAATTTATAAAGATCAAGGACGGGTTTCCTAATGATATCATTACATTTCCTGTAGATAGCATTTTGTAGCACAGCAATAGTAGCAGTAAGTTTTTGATTCTCAGGTGGTTTTTGATCAGGAAGAAGAATGATTTTATCAGGTTCTTTTAATTTAGGTACAGCAACTTCCTCTTCACTGCTAGATTTCCTAGTAACCTTCTTCCTTTTCTGTAATTTCTTCAATTTAATCTCCTCAACATAAGGAGTTGGATCAAAATCAGGATCATCCTCATTAGACTCCTCATCATCACTCTCAATCTTTCTCCTCTTGTTAGTCTTTTTCTTTGCAGGCTCCTCATCATCCTCGTTACATATTGGCTCACCAGCTTTTGAATATAACGATTTCAATACTTCTATTGTCCCTTCATCAGGGAGGCACTCTCCATCTGTCTGAGAATCTGATGACTCACGTCTCTCTTTTTCAATATTCTTCTTTAAACTCTCAACGTCTTCTCCGTTGCAGTGCACCACGTGACGTCTCTTTGCCTTTGCTGGGCTGCTCGTGCCGCTACCACCGCTGTTGCTTGAAGAGGCTGTAGAGTCAAATGCGTGTTAAAATTTATCTGCCATATGCTTATTGAATTTAAAATAAAATAATATTCACTACTAACCATCCTGTTTAGCCTCCCTTTCCGCAGCCTTTTCAGCCGCAGCAATAGCCCGTTTCTCACTTAGTTCCTCTTCAAGTTTCTTCCTTAGCGCTTCAGGCCCAGGAGCATACGAGAATTTCCCAGGATCCTCCGGGTGACATCCCCAGTCTTTCCCAACAGCCCAAGCCTCATACTTTTCCGGCTGGAACCTCTTCACAAAAGTATCCATCTCAATTCTAACAACATCCTTGTTGCATTTGCACTCTACAGCACGTTTCCCATACTCAACCCATCGGGGCATCGCGAAATTAGTAGACTCTGCACAATTATAACCGTGGTTGAACCCGCAATGGTAACCGTATGGGAACGTTATCATAAACTCACCCTCCTCCTGTGTTATCTAGTGGGGTAAATAATATTAAAAACACTTTAGTTACTCCTCATGGAAACGTTACAAAAGTATATATTGTTGTGTTGTTTTGTAATAAAGCCCAAACCTTATCATATGGAATACTGTATTGTTTGAGTATCTGAGGTGAGATGAGTGTCATTTTATGTCTAAGAAAAGCAGGGCATTCTTGGGCATTGGTAGTGAAGAATCCAGCAGCAAGTCGTTCAAGCCTCCGCCCATGCTCAGGAGGTATAGCATACCAAGTTTTAGGTTGTCCAAAGTGTAGATAATTTATAGAGTATAGTTCTTTATCCTCAGTATGCCAGCAAAATGTAGTTTTCCACATTCCAAAGTACAGATAAGCAGTATTGACGCCATCAATTTCAACGCCATAATCCTGCTCGACGAGATCAAGGATTGATCCAAGACAATTTATGTTCCATGATTTTACATCCTTATCAGTCAACGTTCCACTCACATCAGCACCGTATATTGGACTTCCATACAATATATTCTTCCAGTACTTCCTCTCAAGATCCTCGTAGTCAAAGTGACGTGGTGTTTTGTACCTAATAAACAACAACGAAAAGATTACAAATTAACCCTATATTCAAAAGCATTCATTTCCATAAAACCCCAGCTGATTAGTTCTTACTCTCCATTCTCCGCCATTCTCCTGAATTCCCCGACACTAACGCTCCTTTTCTGAATATTGATCTGCTGATAGAGTCCTTGTTTACCAGTAACAATTTGACAAATTGGTGCAGGTATGATCATCCCATCAATATCTGAATACCCTCGTTTCCTAGGCACATATTCTGGAGGAGGAACGACTTTAGCAATCCCAGCCTTATGAGCTCCCTGTTCCTCCATGAACGCAATGTATTTAGGAAAATTAGCAAATTCCTCAGCAGTGGGACGGAACACCATGATCTTTGGAGGATTATTATGAGTGCATCCAGTTGAACTTCCAGTAACACTACCAGTTATTTTAGTAGGGGTAGAAGTTGAAGACGTCTCTGGAGTAACGCTCATGGTAGCTCCTTCACCACCACAATCACTAGGCTTTACCGCAGCAGCTACATTAGCTGCCATTACATCCAAATTTGTTATCATCACTTAATAATCAAACAACACCGCTACCTCCCACTTCCTCTCATATTTAAAATCACAACAACAAAACAAGTTCAGTGCTGTTCAAACTTTTGTAAACTTTTAAATGTAGGACACCCAAACAAAATTCCTCCTGAAAGTAGGATCCACAAAAAAATAAAATTTTCACCCAATCGATTGTTATGTATACAATAGTATATATATCCACATGACAACATAATTACCATATATACCTTTTAGTCCAAGTAATTAATCAATGCTTTTTCACCAAAATTGGGCTATTCACGGAGCACATGCAGTAGTAACACAATAAGCCTACTTCCTTGTTTACACGAGAGTAATTTATGAACAGCCCATTTCCAATACACATTGCGTGTATAAGGGATTTATAGTGAATGCAAATGCATTTAAATAAGAATGCACCCATTGAGTCAATGTCACGTAGGCTTCCAATCCGGACCAGCCCGAGAAAAGACAGGGCTGCGCCATCTCACAGCCAATCGAGTTAACAATCGCGTAAGCGCTATACGTGGAGGTGGTGCTGTTCTCGAGCAAGTGTATTCTTTGGTAAAACCTTAACAAGGTATTAATTCATAAATAGCAAATCAAAAATGATTGCAAAGAACGCAAAGAATGGCAAAATGTAAATATATGAAACTTTCTAGTCTTGAGATAGTTGAGATTGAAATCTCATGTTCGAGTATTATTGCGTTTGGTTATTTTTTTTATGCAACTAATTAGCGGAGCAGCGTAATCATGCTTATGCAAGTGTGAATGGGTACAACAGCCTGAGCCTTTAATTACTCGTTAATATTAAAGTGTAGTCAAGTCACCAAGTGGAGGACACGGATCAATGAGAAACTATTGCATTGTCTTGTGTGAAGTAAGTCGTAAAATTGTTTTGTACGCTTCCCTTCATTCATGAATGACATTACGCACATGTTAACTTTAAATGCAATTCTACTAGGAATCTCATACTCATGCTCCTTTATCTAAACATATTTCTGCTTAAAACGACCTCGATTCTTTAACATACTTTGAATTGCTTGCATTCAACTTTTCAATCATATAAGTATTGTATCGTGGAAGTGTAGTCGTGTGCTTACGTTGATGTCAAGCTTTAGGGGTAATCTGAAATTGTACAATTTTGATTGAAATGTTTTAAATGAAGTTAAAAAAATTTAATGATAAAAAGTAGGTCTTGAGGTAAGCTCAAGCAAAACCCTAAACGTAGCGTAACTTTTCAGTTTAAAGGTTCTAAAAATTTGAATAATGATTTTACATATACAAGATGCAAGAAGTTTCGCTCGATAAAAACTAAAATCAAATAAAAGTTTGAATTTGGACTTTAATTTAAGATTAGTATTGTATCAAACCCTTTGGAAACATAGCAGAAGACTAAAAATTTAATGGTAATTAAAATTGATCTCCTTGTTTGTAAATTGTTAGTATATTTTATTTTCCCGCCGAATTTCAAATATATGTATATCATTTTTTTTGTTTCTAATATATTATGTACTTTTAATCTTGCCTGTCATTATATCGTTATTCCCTGAAAAAGGAGAAATCCCAACCAGGTTTTAAGATAACCTCTTGTTTCCTAGGGAACTTTTTGAAATATTGTTTAAAAATATCTTCCCTATAGCAATGAATTAATTTCTTTGTTTGAATGCTTTTGGGCATAGAACAAACAAAAACATTCATATAACTTTCAATACTAATCCATTCTTAAAATATCCCCCGAAATGTGGTATAAATAGATAGAGAAAGGGTCACAAGAAGGGAGTACCACATAACAATGATTATAATTGTTTGAACACCTAACGCAAGGTCTCTTGTGCATAAGACCACATTTTCCCAAAGTATATGTCCGAACTGCATTGAATATATCCCAAAAAGATTATTTCCCCTATCCCTTAACGCTGAAGCTTCACATCCCGTTTGAGCATCGTTATATGATTATGTTTAAAAGCAAGCGTAAGATATACCCCATGAACATAGAAATGACAGTAGCGTGTATTATTGCACAAAAGAGTATATTTATATATCATAGCGTAGGATATTGAAAAAGCGTAGATAGGTTACACGTATATTTCTATCTTTTTTCTCTCAAATTCTCTCATTCTCCCTCGACTGACTAGACTACTCGTATCATCGTAATATATATCGTATTCGTACATCATCAAAACAAAAGAAATACTGAATAAAAAAAATAAATAATTATTTAAAACTTTTAAACTCAACCTGAATCCAGACTATTCTGTTCTCTTAACTACTTTGCGGATCTTCCCGTAACCCTGGAAACTGTGGAATATACCTAATACTCCAACATTTAATTTTATCATCTGGTAAAATTTACTTAATTATTTAACACGTATCCATAAACAAAGCACCTTTCACGAAAATATACTTCCTACTTTTACAATTTCATCGTGGTTTTTTTTTCAACCAATTCATTTGTTTTAATATATCGTTTATTTACAATTGCTTACTGAATTTTAATCAAACCTAGTTCTGTTGTATTCTTGTTTGTTTACCTGATGAGAATATATTGGTGTTGAATATTTTTTAAGGCTCGTTCAATATCAGCTGATGTGAAAAGTTGTAGTTATAAAATATCTGGATTTGTTTGATTTGTTAGAGAAGAAGAAAGAAAGGCGTTTGAAGAAAGAACATTTGATTGCATAGTATGATGGCAATAATCAACAACTCCAGCTCCTCCAAGATGAACGGTAATGGTAACGGAAGCGTTCACCACCACCACAATCACCATCATCACCACCACGGCTCCTCTTCATCGTCCTCCTCCCAGTGTACGCTCCCGTCCTCCTCAACCTCATCCTGCAATTCCATCGATGACGAGAACGTGATATGTCCGCTCTGCATGGAAAATCTAGACATTGACGATAAGTCCTTCTTTCCATGTACTTGCGGCTATCAGGTAACCATGGAACTAACTCATTTGTCTATTTTATCACCAGCATATATGTTTATAAAATGAAAGAAACCTAAATTATTAAATTCTAAAAAAAACAAATGTTTACAATTGTGTAGATATGCAGGTTTTGTTGGCATAGGATCCGTTCTGAGTCAGACGACCAGAACGGTTCATGTCCAGCGTGTCGAAAGGCGTATAGTGAGAACCCAGCGACATTCAAGCCGTTAAGTTCGGAGGACATACAGAAGATAAAATTGCAAAAGCGTCAAAAGGACCAGCAGAAGAAGCAGAAATCTGAGTCAGGAAAGCGTCATTTAGCTGATTTGAGAGTAGTTCAAAAGAACCTAGTGTTTGTTGTAGGGATAAGCCCTCGAATAGCAGACTCGGACGTATTGAAGAAGAACGAATTTTTTGGTAAATTCGGCAAGATCCATAAAGTGGTAGTGAATCCATGTTTGCAAGGCACAACAGCATCAGCGTATATAACTTATGTGAAAGCAGAGGACGCTTTACGAGCAATCCAGTCAGTGAACAATATCCCTTTTGATGGGAAAACAATTAAAGTCAGTTTGGGAACTACCAAGTACTGCTCACATTTTATGAGGAATCAGACTTGTCCTAAAACTGAGTGCATGTATCTTCATCACTATGGTGATCCAGATGCTAGCTTCACAAAGGAAGATATGCAAGCTGGGAAACATCAAGAGTACGAGAAAAAACTACTAGAAGAATTTAACAACAATAATAATAACGAGTCGTCGGCTTTTAAAGAAAATAAATCAAACCCTTCGAACCCTGCCAAACGCATCACTCAGGTCTCCGCCATTCAGCAGGGGGTCTCGTACAGGTAAGCTTACACTTCGCTATCTATTTTCGCATTTAATAAACACATTTTAGAAACGCATAATCTATTGGTTAAACTAACGTAACATGTCACATTTCCAGCACAAAACTATTGGTGAATAGTAGCGTTAGTGGTTCACCTCCAGCATCAACATCACCACCAGCAGACTGCTCAACGAGCGACTCATTAAGCCACACAATAAATCAGACAGCAAAGTTACTAGAACAAACGACAGTATCAGAGGATGACGAGCCACACGAGGAAGAAGACGATGACGAAGAAGAAGAAGATGATGATGAAGAGGAGGATGAGGATGAAGATGAGGTAGAGATAATAGAACCACAACAACAGCAGCAGCAAGTACAGCAACCACATATAAGATCAGTAGTTGAGAATATACAAGAGGTTCCAGTAAAACATCACGTTATAGAAGAGGATACTGATGATGATGATTTGAAGGAGGATGATGTACTAGACTTTGACCCTTTTCATGAAACACAGAAAGCATTTGAAGAAATTATTAATCAGCAGGTCGCTGGAGAAACTTCACAAAACTCTTTACTAAGCAGGTTTATCAAAAGGGAATCAGAACCTTCTTATTTGCTAGGTAACGTTACATTACTAATACACGGCTGAATAGAAAACGAGTGAAACCTTAGCGCGTGACTTGAAAATGTTTGTTTATTGTAATAGGCTTCCAATCCGGATCAGGTCAGCAGGGCTTATCATCATCACCAGGTCCTGCAGGTTATAGCAGAGTGCCACAACAACAGCAACAGCAACAACATCAACAGCATCACCACGCTCACCAACCAGCATCCTCATCGTTGTTGTTAGAGTTTTTTAACAGTTACGCGTATAAGCAGTCTCCTCAATCAATTCCACCTCCTCCCGGGTTCCAGCAGAGTGAGCAAAAGCGTTTAAACGGAACAAATGTATGGTCAAATGATGTTGAAACACCTGGATCAGCAGATTGGATGAGTCTAGACCCTGCAATCATATTTTCTAAAACTAGTAGCGAAAGGATTAATGCTGAACAACATCAGCGAAACCTCAGACTTGGACTTGAACAACATCCTCCATTCGAAAGGAACATCTTCAATCATCCTTCTAATCCTCTATCCATCAATCATCAGCTTTTGAGGTTTGTGTTACATGCATTATCTCTTTTCCATGGAAATAACATATATTATATGCAATGCGATTACAAATGAATTTAAATTCACAGGCCGACTCCAACGAACACACAATACGGGAGTACAATGTTCCAGCAGACTCCTCAGCAAGTACAGCAGGCTCCTTTACCACAGCAGTACTACCGTAACGGTTATTTCCCAGGGGCCCCACAACCACAATCCGCTACAGCACAGCAACAACAGCAAGCAGCATTCGAGTCCCGAGCCCGTTATTTCGCATCATCAGGCGTAGGAGTGCAAGGACAACAGCAACCTGCAGTGGTAACGCCACCTCCCCCAGGTTTCGGAGGATTGATGAACAACAACAGTTTCAAATCGAACCAAATGGTTCAGCAGATGCATCACCAGATTCATGCGAATGGCGTCACCCCAAATACCTCTGCCAACTTTTTCCCATTCTAAAATAACGCGAGTGAGTGTTGGGTCAGGAACAAAATCTTCAAAAAGGAATATAATCCAGAGAATCATCGGTTGTGTCGGAATGAAACATGCATTATTATAATTAAAAAGGAAAAATCATTTAGAAACCAATTTTATTAACCGTTCCGTTTACGTTGTTCCTCTGTATCATCACGTACATGTAATAAAGTTATGAAAATTTGTTGTAACTTTCTTTGCCTTCTCAATTCAACACATTCTCAATTTTTATTCAGACAAACTTTTTAATCACACTACAACTCTATGTACACATATATATTTTTGAACTACATTTACTACGCTGACTCGTTTCACTTTAGAAACTTGAATAGGTTCTTGGCCGCCTGCAAAAAACGAAAAATATTTAATTAAATAAAGATGAGCTAAGTTATCATTACATCACATATCTCATGCTTAGTCAACTTACACAATGATCTACGCAGTGGAAATAGTCGATAACCTCCTCGACGCAGGTCTCGCTAGTCTTTGACCTGGAGTTGACCCGATCATTACAACTATTCAGTTTCTCCAGTGCCTCGGCGCACTTTGTCGTTGTTCGGCACTCATCCCTCAGCTTTTCATATGGATCCTGCAACAAATAATTAATTATTTATAAAATTCCACCCTCCTCCCGGAGAAACTTAACTTCCTACTTGGAATTTGGAACACTACCACCTCCAAAAAAAACCAAAACGCTACTTACAACTAAATCCTCCTCTTCTTCGGCTTCCGCTGCAGCTGCGATTTCCTTCTCGGACATTTCGAACCGTTTAATTAAGATTAAATAACTCCCCAAGAAATTATTATCCGGAAAAAAACCTGCCTTTTGTTTAATATTTGCAATGTACTCCAAAATTCAATGCAGATATATGTACACAATATAAAATCATCTGTGGTATGTATAGTTGCAGCGCATGTAGTTCTCATTATAAGCACATGGCGTCGCTATAGTAAAAATGTTTCCTGAAAGTACATCATTTCCCGTAAGATGTCCTCAACCCACATTCCAAAGAATTAGCATAAAGTGCAAAAAAGGCAAAGGCTTGTGATTTTATTAGCCCATTTACTCCAAAAGGAAGAGGAACAAAGAGCCCTTTATTCCTGCAAAAAAGATTTGTTCTGATTAAGTATGCAAAAAAAAACGGGACAGTAGGGATTCTTGAACTTGCGATGAACCCATTAGTATGATATTGGGTAACCTGATAATTGAGAATCTAATTTTAGGTCAAGAGTGTGTATATATTCATGAAGTATAGGATTATTAGAAGAAGGAATGAGGAGTATCAAATCAAATATCCTTCAAGGTATAAAAAAAACTTTCTCTACAAAAACTAACGAACGAGAATAATGTAGAATACATGTGAATAGTGGTAGGTAGGTAGTAGTGAAGTAGTAGCCCTGACTGATGAATACCGGTTTTGGGTAGAGAAGTAATATCAAGAATATATGAATTAGGGACGTTCAACGTACAAGGTAAGTACAAGGTATGCAACATGTGTGTATTTAGTAATGTGCACAGGTGTGTGTGTATGTGTGTCTATCATATTAGAAGCATTTTTAAGAGGCTTTATAAAAACACCCAATGTATGTTGCTGGGTTGCTTCCATTGCAATTCTAACCATCGCTGCTGCTGTGTTCATATGTATTATACATTAAACTTCTTAAAAAATTTCATACATACCTGCATACCTCCTTTAGGTGAATTCATGAATTTTTTAAAACCCTTTCTTATACGTGCGAGTACTCATCATCACCATCATCATACTAAGATATACATCATCATCTATTTTCTACTCCCTTCATCGCGTTTTCATTTTGGATTTTTTTTCAACACCAAAAACCTATTAAAATTTATCTTTAATTCGGAATCAAACTATTTAGAATAATGAGGAGGGCGTGTAATTAAAATAACAAATTTAGCTCTTACTCTAAATAAGTTATTTCCTAAATTATAATATCACCATGGAGCTTCTCATCAGGCCAATCACTGATTACTACCAATGGCTCATGACTGACGTTAGAGGTGAGTGCACAAGCATATATTATATTTATTAGAAATTATTTTATTTAAAAAAATATTATATTAACCATGGAAACAATTGTTTAATTTTTCTTTTAATAAGATCCAAGAGTGGACGACTACCCACTTATGGACTCACCTTTCCCAACGCTTCTGATATGCTTAACTTACGTGCTACTAGTGAAGAAGGTTGGTCCAGCGTTTATGAGAAATAGAGAGCCTTTTCAACTGCGTAAAACCATAGTGATTTACAATGGGATCCAGGTGCTATTTTCCACGTGGCTATTTTATGAGTATGGAAGAGGGGGGTGGTTCCATGGGTACAGCTTCAAGTGCCAGCCTGTTGACTACTCAATGAGCCCCATGGCTCTCAGGATGGTACATGTCTGCTGGTGGTACTACTTCTCCAAATTCACAGAGTTCTTTGACACGGTAACTAACCAAATTTTAAACCTACCTACCTACTCATATTTTAAATGACCTTGAATTGAATTAAATTTGAAACCTTTCCAATTAGTTCTTCTTCGTGCTGAGGAAGAAATTCAACCACGTGAGCCCGTTGCATGTGATCCACCACGGGATAATGCCAATGTCAGTGTGGTTCGGGGTAAAGTTCACGCCCGGAGGTCACTCGACATTTTTCGGGTTGCTAAACACATTCGTGCACATAATAATGTACTTGTACTACATGTTAGCAGCGCTTGGCCCCGAGTACCAAAAGTACCTTTGGTGGAAAAAGCACCTGACAACAGTCCAGATAATCCAGTTCATTGGCATAGCAACGCACTCGTTCCAGCTCCTCTTTATAGAGTGCAAGTATCCAAAGGCCTTTGTTTGGTGGATCGGTTGCCA
This sequence comes from Orchesella flavescens, assembly GCA_964034955.1. Taxonomy (NCBI): domain Eukaryota; kingdom Metazoa; phylum Arthropoda; class Collembola; order Entomobryomorpha; family Orchesellidae; genus Orchesella; species Orchesella flavescens. The sequence goes on along the minus strand of OZ035958.1, from coordinate 2,250,373 downwards.
CGGGTTATTATTTCTGGTGCTTTTCAGCAAATTCTACAGGGCAACGTATATCGCTAATCAGAAACGGATAAAGGCAGAAAAGGCGGAGAAGGAGAGGATCCGACTTGAACTTGAGGAGGAGAACAACAATTTAGAAAAGCTGAAATTGAGCAAGAGCTCGGATGTTATATCAACGCAACACGATAGGCAGGTTGATGGGAGAAAGCGCATACTCAAGGGACACTAGCACGTGCATTATTCGCAATAAATAATTTTCTCGTGCTCATTCTTATTCCGTGGGACCAGTATGTACATAAAAAAATATATTTCGTTATATCGCGTTTTTCATACGTGGGGATCAAATTATTCTGTAGGGAACTTGTATCCCCCATATATATTATAGGTTAGGGTAATCTAACCTAAACCCTTTAGCTAAATGAACAAAACCATAATATACATATATATACTTGCAATGCAATTTGTACGTTTGTAACAGAGAATGCAATGTTTGTAAATGCATGTAACGAGACTCTTTCAATGCAAATAACCTTAAAAATTATTTATTTTGTTTATCAACCTTGTGTTTGTTGTTTGTTAATTTTTTTTGTTATATATCTGAGTTTTATTAAACCCTTTTGTTTTGTTCTACAGGAAAATTATGAGAGGTTTAACTAATATAATTTTTTGCAATACAAATACGTTACCATAATTATTGTTCATAAAATGAGGCAATTGCCTTTAAATTGCTTATCGTCTATTAGCAACATTGATCAAAGCAGCTTATAATGTAGCTCCATATACGCGACTTCATCTGCATTGATCGAGTTAATACATACATCATTTGCTCCAATCTCCAATAATCTCCTGGGACATAGTTCAGACACAGGCTTAAGCCAAAATTAATCCAAATTTTACTCCAATCGAATTCAAATCGAAAAGGATAAAGAATTTAATCTACGTCTGTATTATCTCCCCAATTTAACTGCAAAGTAACCCATAGTAACGATGATCTGAAATTTGAAAAACTGGTTCTATCGTTGAATTCGATCAGATAATCAGGATTGGCTTAGCCAAAAACATAATCAAATAAAAGTTTAAGCCCTGTGGTTGGGCAATGGAATTTTGTTTTTAGAAAAAACTTTATCATTTCCTACATTCCGATGTATAGAGCACCGGATAAATCAAAAAGTATTTCTATAACTTGTGAACTCTCCAAAATTATTAAGCACAAAATAAAACTACTACAACTACTACACACTGAGAGTGTCATTACCAAAGATATATAAGAGACCTTACATTTGAAATAAACTTGAAACCTACCACTTGAAAAAGAAAAACCATTTAAGATCGACAGCTAATAAATTAAATCCATATCAATACGAGAAAACTAACCACATTTAATCGCTAACACGAAACAATGATAATACGAATAATCTTGCATATTCAGGAATTTTTCAGTGGGTATGGAAATTCTTTGCACTGCGTGCGGCGCTAATTGGGAAATCCCGGGTTTTTAACATCTAAAAAAATATTGAAATTCGGGATTTTTTTGCAATTGTAACATTCTTGCAAAAAAAAAAGAATTTCCATGCGCGTGTTAATCCACCCTTTCAATGATGATCTCTGCAAGCAGAAAAGATTCTTGATAATAATGTAAGTTTGTTAAATATCAAACGGCAAAGGCACTAGATATTAGGATACCCACCCAAAAAGCAATAATACGTATGTATCTCATGGCAATCGAGAACCATATATCATAAACAGCTCGTATATGTTACTATGACATTAGTGTAACCTTGAGCAAGTGATTTAAACAAAAGAAGAAGGTCTCTTCTATATCTTTGGTCATTACTGTGAGTAATGTTAGATGCTTAACGTACATTTTGTATGGGTTACTTAACAACACATGCAAAATGTACATGCATCCAATGAACGTAGGATATGGAAACGCATCACGTTCCAAAAGCTTTGGATCATACTGCCCTTAGAATTATTCGAAGAATTGAGTTGAATTTTGGCAACCCTTGGATTCCAAATAGACAGTTGTATACGACTGAGTATGTACTTGATATTCCAAAACCTTCAAAATGTATCACAGAGGAAACCGAGGCTTTAGAGTATAACGAAACGACGAGACGAAACGTTACTAGCTAGAGACTTGGGACAAATAGCAAACACTTGCGTATTGACGTTTTGTTTCATATCAAAAGTCACCTAATTCGATGTAGTTTTAAAATTATCCTTGCTTGATTTTCAATATAGCCCAATCGGGTTTTTACCATTTAACACATACTGCGTTACTAATACTCCCCGTACATGTTACAAAGTTATATACATTTGAGGTCATAAAATTTGCAGATTACTCAATATTTGTATTATAAATTACATTAAAAAGTTATTGCATGGAAAAAAGAATTAAACAAACAGAAAGTAAAAATTAACAGCCAAAGAAGTGAATCCATGAAGCGGATTTCACGGAAAAGGGCTAAATAAATTTTGGTCAATTCACTTCCGTAGCAACATAAATTGACATGTGCACATACAACATGTTATAATTAATTATAACGAGTTTATCAATATTTTTTTAATCTATTTTCGTTGCCATTCCTCCATTTCGAAAATAAGTTGATTTACCAACAAGGATTATCGTCCTAGAAACTATTGAGGAGGTTGCTGAATTAAGAAGGAAATAAAATTTTGAATTCATTTTGAAAAGTCTGGGGAGCCCATTCATTTTCTCCCCAGACTTTCAGAATTTCGTATTCTGATTAATGCTATTGATTAGTAGCCAGGGTCCCCTTCTGAATTTCTGACGGAAAGGGTTTCGTTTTTAAAAACCGAGGTTATACCAGCACCTTCAACTCTTCAATGCATTTTGATTTACCAACTATAAAATTAAAGTATACTAACCATCGTAATGGAAAAGCAGCAAGTGGGGATATGTTCAAGTGTAGCCGGAACGCTTATCTTTTAGGATGATATCATAATCGATTAATTTCCAATTTGCATCAATCATGTTTGATCTTATATCAATCAATCTTGATTGGGGCTATCTGAACATTGTCTGAGCCTGAGCTATAAATGAAATTTTTTATGAGAAAAATCATTTATGACTTCAAGTAAAGTTTAAAATTTTTATAACCCGTCTATTTTAACTCTTAAATTAGTCCTCCAATTAGCCAAGTTAATTGGAGGCTCCTTCCAATGAACAATTTACCAACAAGCAAACCCTTAATGCATTATAAATCAGTAAATCATAACACTTTCAAATTATTCAACACATCATGTTACTTTGTTCATTACCCATTCTAATTAAATTGTAAAATCTGACAAACAAGTTAAAGTTCAACAGCATAAAAACTTGTTGTGATAGAAACGCAAATGTTCTTGTTCAATAGAATTTGAGTGAATATGCCACCCACCCCATATACACCAAAAGACCAGAATACGTAAACGATAGTATGTCATGCAAGCCACAGAAAATGGGTGTAAAAAAGAAGCCACATTGTTGTTGACAAAAACAACAATGGCCTATATATTGCAATGTGTTCAAAAGCGTATATACTTGAACTTGATTGTGCTCAGGGATATATATACCATATAAGGGATTATCATTAAATCCTCAATGCTCTCAAACAAAGGGCTCAGTAATCAATGCTTTAACCCCTTATATCCCCATGTACAAATACCTTAAAACACAATGGAAACATAAACAAAGACATTTCCCACTAAGCATATCGCTACGGAAACAAGCCTCCATGAACATTCCGTTCCAAAAATTCTGGATCAGAAACAATGAAAGGGTTCATGATCATGAACAAACAAAAGACGTTATAGCAACAAATGAATATGTTATCAGGAAATATATGAGCAGAATAGAATGTCTTGATAAAAAGTGCACAAACATTCGATTGTGTTAAAAAAAACTTATCGAAAAAAGACTTGACAAAACAAAGTTGCATAAGGGTATAATTTGTGAATAGAGAACGCATGATTTGTGCGAGGTGTCCTTGCATCATTCAAGTTCATTCACCTGATGCAGCGGCATCAAAAACACGCTTGATTGAAAACAAATTTCATAACGCTGCTGATTACCCAATAACGCTTGAAAAAATGTGAGCTGGCTCACTTCAAAAAAAAATAAATTAAAATATCTAAATAACATATTAGTAACCCTGGAGATGAGAAGTAAACATTGTATGATAAAAATTACAAAAAATGCCCTAACCGAAAGAATCCCCGATATAACGCTGCACCGTCCTACATGTATGTTATTCCTTTGTCAAGAGTAACAAAAAAAGATAGGCCAATTTAAAAAAAATGAGTTAGTGTCGCAATGTGAAAACCTGCTTGTGTTGTGAATGCGAATGTTGAGTTGTTCGTGCATTTTGATGTTCAGTGCTGTGACAAAGCGTAAGTAAGTGCGATGACCTAGCTTCGTTGTAAGAAGAAAGAAGTAGGTCTCCTCTCTTACATCTCACAGTCAGGCTTCAGGGCTTCACCTTACCGTACGCTCCTGTACTCGAATATTTTATCCTCTCTCTTCAAAAAAACATTCACTTCAAATCATGTCCAAATTCAATAATAACGTGTACTCCAAAGCGTACTCCGATCCAGAAACTTACGAGCAGGTGAGAAATTCATATTTTTTTTGTTCATATTAATGTTTTTATATTAATTTTGTATCATATTAAAATTCGCTGAAAAAACCACTAATTTGCCGGTGTGAATAGTTGCTGACGCGCCTCCGATCAAGTTTCCACAATGGCAAGACCCGCCCCGTCCAGTTCAGGATCAAGCAATTGAAAGCATTGCTGCGGATGTACATTGACAGGAACGATGAGATCCTGGAAGCGCTTCGCATGGACATGCGTAAATCAACGCTGGAAGGATACATGTATGAAATTGACTTGATGAAAAATGACATTCGTGAAACTATCAAGAATCTAGAGAGCTGGGCTAAACCACATTATTTAAACACAAACTGGCTCACCATCGCTGATCGGGGATACATTCTCAAAGTGCCCTACGGTGTGGTAAGTGACTCAGTTTCTATTTCATTATGCTTATCTCACAAACCTAAACATGTAAAACGTCTTTACCCAAAACAGGTACTTGTAATTGGAACATGGAACTACCCATTCCAGCTAACTTTGGTTCCAGTAGCAGGCGCCATAGCAGCAGGTAACTGCGTGGTGATAAAACCTTCAGAACTTTCCAGCTATTCCGCAGCCAAGATTGCTGAGCTGATACCGCAGTACATTGACCCAGAGTGCTATGCAGTTGTCAATGGAGGTGCTTTTGAAACTGACCTTCTACTCGATCACAGGTTTGACTACATATTTTACACCGGGAGTATCGGGATCGGGAGGAAGATTCACGCTAAAGCAAATAAACACCTGACTCCAGTGACATTGGAGTTGGGAGGGAAGAGCCCCGTGTTTATTGATGACACTGTTGATTATCCAATCACTGCTAAACGTATTCTTTGGGGGAAATGCATGAACATGGGACAGACGTAAGTTGGAGTGCATTGAAGTTAAATTTTTAGTTGACATGGAAACCAATTCAAAAACGTCAAATAAGTAATTTAAAAATTTAATTTCCAGCTGCGTCGCCCCTGACTACATATTATGCACACAGAAGGTAGCATCAAAGTTGATCCCACATTTCCCAGCGATAATGCACGAATGGTACGGTGATAACTGGAAGTCAGTACCCGACCTAGCTCGGATAGTGAACAAGAAGCATTTCAACAGAGTAGTTAATTTGATAAAGTCTTCATCCGGGACAATAATTATGGGTGGTGAAACAGACGAGTCTGATTTATGGATAAAGCCAACGATAATAGTTGGAGTGAATCCAAAAGACCCAATAATGAATGAGGAGGTTTTTGGACCAGTGCTTCCAATAATGATACTAGAAGAATCAGAGGATTGTGGATTAGAGCAGGCTATAGGCTTTATTAACTCTAGGCCTTGGAACCCACTATGCCTTTATTGTTTCAGTGTCAACCCATACGTGAAACATGCTTTCCAAGATAGGACGCAAACTGGGAACATGGCTTTTAATGACACCATTGTTCAATTCGTCAGTAAGTTTAATATGCGTTTTTGTAATTCGTAACCATAGCGATATAATATGAATATGCGTGTTATGAAAATGATATTTTTTGTTCAAAATTAGTCGACGAGCTGCCATTCGGTGGAGTAGGATCATCAGGAATGGGTTCATACCACGGAAAGTATACATTCGACACATTTACACATGAGCGTCCAGTAGTACTCCGTGATTTTAGTTTGATAGGTGATAAGGTTGGATTGATCCGGTACCCTCCATATAACAAGTTCAAGATAAATTTCTTAAGCTTCATGTTATGGCACTGGAAGAAATTCAACATATTCTATTTCGACTACGTCCCACATGCAATATGTTTCATGATGGGATTGCTCTCTCTCGTAATCCTTGACTATATTTATGGGGAAGGGACCATCGCCTTCAAAATATATCAAGCATTCGATTCAGAGACTAACAGATTCATGTGAATTTATGAATCTCAAATCTACCTTCCTTTTCAATCCTTTTATAAAATTTATTATATATTTTTGTATACTCTCAACGTTCTGTAAATAAAATCGTACTAATTTATAATATCGGGGTAAAGTGAGAATTTAACCTTGTTCGAAGGGTTTTTTATATGCAATTTAATGATAATTTCACGCTCGAGTGTCATCACATGCCAGTTCTTGCAAATATATAGATATTTGCAATAAATAATATAAGCCCCATTCTTTGTACTATGGATCACGCACACTAATTTCTTTATTGCGATCGAGAGGTAAAAAGAAGTCTCTTGTTCTCTTGCAACAATCACAATCCAAGTTGCTTCTTAGTGTGCACATAATCATCATCATGCCATGGGGACCCACTTCAAAAGTGACTGTAACAAAAAAAGGTAGTTTTTGGTACGTCACGTTCATCCATAAAATATTCACACAAAAACCCATGAACTAAGGAATATAGGACACCCAAGTACTGTACCATGTTACACATTCATAATGTTACTATAGCAAGAAATGTACATAAAAAGTACACATCTCTTATGTATTTTATGCATATAAACGAGGGTGCATGAAAGAGTGTATTTAGGTATGTGCTTTTTCAGCGGTAAACCGTTCCCTCTATTCTACTAGAGCTTGTTTGTGTGCACCCAATATATCAACATCCCTCTTCTTTTGAGTCTTTGAGCAAAGAGTGAAAAATTGTTAACGGACAAAATTTTTATTTATATCCTGGACCCCGTCCTTATCACACGCACCTACCTGCTCTCACAAATCACTAATCCCATTTCACCTGAATATGTTCTTTTTAATAAACTTCCTCTCCTAATTGATTAGAAAATAGAGTGAAATAATAATGGACTCATTAGTAAATGGAGGAGGAGGAGGTGAGCTGGTGAGCATGAGCTCATTACCTCAATTACAAAACTTTATTATTGTTGATAGCTCGAATTTGATGGTTCATGAGCCAAGTCAAGTTCAGATCGATAGGGTCAAGAAGGGGAATAATAACAAGCTCGAGAATAAACCTCAAAGGAAGAAATCCATCAATAGGGGCAGGTGGACCAAGGATGAAGACGAAAGGCTTAAAACGTAAGTTCAACTGATCATGGACATGCATTCACCTGCTTCTCAATTAATATCAAAATATTGACTAAAAAAATATGTATCGTTGCCTTGCCTACAGGCTGGTGTTGTCCCACACTGAGTCTCAGATGAGTTATATAGCCAAGTTCTTCCCCGACCGTTCATTGATGCAGTGTCAAACTCGTTGGTCAAAGGTGTTATCCCCAAACCTGATTAAAGGTCAATGGACAAAGGAGGAGGATGATAAGGTTGTTCGTTTAGTGAACCAGTACGGTCCAAAGAAGTGGACATTGATAGCGAAGCACCTAAAAGGAAGGATAGGAAAGCAATGTAGAGAGCGTTGGCACAACCACCTCAATCCTGACATAAACAAGACGCCTTGGTCAGAACAAGAGGATAACATTATTATTGATGCTCATTCAAAGTGTGGGAACCAATGGAGTAAAATTGCAAAGTTACTTCCTGGGAGGACGGATAATGCCATCAAGAACCATTGGAATTCTACGATAAGGCGCAGGGTTATCGGTGTTGAGGCAAGACCTAAGAGTAACGGGGGGAAAAAGGGAAGACCTAGGAAGATTAAGCATGTTATTAAAGAAGAACCAGTTGAGGGAGCTTCAAATAATGACTCGTCTATCTTCTTTGACTCTGGCATCGAGCAGTCCAATATTAAGATAGAGCAGGTAAATTGGAACAAAACAATCTTAAGGCTTTTTTTACAAATCACTATGGAAATTTCAGTTTGACATAAACATTGAATTATAATGTTAAAATTGTGATAGGACTCGCTGATGTACGACAGTCCGGTAAACAGTTTGATAGAGAATGATCCAATGATAACACACGCAGTGGAAGACAAGTTTTCCAGTACTTTCATCCGTGACTCATCCCCAGCGCGGGATGCTTTCTTTAACGAAGAGTTCAACAACATCTCGCCCATCATTAAACTTTACTCCTCGGGTAAGTTGGAGCAACCATTGATAAGCATTATCTATGTTTTATCCTAATAAACCTTATAATTGAAACAAATGATTTCCCTGACTAATTTAGGCACCTCACCACCAGGAACTTCAGTGTTTACACCTAAAACGTCATCATCTGGTTTGATCCGTCGTACAGTAGCTGACTTGAACACTCCAACAACAAGCATCCTGACAACTCCAAAGTCGACAAGGTGCCTCAGCTCCAAGACGCCAACTCCATTAAAGAAAGCTCTTGAGGAGTTCCGCGTCAGTTTCAGCTCTCCAATAAAACTAGAGGATTTTGCTGACATAATAAAATCCAACATGCTATCGCCCTCAACACCCTCCAAAACTCTGGACTCTAGTGTGCTGAGCTCTACTAGCTGGATCCAGGATAGTTTGGTTGATGAGGATATTGATAGCCACTTGTGGCTTAACACTGTAACTCCCCCTGGGTGGAAGAACAAGGAGAACCTCCATGTCAGGAAATCTAATGCCAGCAAACGCATTGCTTTCTCACCTCTCAAAATGAACAATGACAGGGATGGGCAGGTGAGTATCACTCAAATATCAAGATTTAATTTTATTAAACATTTTGTTTGATGATTTTTAAAAACATTCCTGTTTGTGTTTTGTAGTCATGGCAGGCGCGCCCACTGAGCTCGTCCCAGATCAAGTCGGAGGCTTTGTTTAGCGAAGAGGATAGCCCAAACGCCTTCATTCACTTTGGTTAGTGCTGCAGCTACTATTCATTTGGGAGTCATGTGAACCCATTGTCCAAAGAAATTCTCGCATTGTATTTTTTATTTGTTTTCTATTACGTTTTTTGTACATTCTTGTATATTTATTACTCGGTGAAGGGAATTTTACGCCAATTAAATATATCGAATTTTTAATTACTACAATCAAAGTTTGTTCATCCAATTTACTAGCATAAATACACCACATATCATTGTTAATCTTTGCCATCTGCATCATCATCATAATATTAATAGTGCTTCATAACGGTAGTCAACAAGCGTTTCCAAGGAAATTTCATAATTTCAACTTTTCTTTTAATCTTAATTTTTGGGGGTTCACAAAAGTGCCTTTGTATTTTCAAGGTATTGATACGGGCATAATAAGCAAATCTGAAAAGGAATCTACTGTTGGGTAAAAGGTAAAACGGAAGAAGATGTTGTTTGCAAACAAGCGTATGTAGATATCGAAAAGCCTCCCACGAGCTTTGCGAAGATGTGATGGGGATCAGACTACAAGTCTATAAGGAATATATAATTTGATATATAGAGACGAGTGTGTTGCCGTGCACATATAGTCTAGACGAAAAAAAGGCCAAGTGATATTACACATTGTTCGTGTGTCTGGGAAGAGCTGAAGATGTTGTTGATCTTGAGGTATCTCTCTAATGTTCACTCCACCATCTGATCAAAATTTTTGAGTGAGTTAGAGGAGATGCGTAAAAGGTTTTATTAGTAAAATGGCGCGTGATAGTTCCCCCGACGGCGGAGGTCAGTCACCGACAAGTGACCAGACTAGGGCCATGATTCAATCCAACATAGAAAAGCCCTCAGATCAATCAAGTTCCTGCTATACGATCCACACACTAGATTCAAGCAACTATACCCCAAGAAACTCCAGTTTAAGTCTAAGATTAATCACCCTCTTATTAATATTCTCAGTATCAACGTATCTCATAGTGAGGTTCACAACGAAGCAAACCCAACCTCCTTCCCCAATACACAATACTTCAAGTCTAGAGCAGCTCACCCCAGCAGTTAGGTTTGATTATAATCAAGAGCCTAACGAGCTAGTCCCTCAGACATCAGAGTATGTCCGGTTATACAAGCTCCCCCCACCCTTGGATAATGATGATATCAATGAGAAATACGTGCATCACAGGTTCAGTATCCATCACTACTATAACACTGGCGTCTTTAGACCTCCAAAATCAAAGCTATGGGATCCTCATCCACAGTACATCTTTCACGCGTTTAACAAACGATTCCATCTTGTACTTAACCAAATCTCAAAGAAACACTCTTTTCTCATACCTGGGTTTAAAGTCACTACCCATTCAGGAAACGATAGGGAGTCTTGGGTTACCCGGGACAACGAAAAACAGGAAGAATCGTTTGAAGGATGCTTCTACAATGGATACGTTCTTGGAGACCTAGACTCATCTGTCGCAGTCAGCCTCTGCTCAGGCATGGTCAGTTTTGCAATGCTATTTTGTACATTTATACAATTTCACATCTTTCTTCAAATAATCAATCATAATCGTTATTTTCAGACCGGCCACATCCGCACATCAGAGGGTAGCTATTTCATAGAGCCTCGTGCATTGAACAGTCCAGAGCACGAGATTTACCAGATCCGAGCCCCTCAGCACCACTCACCTCCAATGCCAACAACCCGCAACACAACAACATTACAAATAACAAACGAACCATATTACTCAGACGAAGACTATGATTCTGAAGAGGAATCGTTAAAATCCCGATCAAAAAGATCATTATCAACAGAAAGATATGTGGAGTTAACAGTGGTGACGGACCAGACAATGTCGAATTACCATGGTGACAACTTGAAGCATTACGTATTAACGCTTCTATCAATAGTAGCGTTGGTATATAGGGACGCGAGTATTGGTAACCCAGTGAACATAGTGTTGGTTAATTTCCATGTGCTAACAGACACTGATTTCAGTGGAGCAAATAGTTTGAATAAAACGCATGGAACGAGTGCAAGCGAGATGCTAAGGAATTTCTGTAAATGGCAAAAGGAACATAACCATCCTGATGATAGGCACGCGCTTCACCATGACACTGCGTTATTGTTGACTAGGGAAACGATATGCAGAAACCCTTGGGTTGGGAAATGCGACACGCTTGGGCTAGCTGAGTTAGGAACAATGTGCGATCACTATGCTTCATGCGCTATAGTACAGGATAACGGGTTGAGCGCTGCATTCACTATTGCACATGAACTAGGACATGTACTTAATATGCCTCATGATGATGACTACAAGTGCCAGAGCTTTGTTGATAGGAAAGGTGGAGGTGGAAGTGCACAAACGGAAGAGTCGGGGTCTGCTGAGGACTCCAGGGGAAGGAACCTTGATAAAAGAGAAATTCAACATTATGTTATGAGCAGGATGCTGGATCATAATACCTATCCTTGGGCTTGGTCTAGGTGCTCAAGGCACTTTCTCACAGAGTTTCTAGAGTAAGCATTCATGCGTTTAAATAATTTGAAATCTTAAATACATTGTTTGTTGTCATGGCGTGTTATTATTAACACAGTGCTGGTCATGGTTACTGCCTTGAAGACAAACCAGATTCAAATTTGCTTTACAACGATGACGAGAATTCAGTGGATGATGATGCGCTTTCATCCAGTCTTCAGCAACCTGGAGAAATCTTCTCAGAACATAAACAATGTGAACTCGTCTTTGGACCCAATTCACAACTTTGTTCTTACATGGTAAGTTCATTATTTATGCAAACACGTGCAAATTGACGCTAAATGAAGCTACATGCAGGTTTTAAAGCATAAAAGCTTTTGCATAGCAACCAACTTACAAATCATTACTTTTCCTATAGCCACCCTGCCGCCGTTTATGGTGCACGAATCATGGAGGCCCCGAATCGGAGGAGTCTGAAGGATGCAGAACACAGCACATGCCATGGGCTGATGGAACACGTTGTGGAGCAAATAAATGGTGCCAGAGAGGTCAATGCGTGCTAAAAGACCTAGAGAAACTTAAGATAATCAATGGTGGATGGGGATCTTGGCAAGATTACGGAGAGTGTTCGAGAGAATGTGGAGGTGGTGTTCGAAAGTCTTTCAGAGAATGTGACAATCCTAAACCTAGGAATGGAGGGAAATATTGTGTAGGACCTAGAGTTAAATATGAAAGCTGTAATACTCACGAGTGTGCAAACACTAGCGTCAGCTTTGATTTCAGAACAAGTCAGTGTGCTGCGTTCAATGGGGATAATTTCAATATCAATGGATTGCCTGATGATGTCACTTGGGTGCCAAAATATAACGGAAGTTAGTGTTTCTATGGGAACTTTATTGTTATTCAATTATAATTTGTATGCAAACTAATTTTGCTAATTTAATTCCAGTAAGTCCAAAGGACATGTGCAAGCTGTTTTGCAGAGTGCAGGGCTCTAGCTCATACTACCTTTTGAAGGAAAAGGTGATTGATGGAACTCCCTGTGGAATTGATACTTTTGATGTTTGCGTCAATGGTGCATGTCTTCCTGCTGGTTGCGATAGGAGACTACATTCATCTAAAACTCTAGGTAAGCGCTTCTTATTAGGCTTCTTAAGCGCCATAAACTTTCTTACTAATTCAAAACCCCTCTAAAATCCCTCAGACATCTGCGGAATCTGCGGTGGGGACGGTTCAACATGCACAACATCCCAGGGTTCTTACAACAGCACAAAATACGGTTACAACTCAGTAGTAACGATCCCTTCAGGAGCCTCAAACATAGATATCCGTCAACGTTCCTATGACAACACAGCTCGAGACGATAACTATTTAGCTTTATACGACCCAATAACAGGCGAGTATGTATTAAACGGTCATTTCGTGGTGTCAATGTTCAGAAAGACTATCCACTACGGTGGGAGTGTTCTAGAGTACAGCGGCTCAGACCAGATTGTGGAACGGATCAACTCTAGCTCCCGCCCATTAAAAAGGGACTTGGAAATAAGGATATTGTCAGTAGGAAAACTAAAGCCACCAGACATTGTGTTCCAGTACGTGATAAGCAGCGACAACAAAACGACAGACGAGACTTTCGAATGGATCCCTAAAATTGAGGGTTCAACAACTTGCACTTCAGTTTGTAACGGAACAACTATCCCGTTACATTATGAATGCGTTAGGAGATCAAGTTCACGTGTAACTGTGGTTCAGAATTCTCACTGCGACCCCAACTCGATGCCAACTCACGTTCCTAAACCTTGTAATACTCATTGTTCTGTAGCGTACAGGTTACTTTGTCCTGAATCATGCTCTAGGAACCATACTACAGAATGCACTAGAACCGTTCACATAACGAACACTACTCAGAAAATATCAGAATCTTATTGTATTAAATCTAAAGTTGAGAAACCTCCACCTCCTGACTGTCTCTCTGAATGCAGGAATAAACCACCTAAATGGAGGTATACACAGTGGTCTGAGTGTAGCGTTAGGGGGTCTAATGCACTCAGGTGTGGGACTTCTGCGAACGTCACTGGATACCAGATACGGAATGTTTGGTGTCAACGGTTCAATTGGAGGAGTTTAGTAGATTCTACTGTTGATAACTATGAGGTTGTTGATGACAGGGAGTGTGATGCTGATAAACCATCTAATAGGAGGAACTGCAGGTTGCCGGAACAGGCCAATGCCATTTGTGGAGAATGGAAAATCGATCAGTGGAGTCCCGTAAGTTTTATTAGTCGTTTCGTTATAAACTTTTTCATTTGCCCTCGTTTAAAAGCTTTTCAAACTTTTAAAATCCTACAAACCCTTTTAGGGAAATGCGTCTAATAGTCGTTATAGGAATATTTTTCATTTGCCATCGTTTAAAAGCGTTTCAAAATTTTAAAATTCTACAAGCGTTTGTAACCAAATGCTTCTAAAATTTAAAAGCGTCTTTTAAAATCCTACAAACGCTTTTAGGCAAATGCATCTTAAATTTAGAAGCGTTTTTAAAATCCTACAAACGCTTTTAAGCAAATGCGTCTAAATTTTAAAAGCGTTTCAAACTTTTAAAATCAAAATCTTACAAACGCTTTTAGGGAAATGCGTCTAAAATACAAAAGCGTTTAGAGTTTTTAGAAAAATCTTACACATGGTTTTAAAATTAAAAGCGTTTCAAAATTTTAAAATCTTACAAACGCTTTCAGGCAAATGCGTCTAAATTTTAAAAGCGTCTTTTAAAATCCTACAACCGCTTTTAGGCAAATGTGTCTAAATTTTAAAAGTGTTTTAAACTAACCGGCATGAAAAGTCACTTATTTTAAAAACGCTTTTACTATAATATGTTCCATTCAAAATCCCACTAGTGCTCGACGACTTGCGGTCCAGGACGAACGCGTGCGCTGTACGCATGCATGTTGTCAAGCTACCAAAGCACACAGATCCTACCCTCCGACTACTGCGTCCACGTCCCGAAACCAATAGTGGAACGCCCCTGCGAAGTGATCCCATGCGCCCGATACACAAACACGAACTGGAGCGACTGCGACTGCGAAAGAAACACTCAAACCCGAAACATAACTTGCCTAGTGAACAACTCCCCATCCCCAAACACAAGCGTTTGCGAGCGTTTGAACGTTTTAAAACCAGAATACTCAAGGGAGTGCACAGAATCATGTAAATACAAGATTTCAAGTTGGTCAGACGACTGCAGGCTTTATAACGGAAAAGTATATAGATACAGAACAGTAACGTGCGACTACCCAACTTGCACGGGTCCTAAACCAAATTCAATGCAGGAGTGTGGGGAGTGGGTAGCAGACCCAACTTGGAGCGGTTGCAATGGATCTTGCTCTGTAGGAGTTGAAACTAGAAACGTTTGGTGCTATTTGAGAGGAAGTCGAGTTAACGAGTCAGCTTGCGCTGGCGTCATTGGAGGGAAACCATCTGCAGAAAGAAAATGCTATCACAATTGCGGTACAAATGGAAAGAACGGAGCTAGGAGTTTGAGAATGGGAGGAAGAGGCGAGGAAGGATATGGAGGTGGTGTTGCACGAACACCTGCACCATATTACGTGTACAATATTGAGCCAATCAAGTCCCCAAACAACACGTATATCTGGGTAGCAGGCCCTTGGGGTAAATGCACTAGAGAATCATCATGTGGTGGACCTAAATCAACAGAATTCAAGAAACAACGGCAGGTTAAATGTGTTCATGATTCAAGGAGAAGCACTGCAGTGCCTAGTAACTACTGCACTTCTCCAATCTACCCTGATGCGAGTAACTGCACTGAGCCTGAAATAGCACTTGTCCCTGGCTGCGCGATATGGAAGTCTTCTGAATGGACAAACTGCACAATAAATCATAACTCTAGAGAAAATTGTGAAGAGAACAAAACGATATTACAAGGGGTCAAGTCACGTGTTGTAGAGTGTGTCATGGATACGACAGGTCAAGTCGTTAGCGCTATGGATTGCACTGATTCAAAACCTGAAAACACTGAAAATTGCGCTATAAGGTATACCCCATCTGGCTATGCAAACGCTTGTGACATATCGTTCAAATGGAAACTAGGCAACTGGTCAAACTGTATCGTTGATGGTGGGAAATGTGGAAAGGGAAGGAAATCTAGACAAGTAGCTTGTGTACGCATTTGGAAGAATAAGGAAACTAATGTTTCTGGGGATTATTGTGGTAAAAGGAAGAATAGGAAGGGAAGTAAAGCGAGAGGGCCTAAAGGAGTTAAGGAATGTACCAAAACTTGCAAGGAAAATGTCAAATCACCTCATTTCAAGTGGATCACTTCAGAGTGGAGCAATGTGAGTTGGATTTTTTCTATAATATTTCTCTTCTTTTCTCTATTCTAATGAAAAACATTTATTCTAGTGCTCCCGATCTTGTGGAGGTTATGGCCTTTCCTCCCGCCGCGTAACATGCCACAGGACAAACAAACACGGATGGACAGACCCAGAACCCCTCCCCCACTCAATCGCCTCCCAGAACAACTCAAACTACTGCCCACCCCCAAAACCAAAAGAGTATGATTACTGCATGGTATCAGAAACATGCGATGAGCTCCCAACACCCGCTTCATACGCATGGGACTCTTCCCCTTGGACATCCTGCAACTGCCCAAACTCATCAGACTTAACCCGTTCGTCTTCAATCCAAAAACGAAAAGTATTTTGCACTCAGCTAAGTACCGGATCTAAAGTCCCTGCAAAATACTGTGCAAACTATACAAAACCACCTAGGAAACAGAAATGCGAGTGTAATTTGTTCAAGAGTTGCAGTGAAATGAGGGATGCTCTAGGTAGGAACTTCATGCAAGTTGTTGACGGGGAGTACAGGCTTGTTGTGGGAGGGTCTAGCGTTAAAATATACTGCCATGGGATGACGGATATATCAAATCCTCCGAAAGAGTACGTAGCAGTGAATGAAGACCACAACTTTTCAGAGATTTATGATAAGAGGCTTATCAGACCTGAAACTTGTCCGAGGAACGGAACTCGCATGACCTCCTGCGAATGCGTTCTGGACAAAAACAGAAGAGTTGGGGTTACCAGGTGGAGGAAACTTAGACTCAACGTCACAAATCTTCAGATCGATGGTTAGTTAACTCTTTTATTTAAATTCGGGTGATTTCCACACTAACGAGTATCTCTTTTCACATCTTATAGTTGACGACTTTACATTCGCGCACTCGAGCCAGGACCTGATATCATACGCGACAGCAGGCGACTGCTATTCATCATCGATGACGTGTCCTCAGGGCCGTTTCGCGATAGATCTCCGATCAACAGGCTTCGCAGTAAGCAGCCTAACCTCATGGTCAACAACAGGTCACCGCGCCACAATGCGCGTTGTTCGAAAGAACTTTGGAGGAAACTCTCTCTCCCAGTATATCCAAGGCAAATGCGGAGGCTACTGCGGGACATGTGCAGTGTCTAAAAGCATAGGACTCAGGGTTGATGTAGTTTAAACCAGCCTTCAAAATGAAAATTGTCATGTGTTCAACAACTGCCATATAAATACTGCCATTATTAGCACCATTAGAAGTTAATTCTTGGTGCATTATTACACTGCCTGGCAATTTAATTAAAAAATGCATTTAGAAAGCGAACGCCTTGGAAATTCTAAGGTAATTACCTTTGAAAATCACATGCCTTTTCCCTCTCTGGGCCTAAAAGAAAAATTTTCCACACAATTTGTAAAGAATGAGAAAATTGTAAAGAATTTAACTAGTCATAAGATCGCGTTCTCTTTTCTTTGTTAGGAGTAATTATAATTATAAAATTTAGGAGTTAAGGAATGATGAGAAAGGTGAAACCTCGTGCCTGTACACACATGACTTACATCAGTATTTTTTACCCGTAACGCTGAGCTTACGAGTTCTAATTACCTTTTACAAATTTTAACTATGCAGCTTTAATACACAAAAGAAAAGTATTATCTAAAAAAAAAACTTTTGAGATTAATATTCCGTGCCGTTATGATATTTAATAGAATCACATTTTAACGAAACGGTTGGTGCCATACGCTCTTGCAATGCATTAATTATTATTACGTGGGTTTTTTATCGTTTAGATCAGCACAAGAAGGTTTATAAAACTTCTTGCAACTATAGCCAGGAAGATTTTGTAGAGAAACTTCTTGCGAACAGCCATAATACTCAGCAATTATCTAGTATTACAGCCTTTTTGTTTTTACTTTGTTGAGCAGTATGTAAAACTTTTTTTTTATGAATAAACGTTTATTACTTCAAATTACAACACGGTACCTTCATTTCGGGTCTATTTCAGCACATTCTTCCACGACGTCATGAAAAGCGGATTGAAATGCAACTTTGCTCGTAGCGTGCAAATAAAAGATCTGTGAAAGAAGTATTTGTAGCATGTTTAAAATTTTAATGGCAAAAATTAAATGGAACACAGTGTCATGAATGAACGTTTTCGTGAATGCAAGTAAGAATTAAGGCAGTACATTTATAATTACAATATTATCTCTACAGAGAGAGTTTATATAATAAAAGTTCTAGGAATCTGGTAGCTTTTTAACGTACTAGCTAATTTAGTTTTGGAAAAGCTGATGCGTGAAGTCGACATAGTCGAGAGCCCCAGGTATCGGGTGACCCGTCTTCGGATCCACATAAGGTTTCATCCGCGATACGCAATAGTCTGCCATCTCTTTCGTGAGGTTCTACAAAACAAACAAGATCGTTTAGCTTTTGCGTAACTTTTCAAATAATAAAGATGTTCACAAAACTTACGGAGTAAAGTTCCTCTCTAGTAACGTATCCACGTTCTCCACTGGTAATAGCCCTGAACGCATTTTCGATTTCCTCGGAGCTCTGTACATTTTCTGTCTCTTTGGAGATCATGAACGCCATGTATTCTTGCAACGACACGTGCCCATCTCTGTTGGGGTCTACAGAGTCAAGGATAGCTTCAAACTCGGGGTCAGGCTGGCCCTCCTCCACCATAGGAAGATCGTAACCAAGGGCTCGCAGACAAGACTTGAACTCTTGTTGGTTCAAACGACCAGATTTGTCCTTGTCAAAGTGCCTAGCATATTACAAGTTTTTTCACAATTAGCATAGTTTCAAAATGCCATTTTAATAAAAGCTAGAGATATCTATTGCAAAATGACAAAAAGCTACTCACTTGAACATCATAGAGAATTCTTTAAGTGCATCTTCACTGACACCAGACTGGTTCCTAGCCTGAATCTGTTGTTCAAGGTTATGTTGCATCCTCATACCAAGCTGGTCAAGCTGATCCCAAGCCTGAGCCAGCCCAACAGTGCTATGCTCAGTATACCTGTTATCAAGGATGAGGTGCTCTTCGAGTATCGCCCCGAGGTCTTCGATCTTCTTGAGGTCTGATCTTCTAGCCCTCACCTCAGCAGCCTTGCGCTTAGTTGCCTCTAGCTGCTGCTCCAACGTACCTGTGCCCTCCATCATGGACGACCTATTCAATTTCAATGAATTTCAAAACGCATTAGACCTTCATGTTCAATACAAATAAACTTCTTAAACCTAATAAAACTCAAAACCCACACGGAATATTCAATCAATTTGTTAATGAACTAAAAAAACCGGGCATGCAAAACTAAGCAAAACACCAAGGTAATTTCCATAGTTCCTATGAAAATGACCTTGCAAACCACATCACATCTAGGTAAATGAATAAGTTTACCCATCCCATCCGAGCAACCTGAACCTAAAAGTTAACCAAATGATTTGAAATGAAGTTATTGGGGAAGGGGGAATGACTAAAAAACCCAGTTCCTTACCTCGTCTCAGTCAACCAGGAGTGGAAAGCATTAGCAATTTTAGCAAACTCCTTCCTGAGTTTATCATTTTCTTCCTGCCTTTGCAATTCTTTAGCAAGATCCCCATCCCGTTCTTTAATAATTTTCTGTAGATTCCTCCAAGTTTCCTCAAGAGCCTCCATAGTAAACCAGGTATAAGGATTAGGTCCAACATTAAATGACTTGATTTGTTTATCAAGAGCCCCTAAAGCCTGGAAATCAGCTTCAGCAGATGAAAGTGAAGCCTGGAATTGTGCATGAGCTTCCCTCAAAGCCCTTATCTCTTCAATAGAATTGCACCTGACTGGATCAGTGAGATCCTCCTCAGCGTTCTCAAACCAAGAGTTGAAAGCACTCGCCTTCTTAGCAAAGGTCAAGTACAACTCCTCAATCTGTCTGAATTGCTCTTGCATGTGAAGTAACCTAGTTTTCCTAGCGTTACTAGCAGCAAGAAGATTCTTCCACCGAGTCACAACATCCTCGAACCTCTTATTAATCAACCCACTCTGAACATGGTTGCTCTCAATCAACTGATCCTTCAAGTTCCTGATGTTCGCAATTCCCTCGCTCTCAAAAGCATTCAAACCAGCATCGAATGTGTCCTGTTTCGTTAATAAAGTCTGGACTGTTGACAAGTCCCTTCCAAACTCTTCACTCCTAACATGAGTCTCCTTATCAGCGATCCATGACTCTACAACGTCAGCCTTCCACATGAACTGCAGATATGCAGAGTTGTCCAGTAGCCCGTGCTTACGCTTATTCGCCAAAGCTGCCAATGAATCCATCTTCTGTTGTAGGAGCGTCACTCGCTGCTCAATCTGAGGGGCATGGTGGTTCGATGAAGATATTAAAGTGTTTGCCAAGTCGTTTATCTCGTTAATGTTCTCCCCATGCACTGACAAGTCCGTCTCAAAAGCATCGTGCTTCTTCAAAAGGCCCTGCAAGTATTTAAAAGTGCTTTAGTATTTTGTAGCAAACATAATGAACTATAGAGATTTCAAGTTTTATCATGCCCAACCTGCACAGCAGCCATAGAATCTCCAAGATCATCAACGACGAGAAGCTGTTGCTTCTCAGAGATCCAAGCCTCTTCCTCCTCGACCTTGGCAAGGAATTGTTGATAAACAAGACTCTGTTCTAGCTTCTCTCCCCTCTCAGAACAGAGCTGTTTGAGTTCTGACCAAGCCTGAGACAATGCTTTTAATCTTGACTCGATTTCAGGAACGCCAATATTGGAAATGTCCATGAGTTTGCTTCCAGCTTCCTGCACAGCCTGGATTGCTGGCTGCAAATGCAAATAGAACAATATGTAAACGATGAAAGGACATTAGAGAGAAGGACAGGATCAGACCTGACTATATAATTTATGAGAACAAAGAAAGCGAACTATGCAAATTGTGAGCCGAACAAAGGGATGGAAGGCGCATACATTTCAGACCAATACATACATACCTCGTGAGACTGGAGCTCAGCCTCAAGTCGCTTGTGCTTCTTCTTCAAGTTCTGGACGCCTAAAATACAATTACATAAAAACATCATTAAACAAATGCACTCCCATGATAAACCGTATAAAAATACCACCCAACCCACCAGTAAGATCCCGTCCAAAGTCGCCACTCCCAACAAGTAATTTTTTCTCTTTGATCCAGCTCTCCTGATCAGCAATATCCCTGAAGAATTGATGAAGAGTAAAAGCCTCATTCAAGCGCGACTGCCTATGAGCAGCAAGATTCTTAACACGTTCAAACCGAGTATTGATACTCTGTCTTTTCTCTTGAATAGCAGCAGCATCAAATTGTTCAGACTCGATGAGACTATCAGCCTGAGTATTCATATCATTGATCCTTTCCTGCAAATGCAAATAATCATTTTCACTGCCCTATTCCTTAACTAACCAACACCATACATACATACATACATACCTCATGCGCAGTGATATCAGCTTCAACAAGTTGATGTTTCTTGATAAGATTTTGAACAGAAGCAAGATCCTTGCCACTATCCTCACTAGTAAGCAAGCTTTCAACTTCCCCAAGCCAGAAATCGAGATCCTTAACAGCAGCAATGTAAGTGCGTTGTTTATTAGCCTCTTTAAGTTTCAAACTCTTCTCACTCGTCTTCATTGTTAAAGTTTCCCATTGATTAGCAATAGACTCAAGCCTCGCTTCAACAGCTTCTTCACTCCCAGCACACTGCCGTTTCTCAATGAGATTATGTCCCATGGCAAGTACAGCCTGGATCCTATCAGCATTAGCAGCAAGTTCAGCCTCAAAAGCCTGGTGTTTCTGATGCTTAGACTGGATATTAGCAGGGTCCTTATAAGACTCCTCACTAGCGTACTGAAGCTTCTCACTTATCCAGTTCTCAATCTCATCAGCATCTCGAGAAAATTGTTGCAATGTCTGTGACTCTCCAAGCTTAGACCGCTTCTCAATTAGCGCATCCTTGAGTTTCTCCCACCGATCAAGAACTTGCTGTTTCTTCTGTGCAATCTCATTCGTGCTGTAATGGTTTGAGGAGATTAGCTGATCAGCAAATGCAGTCAACTGTGCAATCTTCTCCTCTTGAGATGATATAGCCTTGTCAAAATCCTCATGCTTCTTAATCAACGCCTCAACATTGTCCGTTCCTGGACCACCAGACTCCTGCTTCTGAGAATTTGAATCCTTATCCTCAGCCAAAAATGCTTCCCTATGATATTAAATAAAATAATTAAATCTAGATCATTTACAAAAGTTGTTTGACACATAAAATATTACAATTTCCTACCTGCTCTGCATCCACGCCTCAGCTTGTTCACAATCGCGATAGAACAACTGCAATTCAAGACACTGATCAAGTTGCATCCTCCTAGCGATCCACTGCTTCTCAAGCTCGCTCCTAGCCTCAGCCATGCTCTCAAGTTTCTCCCCAATCTCAACACTAGCGTAGTGTCCACTCTCAAGCAACTGTTTCCCAAACAATTCAAAAGATTGAAATGTTCCAGTCCTAGCATCCATTTCAGTGCGATGTTCCTGATGGCGTTCAAGCAAAGCCTCAGCCCCAGTAACATCAGTAGCTAGCTCATCACTTGAGACCAAACTCATCATGGAGTTGATCCACCCCATTAAATCCCGATAATCAGACAAGAACCGTTGTAGATCATAAGAATCAAGTAATTTCTCTTTCCTCTCATTAGCCTTCCTCTGCAACTGGCTCCACTCTTGATTAATCTCTTTCTGTTTAGAGTAGATCGTCTCAGCACTCTCAGGATGAGTACTCATTAGTTTAGTAGCTGTCTCATCAAGCGACCTGATTTTATCCCCAAGAGCAGCAAGATCCCTCTCAAGTCCTTCATGTTTCCTTTGAAGTGCTTGAACAGTCCTAAGATCTTTCCCAAGATCATCCTTGCTCAAAGCCTCATCCTTCTCAGCAATCCAATCTTTAGTTTCATCAACATCCCTATGGAACCTCTGAACTTGATGAGCAGACCCAAGTTTCTCAGCCTTCTCCTGAGTAACTTGCTGCAAAGAGTTCCATTTCTGATTAAGATCCTCAAGCTGTGTCTGGATCTTAACAGCCGCCTCAGTCTGTCCAAGACTCATAAGCTGCATGGCAATAACGTTCATCTCAGCAAGCCGAACTTCATTCGCCTTCAAATCCGACTGGAAGTCATCAAACTTCTTCTGCATCACCTCAACCTGTTCCAAATCAACATCCTGTGGAACTTCAGCAACCTGGACCTGAGCGTATTGCTCCTTGTCCTTGATCCATTGTGCCAATTCAGCAGCTTCTCTGACGAGAACGTATGCCTTGCATGCTTCAGATAACTTTTGTTGACGACCATGTCCAAGGTTAAGCAACTGGCTGTACTGTGATTCGATCTGGTTCTGACGTGTTTGGATAGATGATTTCGAATCAGCCAAATTCTGCTGGGATGCTGACAAAGTTGAGTCGATTCGCTTCACATAAGCTGCAGGAACAAACCCTTGCCTGTCATTCACCTCAACCTTCCACCAGTCCTGCAATGGAATGAACGAGAGAACTTATGTTAGCACCAATTTATATAACCATTAAGCAACATCCATTTAAAAACACCCTACCTTATTGTTGCTGTTAAGCAACGTGAGAACATCCCCCTTCTTCATGGAGACTTCCCTAGGGCTCTTTTCAGTATAATCATAAAGAGCCATGACGACTTCCTTTCCACCTCCAGGAGTATACTCATTAACAGGAGCACACTTGCAAGCATCAGCTTGTTCCCTAAGCCCTTCAATAGTCGATTTGAAAGCCTCCAAATCAGACATGAGGGCTTCATTCTTCTTCAACAACGCCTCAGCACTATCCTCATCCTTTCCAAGATCCTGGCTCAGCACAAGCGGCTCCTTCTCCTTCATCCAGGACTCGGCTTCATTCGCATCAGCGAAATATTGGTGGGCCTAAAATAGACAAGCAGGGATTTTACCACCTGAATAAACCGCGCTATTATGAAATGATTAAAATTAAAACTCCACATGACTCACCAGCAACGCATCATCAAGATCCCTTTTCCTTTTATCCGCCTTATCCCTCAAAGCAGTCCAGTGCTCTTTAAGTTTCCCGACCCTAGACCCAACCTCATCAGCCATGTACCCACCTCCATCACAAACGCTAGCCCCAGCCTCACAAACCGAGTTAACCCTAGCCTCATGATTGCAAGTTTCAGAAACAACAGCTTGATGTTTCTTGATAAGATTCTGAACCCCAATCAAGTCCCTACCCCGATTATTAGAGCTAGCAATAGGTTCTTTCTCTCTAATCCAAGCCTCCTCATCTTCAATATCCCTGAACAACTGATTCACCCTCAGGGAATCGCTAAGTTTCTTCCTCCTAGCCTCAATAGGATTCATCAAAGCATTGTATCTCCCTTCAACACCATCAGCCTTCCTCTGGATATTATCCTTATCAAAATGCCCAGTTTCAATAAACTCCTGAGCCTGGTTCCTAATAACATCAACTCTATCCTGATGCCCAGAAACATCCGACTCAAGAAGTTGATGTTTCTTTTGAAGATTCTGAACGCTTGTAAGATCTTTCCCATAATCTTCACTAGTGAGTTGAGCCTCAACTTCACTCAGCCACAGCTCAATATCCTCAATAGTCCTGTTAAACTGCTGTTGTGCAGACGCTTCAGACAATCTGCTTTCCTTCTTCTCTCCAGCTTCCTCGAGCTGCTTCCACAAATGCACAATTTCCTCAACCCTCGCTTCAATCCTGTCCGATCCATAGTGGGAAGAGTCAATCAGGTTCCTTCCTGACTCTAGAACCTCATCAATCCTGGTCTTGTTCGCTTGCAGCTCCTTCATGAAATTAGCGTGCTTCTGCACCTTTCCATTCAAATTCGTTGGGTCCTAAAAAACAAATTTGAATTCATTACACTACAATTCAGGAAGCACTTTAGTTAGCACTTCGCGAAAAACCCTTACCAAATAAGAGTCATCATTAGCAAACTTGAGTTTCCCCCTGATCCACCCATTAGTTTCATCGCAATCCCGTTCAAACTGCATGAGTTTAAATGCAGCGTCAAGAGTAGCCCTCCTCATGGCGCTCTTCTCAAGCAGAGCGTTCCTTCTCTGAAGCAATAGAGCCCTCCTCTGGCTAACATCCTCAGCAGCATAATGCTGACCTTCAATAAGCTTGGAAGCAAATTCATCCAAAGCCTTGATCTTTTCCTCCTGAGCCGCAAGCGATTTTTCAAAGTCCTCGTGCTTCTTGATCAGAGCTTCAACCGAATCCAGACTGTCACCAAGATCAGTGTTCTCCAAGAAGGCCTGGAATTATTAAATGTTATTAAAATTAACGTTCAACGTTACAATTTATCACACAATCATCAATTTCTCTTTAAAATCTCCAAAAAAAAACTCACCTCTTGTTTAGCCATCCAAGTATCAGCCTGTTCAGTATCGCGATAGAATAGTTGAAGATCCATGCACTGTTCATAGAGCACCCTCCTATCCTCCCACAAACTCAATAACCCAATTTTCTCCTCACTCAAGCTATTAAGTTTCTCAGCGACTTCACTAGCAGCAAAGTGGTTCCTCTCAACAAGAGAGCTTCCACTATCACTGATAAGCTTGAAGCTATCCTCCCTAGCATCAATCTCACCCTTATGCTCTTGATGACGTTCAAGCAACGCCTCAGCTCCAGCAACATCTTTAGCCAAATCATCAGCACTAATTATCTGTTTCATATCGTTTATCCAGTTAACCAGATCCCTGTATTCAGACAAGAACCTATGGAGCGAATAGCTGTCATCCAACTTGCACTTGCGGGACTGAAATAAAAGAGAAGCGTTTTTATTAACACTAACCAACTTATAAATCATATTATACATCACATTTAAAACTCCCTTATACAACTCACCTTAGCCTTCTCAACGAGCCCCTCCCAGTTTTCAACAATTTCCTCATGTTTGGACCTAATCTGTTCAGCATGATCTCCATGAATACCACAAAGCCTCTCAGCCTCAGCCCCAAGAGTATTAACTTTATCATGAAGCGCCGCAAGATCCCTCTCAACCCCTTCATGTTTCCTAATCAAAGCTTGAATACTAGCAAGATCCCGCCCATACTCATCCGAGCTAAGAATGACATCTTTTTCATTAATCCAAGCAATAGCCTCATCAGCATCCCTATTAAACCGTTGAATCTCATGAGCCCCAAATAGTTTCTCCTGTCTCATAACAGCAAGTTGTTTCAACCGCTGCCAGCTATCATTCAACTCTTCCCTTTTCCTCTGAATAGACTCATGTTCAGGATGCCCATCATTAATCAATTTATCAGCATGAGTGTTGACCTCCATAACTCTGTACTCTTCACTAGCCATTTCCTTCTGGAACTCGTCAAACTTCCTCTGAAGCACCTCAACATGTTCCAAGTCAGTTCCAAACTCATCAGCAGTGACAAAAGTCTCCTTGTCAGTGATCCATAGCAGCACTTCGTCACAAGACCTCAAAAATTGAACCAGCACCAGAGCTTGCTGTAGCTTCAACCCCTTCTCAGCCAATCTAGATAGCAACAACTCCCAAAGTCTGTGCAATTCCTCCAAACGCTTCTTAATGGTATCTGAAGCGTAGTGGCCTTGGGAAATCATCTCCTGACCAGTGTTATCAAGACTCACGATCGCGTTCGAGTGGGCGCTCACCTCAGCCTCAAATGCCTGGAAAATAGATAATTCACCATAAAAATATTGACCTAAAAATTATTATAAATTATACAACTAACACAGCCTACAAACCTGATGTTTCTGAATTTTCGCTTGAAGATTAGTAGCATCTTTAAAAGTCTCATCACTGGCAGCCTGAAGCTTCTCATAAATCCAAGATTCCAGCTCATCAGCATCACGTTTAAAATACTGGAACCTCCTAGAATCCTCAAGCTTTTCCCTCTTAACTTTCGACTCGCTCCTAAAAGCAGAATACCTTCCAAGAACCTGTTCCCTCCTCTCCTGAATATCCTCAGCAGTTTCCAGAATCTTGACCTCCGCCTTACTTTGCTGAGCTGAGGCAGTGCTGTGTGTTGGAGAGCTCACATTAATTTGAGGAGATGGTTGTGGTTGTGAAATCCCCTGCTCCTCTTCATATTGTTCTTGTTCTTCAAGAGCCTCTCGCTCGATTCTCGCTTGAGAAATTTGTGACAGATCCTGCTGGGTGTCATCCTCTTCCTCCTCCTCGTCTATCTGTTGACGGTGTTGTTGAGGTGGAGGTTGATCCTCATATTCCTGCTCCATACTAAAATTCAAGGGTTAACGTCATTAAAAATATCAATTTAAATTATTTCACACGTCACTTTACACTTTAAAAACAAGATTAACCCCCTAAATCTATTATAAAACAAGCCGGCATGTAATTCAACTAAAAACTTAACGCAGACGTTCGAAATTAGAACAAAATTGAGTGGAAAAGCACCCTTCAAAACGTAAATATTCGAACAAATCAATTTAAAATCAAAACACTGCTCAGCTGACCATTTTAAAAGTGATTTATTAAAAGCACTAAAGAATCTGATGTCATCGCAACGAAAAATCCTCCAAACGCATTATTATTTTTTCATGCACTACTGAACCTTCCAAAACGCTTTTAATAATTTCCAACCGGCAATCTTCCCAATTCCACGCTAATGCTAATTAAACCCCCATTAAACGCTAATTAAAATCACCGCTGGTAATTTTAAAAGTACCCCACCCACGATTATAAAATGACTAATATAAATTAAACCCAAAACTCCTCCGCACTCGCTGCAAACTCACCTGAATAATGTTCCAAGTGTCGCCCTTGACTAGAGGGCCAGTAATTGTAGATTAAAACACTGAGTTAACCAAGTCCCCTTGTTCGTTCGGCACGAAATAAATTAATATCAGAAAATTAAAAGTGTTCCCTTTTGAGAAATATATATTCCCCAATGTTTTGACAACAAATGTATTAGTATAGCACAAGCAATAAGGGTTGCCGTCGGGAAATATATACTTTTTTTATTGCCGTATAGAAGTAGCTTTAGCTTGTGATGATGATGATGCTATTGGGAAAGAAGTGATCAAATAATGCATATTATGCCTACTTGGGATATAGAACTGGGTGTGTTGTAGGGAGCTTCACTTTGGCATTCATACACTTTACGGTATTATTCGAAAGGATGTGAAATATGAACTAGTTTCAGCTCTGCAGCGACAGCATTAAAGACCTTGGGACATATATATATACAAGCTTCAAACATAACAAGCCGATAACTACCGAACAGTCCCCGAGACAGGCTTTAACAACATATATATTTCAATTCACCCTTTTCCATATATACTTTATGCATATATATTTCTCACACACGCTACATATATGTATATCCTGTGATTCTTTCTGATTCTGATCCACCCGCAATAATAGCCTGTATTTATATTATATGCATAAAAATCTCTCTCGCTTTTGCCTTCTTTACAATTACAACCGGCATAGGCATCATATTTATAGCGTTGACTCACTCACTCTTTCCGTCGCTGCAAAAAAAAGCCAAACCAGAGAATCATAAGCATGATCATTCATGAGATTCATGGATGAGATCATAATGAGAATGAGATGAAGTAATCGCATTTTTTTATTCTGCAGGAAAGAGATGATATTTTATCATGTTTTTCCGCTTGGATTTTTATTTGCTGACGACAAACAAGGTTGATTAATGAGGAGGTGATTATGATTATGGAATTTTTAAGGTGGAAAAGATCCCAGGATTATGGAGTTTTTGGCGTTGTCACGTAATATTTTGTGGTTCAATTTGAGTGCTGGAGTGTTCTGGATTAATGACAGGATTATGATGAATGGATGGTGGATTTTGTCGTTGAGATTATGGGAAGCACCTGTGCATTTTTGAATTTATTTAACTTTTGTGTGTTAACACTTTTGGTCCATTTTAGAATAGGTTTAGCTCATGAATGTGCATGAAATAAATAATTTACAAAAATGTAGTCATAATTTGTTTTGGACATTCGGTTGTGTGTGATTTGTAATGCAATAATGAGCTTGTATGGAAATCTCATGGAAACCTGTAAAAATGTATGAAAATCAATTTATGCAATCAAGGTTTTTTTGGACTCGAAAAATATTGTCATACGTGTTTTCGGTGGTAAATGGAATTTATAAGTTGTCAAAGATGATTGATTGGTACATCATATTACTTTTAACGAACGTTGCTTATCATAAATTATTGATAACGAAATCATCCTCATTTTTTAGTTCATCCAACTCTGATCAAAACGATACTTGAGTACTATACTTGAGTACTATGTTTTAAAGAATGCTCAACTGATACGATTTATGCATTTATTTTCAGATGAGATGGAAATTATCAACGTACAGATTTTTAAAAACTGATGCATGCAAGAAACGGTTAAAAAATAAATTGAAGTTGAATAACGTTAATGTTGTGGGGCGCTTGCATTTAAAGGATCGAAGCAGTATCCTTGGCAAGGATCCTCTTCTCTCTGAGAAAAATTCCTATCCCCATCGGGTGAGCAGCAGACACACCTTGTTACGTTTTCCTCAGCTCGGTGTGCGGGAGAACCAGAAGTACTTCCAGAACAGCATGCAGGGGTGAACGTAACATGCGGCACGCTTCCCCTGCAGAGCACTCCATTCCGTTGTAAAATGGCTGCACAGTCTTCTTCTTCAACGTTGCATACGAGGGATGGCTGCAATTTAAAAAAATGGTACTATACAGTGGAGAGATTAAAGCACGCCACCTTATTCTGAACATTATCATCCCATTTCTTATTAGCGTAGCAAACTTAAATTGCATTTAATTAAATTAAGGATTTTTACACGCAAAACCCAATTGAAACCTCACCTGAGTGATTGGTGAGGGTGGTACGCATGAATCTGGACAAGTTTGTCTAGGAGCATGAGCACCATCACCATCACGTGAAGGACAGCAAAAGCAGTCAACATCAGATTGAGCTGGAGATCTAGTACCATCCTCAAGAATTCGTGCAGGTGCAGAAGCAGAACAACACCTAGGTGCATAGTAAGCTGGCGATTTAGCAGGCGAGTCTTGTGAATTACAAGTCAAACCTTTTTGCTGGAAAATCTCATCGCAATCGTTATTATCAGCGTCACACTGCAAAGTAGAAAAGATTATTAGTTATTATGAATGAAGAAAGAAAACTAAGAAATGTTGAAAAAATTGGCGAATGCGTTACATTTCCACCCTGATTACTAGTCCACATTGGTCTGAAGCATTCCCCTTTGCAAGGGTCAGTAGCAGCTTGCTGTGAGTTTGGAGCATCATATCCACCTCCACAGCAAACACATCTCGTGTCATCTTCTTCCACGTTTGGTAAAATAGAAGACATATTTTTAGAAGAGCAGCACACCGACTTGAGTGGGTCATAATTAGCTCGTGGTGGACCAGAAGGCTCGTTACAAACCATTCCTTCTTCACTCAGTATTGTTTTGCAATCAGTATATCCTTGCTCACATTGCGGTATCTGAAAATTACAATCGATCCATTTCATAGCTTTGTTTTAATTTAAATCTTATTAAAATACCTCATTTTCACTCACCTCATCTACGTCAACATCATCCCCGATTGCTGTCGCGAGAGCGAAAACGCACGACGCAATCACAGCGTTCATGTTAAGCCTCGACATTGCTAGTACGAACCAAAATTCAGAATGTGCTTTTTTCTATCCAGCTTCCTCTGCAGAAGGACTTGTTACCACAGCCAGTAAGAGCTCTTTGAGTCAATTTACTGCATGATATGAGCTTCATGATATTCAATGAGCCCTTCAGTTTCAATGTTTGAAAGTATAAATAGAATACTGCTCGTTTTATATGGTGTTTATGCTACCCTTTTTTTAAACCAACATAAAAACAAGTGGTCAATGAAGTAGGGAACAATATGCGTATGAATTATAAGACAAGGTAAAGGAAGCATTTTTAAAACCTAATCGTGAGTGAAATGGTTGGTACTTGGATGCATGTGAAAAGGTTTTCAGGTACCCCGACAATGCGACTAAAAGTTAAAAATAAAAAGTACTTCACCACTGCTATGTGCAAATACAAATATTAGCCACACAAAAGTGAAATGTTTCATGGGTTAAAAAGTCTTAAATAAAATGTACATAAATTCGGAAATAATGCGATGTTTCTGAACTTTCAGAGAATTTAAACGCTTATCAATGCAATATGTGAACACTAGGTTTCCAGAACAGAAACCCCTCCATGGAAAAGGGCACGAAAAAATGCAAATCTCACGTTGCCGAGTAACGATTGAAAACATATGCGTTAGTAAATAAACCTCTTCATAAACCCAATAAATTCCAACACGAAAACCATGTTTAATGTGAAGAGATAACAAAATACACAAAGGACTATAATCACAATAACAGCAAAGAAGCTATAGTAATCCTTGATATTTAAAGAAACCTTATTTGAGCGCTATTGAATGGGTAAATGTTTTATAGAATGCTCGACACAAACGATTTATGCATTTATTTGCAAACTATTTAACGAAAATTAGAAACGTACAGAAGTTAAAAACGGTAAAGTTGTGGGACATTTCCAACTAAAGGATCGTAGCAGTATCCTTGGCAAGGATCCTCTTCCCTCGTATTATTTCTCAGAGGAGCAGGAATCCCATCGGATGAGCAGCAGACGCATATTGTTAAGTCATCATCAGCTCGGTGTGCGGGAGCACCAGAAGTCCTTAAAGAACAGCATGCGGTAGTGAACGTACCAGCAAGCTCTCCGCCTCCGCTGCAGAGCACTCCATTCTCTAGTAAAATGACTGCACAGTTTTCTTCTTCAACGTTGCATGTGAGTAATGACTGCAAATTAAAAAAATTACGAACATTGGAGAAACTAAAGAATTCCACCTTAACATTATCATCCCGTGTATTTGCGTTCCCTGTTCAAGCAAGCAAACACAATATGTCTTAGTGTTTTCGTGATTGTTTAATGGGAAATGAAGGCCGTTCGGTGAGCAGCATGTTGGGTAGGACTTATAATTAATTATAGTAGCAAGTTTAAATTGCAAGCATTATCATGATTTTTAAAGCCAATCTGGACATTCTTTCCGATTGAAAGCGTGAAACTAACCTGAGTGGGGCTAACGCATGAGCCTGGACAATTTTTTCCTTGAGCCGGAGCACGGTAACCATCACCTGACGGACAGCAAAGGCAGATATCAGGTCCCGCTGGGGCTCGTGTTCCATTCTCAAATATTCTTGCAGAAGCAGAATCAGAACAACAAGTAGGCGAATAGTCATCTGACCTTAAAATACTCGAGTCTTTCGAATTGCAAGTCAAACCTTGTTGCTCGAAAATCTCACCGCAGTCGGTATCATCAGCGTCACACTGTGAAGTAGATAAGGCTATGTTTTATATCATTTGGGTATCTGAAACTTACATTCACGTCAACTTCGTTTCAATTTAAATTTTATTAAAACACCTCAATTTTACTTACGTCAACATCATCCCCGATTCCTGTAGCAAGGACGAAAACGCAGGACACAATCACAGCGTTCACGATAAGCCTCTTCATTGTTCTATAGTGGGAACCAAAATTCAGAATGCTTTCTTTTATCCAGCTTCCTTTGCAGATATAAGGGTCTTGCTACCACGGCCAGTAAAACCTCTTTGAGTCGATTACTTCATGATATTCAATGAGCCCTTTACTTTCAGTGTAAGTATAAATAGAATACTGCTCGTTTTATACATTTGGTGTTTATACATTTCCATTTTTAAACCAACATAAAAACAAGGGGTCGATGAAGTAGGGAACTGTGTGTATGAATTATAAGACAAGGTAAAGGAAGCATTGTTAAAACATAGCTAGTTGTGAGTGAAATGGTTGGTACTTGGGTTGACTACCAGGCCAGGTGAAAAGGTTTTCAGGAACCCCGACAATGCGATTATACGGTAAAAATAATTTTTTTAGGACCGTATTATCATACATGCAAACGTAACCACGTAACTAAACAAAGTGAACTATGTTTGACTACCTAAACACAATGGAAAAATCTCAATAAAATGCATGTGAAATCCAAAATAATGCGATGTTTATGTAGTTTCAGAGAATTTAAAACGCTTATCAATGCAATATATGAACTCAAGGTTTCCATAACAGAAACCCCTCCATGGAAACGGGCACGAGAAACCGTTAATCTCACGATGCCCCAGTAACGAAAACACATGCGTTAAGAAATAAAACCATTCATAACTCCACTAAATTCCAACACGAAAACCATGTTTTAATGTGAAGAGATAACAAAATACACAAAGGACTATAATCACAATCACAGCAAAGAAGCTATAATAAACCTTATAACATTTAAAGGAACTCTAAAAAGAAGCTCCAAGATTTGTAACATTTTTTTTTTTTTAAAAATCCCTTCAAACTTAACCTAAAATTCCCATAAAACTTAAATTAACCAACCTAGCTCTTTTTCGTATCATTTTTTTGTTTGATAGAATTTTTATCATCAATAAGAGTAGTGTTACTAATCCTAACGATGGTTTCCTGACTACTTCCAGCCCCCGTATCATGAACAGGTTTTGCAACAAATCCCTTATCCCCAGGACCTCCAATATCCTCAATAGTGTTATTAGTAAAAAGCCTGATTGCATTGTCCTTCGTCAGATTAGCAACCTGCGTATTTGTAAGTGAGTAAACTGTTGGTGGCAGCCTATCATGGAGATAAGCAACATTAGGCGATGCAGAGAAGAACGGGTTATTCCGTGTTCCTTTAGCTTCACAAGATCTCCATATATTTTGGGAAGGTCCTGTTCCAACATAGCACCAAGGCACTGAAAGCCCTTTAGAATATCCACAGAAATGATCAGGTCTGCAACAAAAGTCCCATGATCCTTGGTCATCAATCTGACAATAATAAAATCCAGCGTCACGGTTCTGACGGCATGACCTCAGGCATCTCTCCCCATTCACAGTTGTTCCGCCTAGAAAAAAACAATATTGCATTAAAATTTGATGCTTCAAATTTCTAAGGAGAATAAAAAATTTGCTATAGTTACTTACCCTGTCCACTTGGATATTCACTGTATTGCTGTTGATGTTGTGAATGTTGTGATTGTTGATAGTGATTGTACTGGCTATTGTGGTTATTGTACTGTCCATATTTGCTTCCACTGGCACTTCCACCTGCATTCCCACCATACCGATTGTGATAGTCCCAGTAGTGAGCGTTGTAGTTTGGAGGAGCTGCAGTGGACCACCTCCTCTCATACTCGTAATTGTATCTGTTGTTCGCTGGTGGGTAGTAAGTTTGTGAAGCACTTGGGTAAGCGTATCTGTCTTGATTGTAGGAGGATTGGTGATATGATGGAGTGTAGCTGTGCTTTCCTTGCCCATAGTAGTCGTGGTAGCCAGCTGCAATTTTTTTATATACTCCATGGTGATTGGCAATGGCTTGTTTTATTTATTCAATTTCAAAAATCAAAATATATCGTTTGCTTACGATAAGTTCCCCTGTCCCTTTCTCTTTCTCTATCCCTGTTCCTATCATCATAATAGGATCCACCAGGTGGAGGATATCCGCCACCTGAACTAACACCACCACCTTGACTCCTGCATCCAGGCTCCCTGTCATCATAAATGTACGTTACACCGCCCTCATACCTATCTCTAGATTGAACCAGATCCCGATCAGTGGCCAGCTGGTCTGATAACTGGCAAGTTCCTCCACCTCCAGGTGTTGTGTGTGACGTGTGTCTATAAAAAATATTCTTTGTTAAACAAGACAAACACTAGAATAATTTTTAAAACATTGATGTTTCAGCTCGTTACCTGAACGCCATGGTTCTGCACTCGAACCTGAGCACCTGCAAACTTCGAATACACTCGATTCTGCACTCATCAACGGTTTTCACTGGAAAAGTTGCTCTCGACACTTCAGCAATCAGGTACGAGTCTTGTCTCAAAACGCGAAGGCATGCTATTATCAAGTCGCCGCAAGAAAATTTATCAGATTTATCATTGGGGTAATGTGGACAAGCATAATTTGCAACATCAAATTTTGTGCAATTTGCAAGGTGAGATTATGTGAATTTCATAAATCATCATGATTTCCAGATGATAAAGGTGCATTTGAATTTAAAATGAATGCACTTTCAATGCATTTTATTTTTTTAAAAGCTTTTCCCAAGCGATAAAAGCATTTTACCTTGCAAAATCAAAAGCCACCAAAAAAGAAACCCCAAATAAAACTTACACTCCTTCCCTTTGTCATAGTAGGGAGTATCAGTGGTATTGCCATTGGCATCAGCCGTAGGTGGTCTAACGTAGGAGGAAGTTCCCCCTCCGTAGTTTTCCCTATGCCCCCCACCACCAGCACCGATCATAAGCCCAGTCTCAAGGGTAGACGGTGGAGGTGGAGCGCCATGAGTTCCATGTTCCCTTTCCCTGTTAATGAGGTAGTTATGTCCCGTGCCATGTGGGTGTTGATCCCTATTCCCATTAGGATCTCTTAAATTATCAGGAGGAATAGGGTCCCTGGAATGTATAGCAGGGTCCCTTGGTGGGTATGGATCCCTTGGAGGAGGAGGAGGGTAAGGATCTCTAGGAGGATCCCTTGGTGGATACGGATCCCTGGGAGGTTCCCTAGGGTAAGGTTCCCTCATGTGTGTACTACCATGAGTAGCCTCCCTGTCAAATTCCCTCATAGGTGGATTACCATGAGGTGGATGATTACTAGTTGGTGGATCACGTGATGGTGGATTCCTATCTCTATCTTTGTCCGTACCATAAGATCCTCCGCTTCCATAGCTCCCACCGCCTCCATGCCCATAGCTCCCACCACCTCCGTTGTGTCCATAGCTACCAGTCCCATGTCCATACTCCCTATTCTCAGGATAAGGAGAATATGTTGAAGTGACAGGTCCAGGATTATAATACCCAGGTCTCCTATTCAAGAATTGTTCATAAAGCACACATTCAGCCCCCATCAATCTCCCCATCTCGAACAAGTCAAAATCCTGATCAGGCTCGATATTATAAGACGGCAACCGCATCAGATCAGTGTCGTAAAGAAGACAAGAATGCTCAGGAGGAGGACCCTCCCTCGTCACGCTAGTAGGCGGGTACCTATTGTAAGGGTCTCGACCTCGAGTCGTGTGTCTACAAATAATTAGCAAACATGACGTGTTTTCAGTTTAACAAGCTTGACAATTTACGAGAAGATTTCCCTGGTAGAATAAAAGACCGTGACTAACCGAAACGCAAAAGCACGGCAACGGAACAAGCTGGTTGCACAAAGATGCTCGCATTGGCTTGACGTCACCGTGTGGTGCGATGACTTTATCAATGATGTTGACACTCGACCTCCCCTCCGAACAACCACTGCACAAACTACATTATTACATAAAAAACAAGTCAATTTAAACAATTTAAAACAATATAAGAACCTCCCGTATTTAATTGGATAATGAATTCTTGAGTATGTAAAATGCAATATAGTCACGCAAACCTCCTAGTCCACCGGAAGAGGTAGTTTTGCAGTGTGTTTCTCTTTGAAAGTAATCATAGTCGTAGTCTTCCACAAAGTCAAGTTTTGAGTATGATGATGAGATCGTTCCAGACTGCATATAGTAGCTGGATAACTCGCAATTGCTTACTGGGTAAGAATACCCTGTTGATGGCATGTATCGATATGATATACTCCTGCAGTTAAAACCACGCTCGCTTATGCAAGCGTCCTGACATTCCTGTAAGGAATTCACGCTTATTGCTCTCAGCGTGTGAGTCTTCACCAATCGCTTACCGCTCATCAGTCTGTAGAAACAATCTGGCAATACGCAAA
The DNA here is from genome assembly GCA_964034955.1 of Orchesella flavescens. Taxonomy (NCBI): domain Eukaryota; kingdom Metazoa; phylum Arthropoda; class Collembola; order Entomobryomorpha; family Orchesellidae; genus Orchesella; species Orchesella flavescens. The sequence goes on along the minus strand of OZ035958.1, from coordinate 2,213,447 downwards.
TTGTCAAGGCGATTGATATATTAAAAAGTGCAACTTTTTTCATGAAAATGAAACTTTAAAACGGGATGGTAAAGCCTTACCAATAGGAACCCCATTGACCCTATCCCTGTCCCTCTCCCTGTCAACAGGTCCCAAGTGGTTATTAGCTGGATATGTGGGCTCATAAAGAGCATCACGTTTGTAGCACGGTTCATTAGAGTTAGGGTTCTCAATGTAAACATCATAAGTTGGAGATCTGTCAAGATCATCAATAGAGATCGTAATGTTTTTATCCTTGTTCTCTGCAGCAGTTGGCTCCACACTCCTCCCATCACGAGGGTTGAAGAATCTCTGACGGGCTGAGGGGCTCTTTGAAGACGACGTCTTTGAACGAGAATTTATCGCCAACTCGCATATCGTCGAATTCTTCTCACGAGACATAGACCTGTGGGAAGTTATAGGGGTTTTAGCATCTTGTCATCAATTTTACGTGTTACTCGTGTTACATGCTTACTCGTTGTAATCCAATTTAATATGATTTATCAAACGAGGTTAAAAGATAACCATGTGCGAAAACGTGGCTTATAATCATTTCATTTGGCAAAGAGAATTTTCTTATCTTGAATGCTGAAAGACGAGAGTGAATTTCCCTATGATTTACATAAACTAACCTACTTCCTTATCCATTTGCTTGCAGCTCATATATGAAATATTTATAAATTTTGTTACGTTGATGCAAATTCTTGGAATTTGTCAAACTATTTTGAACTTTCTTACTCAATTCATCTAAATAGTTTGATTTCTATTAGAACATGACACTTCGAAAGCATGATTGTCACCAAACATAAAACGTCTTCGTTTGTTAAATTCAAAATGCGTGAAACAATTTTAAATGCATTTTGAATCCATTTAGCTACCAGAAATAATAGATTCATGTATTTACATTCTAAAAGCTACAAAATTGCCTTGGCCACCAAAACAGTTTGTGTGTGTGTATATGGTTGTTAAGGTTATTGCCCAAGGGTCTTCTTCGTTTCTTTGAAAGACATATTAAAGTTGTAGTTCCATGACAAACATGACAATGTACTTTAGAGTGTAAAGGGCAAGCCGCGTGAAAATGGACAGGGAAGTTTGTGAATTCGCGAATGTGTTTAAAAATCCGCCTGTTTAAAGCCTATAATAACAAAATTTTAAAAACAGGAAACCAATTTTATGCACTTCACAGATGGTTCAAGCATTGTAAACCACATAATTTAACAAGATTCGTATGTGTTTAAATTATTATTGTGATTGAATGTGATTAAATTAAGAATTTGGAAACGCTTTGATTTTGTCGGAGGGATTTCAGATTTTTTATAGGAGGGTGTTAGAAAATGTGAATATTCATTGTTGTTTTCGCAGTTTTTTTTGGCCGTCAACAGTTCATTTCAACATATTTGCATTTGGAGCAAATGTGCAATTTAATTTTATAACATGACAATTAAATACAAAGCTTCCTCTCCCGGCCCAGGTGATAAAGACTTGAAACGTGACACATTTATAATAATTGCGACAAGGCTATTTTGACAACCTGATAATGGGGTTTGGAAGATGGAAATAGAAAGGGACATGTCAATTTAATCAGGGCGTAACGACCGAGTGTTGATGATTTTTGTCAACTGAAAAAAGTGCCACCTAATTCATGCGAACGCAAGCATATAAAAACATTGACATAAATGCTCATGACCCACCCTTTAAACGACCGTTTTTATGCAAATCTCAATCAACAAGTAAATTAAACTTATAAATACTTTGCATACGTAATAACAAAGCCTTAGAAGATTGTTGAAAAAACTAAAAAAAATTCAGGGGCATTCTGAGACGGTTCCCTATTAATTATTTTAATTGAGCGTTTTCCCCTAATTATAATGGAAATCTTTTCAATCTCCAGATTGCTATGTTTAGACCAAACACAATACCTTATAATTACAAGTACACTGAACTCCAAAGAGATTTAAACATTCATTTCAAGCTTCTTTGTTTGTATAAAGATTCATAAACTCTTATTCATTGTCCAATATACGAATATTGATGACGTACATATATTTAGGTTTGTTGTATATTTGTATATAAATTCCTATGTTATAATCCCGTCCAATCGTCTTGTATACCGGCAAGTTAACGCGATAAGATAATAATAATCTCCATATAAGATCTGTTACATCAAGCAAGTTGCAAGCGTTTATCCCTAATTCAGAACTTTGATTGTACGTGATTGAACTCTTTACTGGCATATGTATTCTCATCAACCTATCCAGTCACACACACGTTCTTCCACGAACTGGATAACTTAATTATGTAAACGTTAAATGAAAATTGTGAAACGGAAATGAATGCACTCCTTGGAAAAGCCGAAAGATGCATTTTGCAATTAAGGGTCAATCTTGATGATGAGTAAAACAATGAGCTTAATCAAACTCCATTCCATTGTCTTAGAACACGAGTTAATTAAAAAAGGTTTCCTCTCAGGCAATTTCCAGGAATGGGTGACTCATTCAGACATTGATTGACGTGACTTGATTTAATCTTGAACTTCCACGTTTAATTTCCTAAACCCATTTTTCAAAGAAATTTCATCATCTTGCATGCATCCTGTCTAACGTTGTCTACCCCTATCACCCATAGTTACGGGTTTCTAAACCACTTAGCGACTTGATCATGTCAAGAATGTAATGAAAACTTTGACATCTCCATTCTCTTAAAACAAGACTTAAAGCATGCTAAATGGTCGCCTTGACACTGACGAACCCCTTTGGAAATAAACCCCAAAACCAAATAGAAAAGATTATCACACTTACCCGTAAGCAAAAGCAGCACATCCCGGAGTAGACGAGCATTCCTGCATACAAACCCTTAATTCAACAGAATGAAGTATTTTCTGAGGCCTCCCAGACGCGAGCCTGTACCCTTGAACCCATTTCACAAAACAATCGTCCGAGTCCCCATCAGCACAAAACCCAGCACCAACACACCAGAGCAGTATCCAAACCACTCGATTCATATTATCACGTTTATTTGCTTTTCAAATAAGCATCCAGATAAATATCACGACGCTATGCTTTTCAGATATGATAATAAAAAGAGTCAGATTTATATTCGCGCACTGGTCGCTTTTGGTGATGTCCGTTCAAAGCCCAAGCGAACACTAAAGCTCGAGCTTCTTCACCACCACCAAGAGTATAGTGTATTAATGGTGAAGCGAACCCAACCGTGACGGTACAGAGAGATGAGACTCTTTACTGCACCACACACACACGAATGTGTTATTATTATTCGGCAAAAACAGGAAGCATCACTATTACTCGTTATGATTATTCTAATATTCGAAACAAACTCAAGGTTAAGCGTCACGAGTGACCTGAAATACCAGACCAAAATCATATACAAATCATTCATCAAATCACAGATTCATATCGAACAATATGAACTTGATCTGAAAATCATGTACTCAAATAATTCTAATTTTTTTTTGACAAAATATATTTTAAACTTCAAAAAACCTCCAACAAATATGTACGTGTTATTTATACGTTGCATAACGATAATTCATACGCTTACCATTGGCAACGTATAAAAACTTTTATTTTCAGAACAAAACGCAAATGAATATAGCTCATTAAAAGGTATAGAAATGAAACACGCCCAAGCCCAGCCACCCACAAATGTGCAGGATATTAAACTCTATATGTAATGAATAAGCACAAGTAAGATAAGTCCAGGGAGCTTTTGATTACACGGTTGAGAAGTCACTTAACCTTGCATAGACACAAAAAGACTCAAAAAACTGCGCAGACTCCGTGTAAATTTTACAACACAATTACCGGAAATGACGATGATACGCGTTGTGCCTTTCTTCGAAAGCATCAAAAGATGGTACAAGACTAAAAAAACTGAAATTGCAGAAGCTATGAAACACACGCGATTCTTATATATATTTTCATAATATAATTTTCCCCTCTGTCCCTGAACACAATTACAAGTTTAGTACACAATTAAGCGTCTCATCCATTGCATAATTTCCAAACATTCTTTCGGGTTCATAAACACACAGCTCACACACACGTATTTCCCCTCTCCGTGAATAATCCCACTTGAGATGAATTTAATATATATTTCAAGAGTTTCAAGAATTTCAAGAATTTCAAGAAAAAACATCTCGTCTCGTTTCTCCTTGTTGATTAGAAAAAAGAGCTTGTTTCGTTAGAAAAAGAGATAATCTTTTATTGCTGCTCATCAACCGTGTGGGTGTGCAAAAGAGGATTCATTTACAATGCAATTTTTATTGCTTCTCTGGCTCCGTCAATCTCGTTAACAAAAACAAACCAAACCACCGCAACAATAAAGTTAGTGACCTTTTCGGGGGAAATCATCATCATATATATTTCAAAAAACGCACCGGTGCATTGTGGCGTCCCATCACCCTTGTTCAAACCAACCAAACCCATGCACTTTATAATCCATTAACTGCACATTGATAAGTATTGCGAATTGCGAATTTTAATGGGATCAAAATCTTCCGGCAAGCCCTTTATCTCTTGCAATCGGGTTTATAATAAAAGAGATCTCGAGTATCTAGGATTGTGGAACGAATTTGAGAAAAATCCCTTTAATTGTTGTTATTAAGCAAGCCCTAATGGTATTTAATGACTCTTCATTGAGCTTAAAATCCACATGATTACGTTCATCAACATTTCTCCAAGTTTTTATAACGTCGCGATAGCAACTTTTGCAGATTTTTTCAAGACAACTAAAAATGCAAAGTGCAAAAATCCAATTTCTGCTAATGAATATGTTTAGCCACCCAGACTCACCCAGTCGAGTTGCGAAAATCTTGTTCTCAAGTTTAGAAGAAAAAATTGAATTCTCATAAGATTTTGAATTCACAGTTGACCCGACCGACAAAAAGCGAGTTATTGACATAAAGAGGAAATACAACTGCGTATATACGCGTTTCCATATGTTACGTCGATAATCCCGTTTTGATTCCGTGTGTCTTTCCATTTTCCCATAACGCATATATATATATTTCCCCATGAACGATTTTAACATGTTTCTCCCTTGACCATTCACTAGCATTCGTCTCAGTAGCAGTACCTCAAGTCTGAGTGTTGAGTAAAGTGTTGAACCTGTATATATAAGATTATTGCTTTATAACACCCAAAAAAAAACATGATTTGGTTCCGTCATCCAAGCATATTATAAATCCTCCTCTTTTTTTGTGGAACAGAAAACCGGTCCTGTGTTAGAACCGCTACCGCTATTAAAAACCAAATAATTCCTACAATTTTTATCAATTTTATTTTTACAATCTAAAATGTATATAAAATCACAAATATTGGATAACAATATACTTCATACTTTAAATCATGAATGGGATTGGATTTGGTACACTTTCAATACATATAATCAATTATAAGGTCATCATCATACATACCAACCTGACATAATAGAAAACTCTACTTCATTCTTTTACACGCTATTTTATATATATACATCGTGGATATTTTTATAAAACATTTAATACATTGTCATTTATATTTTTTACTTTATACCACGCTCTTGTTTGTACGTCCTTCCATAATTTTTAAAAGTATAGTTACCATGCAACGAAACAATGTAAAAGTACATGCATTAAGAAACCATGAAAAAACACAAATTAAAAGTTCGTTACAGCAACAATTATTTAATGTAGTTACTATGCAACAAATCAATGTGAAAGTACATGCATTAAGAAACCATGAAAAAACACAAATTAAAAGTTCAATCAGACCTTTAAATTTGAAATTTGAAATTTAAAACCATTTAAAAGTCACTCAACCCGAAACGCATATAAATTTCCTTTAACATATTTGTTAGAGAACATTGTGCATCTCCACTACATGAGATTAAAAAAATGCACAAGTCATAAGGCTTCCAAAATTAGATAGTAAAGAGCTGATCCGTCACAATGAGACGCTATCGCATCACTGACCAGCTATCACAAAAGCGTTTCCGGTTGTGTTTGAGCGTGATCGGTTATGAAAATGAAATTTATATATATGCATCCATGCAGTCGCATCATCTCTCACATTCCAAAAAGTATTCCAATTCCATCACACGCGATAGCACGCTAGTTGACTGACCTGATTTCATACCAAAAAATCTCCCATTGTATATGATTTACAATACAAAATAACAATATTTAGGGACGTATAAACCCTAGCATTAGCGATTCTCCAATTTGAAAAGAATTTATATATTCGAAAGCTAAAAATTCGAATATAGCGCATGCACGCTAACTGGCGAGTAGTTTACAAACTAGTTATTGTTTAGAATTCGAATGATTAAGTGTTTCTCGCCAGTAGCAGAGATGGAGTGAACTGAAAAGGTATGAACGCTGAAAGAACAACGGATCATGTAGGCATAGATATACATAAGCACCCCTTTCGCTTTGTTGGCAAAAGAATATTTGCAGGCAAGCGTGATGGAGTGAATGTAGATGCACCCGAGAGTCGGACGAGGACCTCCGTAGGTTGGTAAAAAAAATCCTAACACCTGTGCAGTGTATTGTTTAAAGCAGCATCTCGACGATAGAAGCTCGTCCTCGTACATCGGTGGTTGGTCTTGGTAGCAATGCACGTATTGCCATAGCATTAGCAGTCGGACTCGTTATCGCGAAAAAAACACAATGAGGTTTGTTCTTGGTATGATAGACTGGCAAGTAGCATATATGAAAGTATATAGCGTAAAAGGCTGGGTTAAAAGCGTTTAAAAAGAGTAAAATATTTTTTCATAATAATTTCGCATACATAACAAAGTAGCTGGTCAGTTGAGTTCAGTCTTTGCGTGCTATAACATATACACACACGCTTGAACATGCTCATCATCATCCATCCTAACTGTACAGCGATATCCCGGATTCAGTGAAATAAACTCAAAAGGTACATTTTCAAATAAACAAGCATATATTCTTCTGACTTTATACTTGACACACTAGACCCTGCAACCAGACCGTGAAGATTAGTAAAAATTATTAGGTAAATATTTTTCATCCCAAAAAAACACAAACATCCTAAATAAAATATTCTTGTTAGGCAGAAAAGGGACAGGAACGCATCATCATCACCATATCATCCTCTCATCCTTCAGATTCATCCCTCTATACGCATTACGTGTGCGTTCATCCCATTCACTTTTTTTATCTTTTAACACAAAAGCCATCAATTGCAAAATATATATCTTGTAGTCATTTCAGGTATATAAAAAAATTTCATCAAACATGTGAATTATTCATGCTCATATGAGGATTGTGCAAAGAAAAAAAAATGAAGATTCCTCATTAAAATTCATTCATTGTGCTACTTTTTTTTACACACATCTTCGCGTGAGACGTCGCTTCTTCACTAAATATTTGACTTTCTTGTGCAATTAAACAATTTACAGATTTCACAAAAAAAAATATCATTCAGGAAGTAAGTGGTCTTGGTTACGGTTCTCTCGCGTTCAAGCGTTCGCTTATCATTATTATTTTTTTTAAATTAAATTTCTTTTCAATTTCCCTTCGCAGATGCAGGATCGCTAGGAAGTGTGAATTTCCCCCCGAGAATGTAATAATTCGGAAGAGCCTGGAGCCCCGTGTGAACAATATATAAAAAGCATGATTTAGAAAGGATCGTGTGTGTGGGTGTCCCCGGTGGTAAAATGCCTTCGAGCTCATCATCCCCTTCATCGCAGACATTTTGCTGCGTGTCCCCTCCCCAGTTTCGTAGATTCCGTCGTTCGATATACTTCAAGTTGTTAGTGTTAATCCCTTTAGCTTGGATAAGTTTTATGGTGATAGTGAGTGTGTTTGGGACGAGTGTTCGAGAGCCTAGAACAATATTACACAACAAGTTGCCAATAGCAGAGCCACAGAAACAGGCTTTGCCTAACAATCACAATAGCGTCAGTGCGAGAAACAATGATCATGAGAATGAGCTGGGAGATAATAATGTTGGGGTTCTAGCTCCTCCTGGAGAGCTCAAGCCGGGAGAGCTAGGAAAAGCTTATAGATTGCCAAAGAATATCACTGAAGAACAGAAAAAACTCGTCAGTGAAGGATGGAAGAAAAACGCTTTCAATCAATTCGTCTCTGATCTTATCTCAATCAGGAGAACTCTACCTGATCCTAGAGATGAGTGGTTAGTAAACAAATCATTTATTTATGAATTTTTTACGAAATTCGTCCAGAAACATTTTTTCAAATTTTATAAAAATTTCCATCCATTATTTTCATATCATGTAACGTTGGCAATCTGGTTAAACCGCATATCGGCAGTGTAATGACATGGTAATTAGTACTAAAATGCGTTTTCACTTTCATAATGCTTAGTTACCCAAAAAGTGAGTGTGTAATTTTTGGTAGATAATTTACAGCGCTCTTTAAGCCTAAGCCACGGATTTACGTGGTATATTGCCCCACACACACGCTAATACACACACTTGATTGACAAGGATAAATGTTACATGTCTGTTGCATTATGTATGTCAAATCTGCAAAAAGAAATACAATGAAGTTTGCTTGCTTTCATATGAGTAACGTAAACGTAAAACCACAGAGCACACTTGGTGGTGGTATATAAAAAGGTGTTATGTGTGTTTAGCATGAATCCGCTTTATCTCGGTGGTATCGATTATTGTGTACACAAGATTATCACCGACTGTGAAATGAATTTTTAACAGTTATAAAAATTTATTCCTTGCCACGACGCTTGTTTACTTTACACGTTCTCATTTCAACAAATGACGTGGTTCACCGGGACATCTTTATTGCAACAAAGCCGATGATGTCAATGGAAAATTATTATGCAGGATACTTTATATGCAGAAAATAATATTTGCAACGTGGAGGAACATGAGATTCAATCAAATGAGTGTATTTTAAATACGTGACACATCAATGAACACATTATTGGGAGCAATAATCTTTACATCCGTCATCATGTCATTTTATTGCTAGAAATGTCTTTTTTGAAAATATTTAAATTATGCATTCATGTCAACATGTCGAATTTAAAGGGGGTTTAAACTCATGGAAAAGGTTGCTCTAGCGATTTCAAAATTCTTTAGCACTAAGCAGGAGCATTCAAAAATGTTTGAAATAGCACGAACTGAAATATAATGATGTATATGATTGCTTTTGAATTAGGTGCAAATCTCGGAGCACATCAGAGATGTTAGCAGTAGGTGAGCTGCCGAGCACCTCCGTGATAATATGTTTCCATAACGAGGCGTGGTCGGTGCTGCTCCGCTCAGTTCACTCCGTCCTGGACAGGTCGCCACCGCAACTGCTCAGGGAAATAATTCTAGTCGATGACTTTTCTGACATGGGTTCGTGATGGAAATACAACGCAATTACACGTCATTAAGATATCATTATGCTAATTGGGATGTCGCGTTGTAATTTGTAGATCACGTGAAGCAGCAGCTGGAAGACTATATGAAGGCGTACCCAAAAGTGCGTATAATCCGTGCCAACAAACGCGAGGGTCTTATCCGCGCGAGACTGATGGGCGCTGCTGCTGCTAATGGCCCTGTACTCACCTTTCTTGACTCACATATCGAAGCCACACAGGGTATTACTTAATTAAACAAATTAAGATTAATTAGAGGAACTAAAACTGAAATTAAAATTGGGATAAATGTAATTTGCGTGTATTAGGCTGGCTGGAGCCTCTGTTAGACAGGATAGCCCGTGATCCAACAACAGTGGTATGTCCTGTGATCGACGTGATTGACGACGACACGCTGGAGTACCACTACTCAGATTCAAAAGCAACAAGCGTGGGTGGGTTCGACTGGAACCTTCAGTTCACCTGGCACGCTATTCCAGAACGTGAAAGAAATAGGCACAAAAACACAGCAGAACCAGTCAGATCTCCAACTGTATGGAAATATTAATTTTTATAAAAGTTTTTTGATGACTTTCACTTTTTATGCGTGGTTTTAATTTGTATAATTTTTTTATATTTAGATGGCTGGTGGACTCTTTTCAATTGATAAAAACTTTTTTGAAAAACTAGGCACCTATGACTCCGGCTTCGACATCTGGGGTCAGCATAAAATTTAAAATTATTTCATATTACATTGCTAAGCATGACTCATTAAATTCAAATTCTCAAATTTGTAAAATTTAATGTAGGTGGCGAGAATCTAGAGTTGAGTTTCAAGACGTGGATGTGCGGAGGTGAGCATACATTCCATGAAACATGATATTTTACTTTCTCCATGGCATGCAAAATGGCTACATAAGATTTTCATGATTTATTTCCCATAGGTACGTTAGAAATAGTTCCATGTTCCCATGTTGGTCACATCTTTAGAAAGAGGAGTCCATACAAGTGGAGAACTGGTGTAAATGTGCTCAGAAGGAATAGCGTCAGGTTAGCAAAAGTATGGATGGATGACTACTCTGAATACTACTTCCAAAGAATAGGACACGATCTTGTAAGGAAATCATATTAATTTGGAAACACTCCATGATGATGATGATGACGACTTAATGAAAACGTGCTTTCTCTGTAGGGCGACTTTGGAGACGTGTCAGGTCGTAAGCGACTGCGAGATAATTTGCAATGCAAGTCATTCAAATGGTTCCTAACAGAAATCTATCCAGAACTTTTCATTCCTGGAGAAGCACTCGCACATGGTGAAATTAGAAACTTGGGACTTGGAGGAACCGTCTGCCTCGATTCTCCAGCTACCAAGAAACAGATAAATAAACCAGTTTCGTTGTACGGTTGCCATGGACAAGGCGGTAACCAGGTTAATAATTAATCAATCAATTAATTAATTAATCAATCAATTAACTTTGTCCAGTCTGTCGGTCCATTCGGGGTCACGATAACTCGAGAACGCTTTGACTTTTTTTAATTCTGTTTTCACCAATCGATAGCTTAGGAAAAACTGGGAATTAAGTTTAATTTTGGGTCGAATCGGAGTTACCCCTGGGGGGAAAGGTCATACCCCCGAATTTTTTTCAAGCGTTAGGTATGCCGTGTAACATATCATTCGAAAGCTAATCTCGAGAGAAGATCAACGGTACTATGCACGCATAGCTCCGATGTTATCTTCAGGGTCAAATGTCATGATAAGCTTTTCTTTTTCAAGCGTATGCATTTTAAGTAGGGAATCTCTTGCTATGCAATGCAGTTCATACAGGGTATCTCTTTCTATGCATTTCAATACGCTATGTCAGCTCAATATTAGAGAAGAACAAAAACCATGATATACGCGCTTATCTTGGATGTTATATTAGAAGTCAAATGTCATCAATTTTCTCTTATAAACCCTAAATTACTAGTTCGTTACACTCCTGTGTTACCAGGTTTATTATACCCCCAATTTCATTTTTAAATGCACTTTCATACTTTCATGCACCTACAAAAATTCCCATGCGCTAAACTAAATGCACCTAAACAGATTTATAGCTAAAACATGCATTTTTAAATGCACCTCAACAAATGTACATGCACATTTTAATTTTAAATGCGCGTAGACAGGACAGGAATACACTTAACTCAAAGCGTATGTACTGTTAATGTTATGGCAAAGATAGACAAGCGATGCCCATCCTTGAATTATAGTGCATTTCGTGGGCGCAATCATTTGGGACTATAAATTTTTTAATTGCAAATGCCAATGGCAATAATCATGGAAACATTAATTTTAAAGTAAAATACGTTTGGATAACCAAAACCCTTTTGGGTCAAGCATCAAACAAAACAGAATCTGGAATAATGATAAATGAGTGAATGTTAACACATGAGGTAATTGCTAATTATGTGTTTTCTTGCAGTATTGGAGCTATAGTAAAACGGGTGAGATTAGAAGGGATGAGATGTGTGTGGATTATGCCGGTCAAGACACAATGATATACCCCTGCCACGGGTAAGATTTTTTTTAAAAATTGGATATTAATTTGAAAAAGGATTTAAGAGTAATTTTATTATTATTTATGAACTTAACTCTAGGTCAATGGGAAATCAACACTGGGTGTATGATCATCAGTCTGGTTTAATTCGTCACGGTCCATCACACAAATGTTTAGGTCTTGAAACCCGTGACAAGTTGATAATGGAGCATTGCGATGGAACAAAGGATACGCAGCGTTGGCGATTCCAGAACTATAATGAGACGGCCGCATTGAGCATACGATCGAGCGAATGAATGAAAAAAATAAAAGCGCAATAACCGCAGTGCCAAGTACTTGAAAAAGCAGCAAGATATATTAACGCGGATATACGCGTTGTTTTTATTAAAAAAATCGAGTAACTCAAGGGTGTACCTTGAAAAATTTCAAAAAACAAACAAAAAACTTATACAAAGGTATAAGTGTAAAAAATGTGCAAAGATATTTCTTTGTAATCATATATAATCCAGTTGTACGGATGTATCTTTCTGTGATGTGTACACATATCTAATACAAATTTGAATAAAATTGAGAAATGATTTTATAAAATAAAATTGCGAATCAAAAGTCTTGTCAAAGAGTAACAATCTCTTTGCTGCGAAATACATGGACCAAGAAGTACATCTTTGTCCATGTTCGAAATATAAATATAATCCCAAAGTGACTCCACTTTGATTTTTAATTGCTATCATCATTTAAATCTTCTTTAACAATCGGGCTGTTATTATCAGAGTTATTAGATTTATCACGGTTGCTAACGATGGTGAGGCTGCTTTTATTCCCTTTACTGTTCCTATTTAATGTAGCAATTTCTTTCTGCATAGTTTTAAGCTTATTATTAAGCCCCTCGATCTTGTTCTCATGCTCCCGTTGAATATTCTTGAGCTTATTCCTCAACTCATTCTCAGTTGTAAAATTGGCAGCCTTCAACTCTGTGATTTGTCTGTCCTTCTCCAGTAACTGCTTGTCTTTTTGTGTAAGTTGCCGTTGAAGCGATGCAATCTGCTCACGAAGCTGCGTTAACGCTACAACATGGTCTGAGCTTGTTGTCTGGTCGTGCAATATTGAACTCAGGTCGTTTGATGAACTCATGTTCAGGCTAGGCTTCTTGTGAGGTGGTGGCGTCTCGTTGTTAGGTGAATAACTGTGCAGGCTTGAAGAATCAGGCGCTTGAGTTGAACTTGAAGGCTGAGAGCTGGAATTCACACCACCTCCGCTATTTGAACCCTGCATCTTTGTCACGTCTGGGCGCATCGGACGCTTGTGGTGACGCTCGTGATGATGACCACCAGAAGTCTTTGAGCTACCAGAACGCCTGGGGATTTTTAAACGAAAGGTTATTAAAATTAGCACACACATATTTATTCATAATTAATTACGCAGATATGTTCTTAAACGTCCTTACTTGTCTGAATTCCTTTGCGTCTTGCTATTTCCGTTATTGCTTAGCCGCACGTGTGAATGCCTAGATGAGGAATCATTAGACTTGGCCTTTGCCACCGCGCGCTTGAACGACATCGTACACAACCAGCAGAGCAGCTTCCCGTCCACCTGCAATTAAAATTCAAAAACAATTAAAACTAAATTCCAACTCACGCATTATAGGAATTAATCAAAACCCTTTACCTTTTTATTCTCGTCCTTCCTGTCAAAGGCGCACTTGCATTTGCACTGTTCGCAGGTGACGGGAGGACCGTATTTCTTTTCCGAATTCGTACACCTCTGACACCTATTCCCAATAAATGCCGCAATGATATTGCAGTACTCACAGGCGGACGGTTTCCCATATTGCTTCACATTCTGCTCACACTTTTTACAAATGGACGCCGTTGAGCCTTTACTTGACTGCTGGAACTCTGACCTGCAGTATGTACACTTCACCACTGGGTAGTCACCTCGACACTTCTGCAAATTATCAAAAATTTAATTTAATTTAAAATTTATTCAAAATTAAAATGTTAATTGTAAAAGAATCATTCCTACAAAAAACCCACCTTGCATAGCTGTTGTCCAGCGGAAAGTTCCTCAAAGGGATGTCTGCTATAGCATCTGGAGCAAGCAAATAGCAGCGTAGAGTTCGAGTTGCTCGATGGAATGACACTGCTCGTCGCCGATGACATGATTAATAACAAAAATAAACTAAAAACTAGTCAACAATCAAATTTCAGTAAAATTTCAATCCCGCTAATTTCTCCGAGTGAATTTTACACTAAAATCAACAAACAAGCACAAGGAAACTCACTCAGCCGTTCATTATGAATATGTAATTTAACATTTTAATAAATATTCGCCGATTAGTTAGTTTTTAAATATTTTAAATAGAGTTAAAAGTAAACTATACTATATTGTTTTGATTGCTGTTGTATTATGCGCCGTTCAAGATTACTCGCTACCGTAGATGATGCGGCTAGGATACCTTTACACGCTAAAATACTATTCTCAGTATTAACACTCTCTTTCCCAAGATACTCTGCTAACGTACAACCGCGGAATATAAAGGCTTGGGGAAATTAGAGATTTTTATTATGCTTTCTTGGGTTTGTGATTTCATATCTTTGTCTTTGCATAAAAGCGTCTTAAATTATGCATGTATTTTTATAACTTTTCGAATCGTATGGGTTTCCAGTGTAGGAATAATGATTTTAGCTCATCGTGATGACTACAACATGATTGCATTTAATTTAACACATTAAAGTTCACAACACAAATGAAGCTAATGTAGGCATTCTATATCAATATCGAGTAATCGCGTTCTTGCTAATTTGGTTGACCATTGTATTGAAATAACTCTCAAATCTCAATATTACAATTTTACTACTATTGACTATACAAATTAATTTGTTGGAGATTTCTGTTCATAGGTTACAAAGTTAGGCTTGATATGGCAGTTTTATACTACTGATATATAACTAGCTTCTGTAATGTTACACTTTTAAGTTCCTTTACTTGGAGAGAGAGAAACCAAGGATCTTTTTAGACTATGTATGCTGTCATCGTGATAAGCGAACTATCCAGGATACGACACTTGGAGCTAGAGCCAGATCACTGGAGCTTTTGGGACATTACTCCAGAACCTACTTCATTGAGTCCAATACCCACCTCCTCAAACCCCTTATCCTTTACCTTGCATATTTTTTTAAAATGTGCACCTTGAATCCAGTTTTTATGCTATTTGATATGTTGAATGACTAATAATAGTAGTTTGGAGCAAACGTGCTACGAAACATGCAAATATACTGACAAAATCAAATTTAAAATATTTACGATACAGCGCCAACGCAAAAATTAGAACGCTATACTTTCGTTCACGGAACTCATCTTTAATTATCTGCAATGCTTTGCTTATTCAGATATTGACGCTGTGTGAAGTAAATATATAAAGTATACTATCTTGCTCTCTATCCTTGTTTTAAGGATCGTTTTCGAGTTGTTTAAGTTTTTATTAAAAAAACAACCACGAAACCAATAACTAAATATGTACATTTTAATTTTGATTTAGGACTCCTCATCAAGTTATTTGACGAAGCTGTGGTGCGCTGGATGGACATTCGCTCAGATTGCTTAATGGAAAGGACATCTTTTCAGCCTGCAATTTAGCTTTAGCGTACATAAGCTATTGAATCGGTTTCGTTTATAAGCATTGTTTTATATTGTAAACTGAATATTATATTACTTTCAAAAATTAGTTTAAGACTAGACTTAGTTCAGATTGTAGGTAAATAGGTTAGTCAACCTCATTTTCCAAAAGGTATTGGAAATGAGGGTCTTTTAAATGATAGGTCTTCCTAGGGTCGGATTTCATGGATATCAAACAGCAAGTGGAGAGGTTAGATCATGAGTAACACACGTTGCTATAGCAAACGTTCCATCACATAAGATCCGCAAGTGAGTCATCAATTAAAAAGGCTAGAGTGTCACAAGACATTTTACCTACACTAGAATCGTCATGCAATTTCCCGTTACAAATTCCGTTTTCTAGAAAGTTATGCAACGCGCCTCCACAATAACCCAACCTGTCCAATCACAAAAGGAATGCTGCGTGACGTGAGTGTAGTAGCTCATGAGCATGAATAATATTAGGCAAGTTTATCTGATCTGATTAGCAAGGATTTGCTTTCCAGTGAATGCATAAAAATGCTGTAGTAAACGCACTCATATTCATGCGAAAGTGTTTAGATGGTTGTCAACCTGGTGCTTTGCTGACAAGAGTTTTTTTTCAGCAGAATACTTGAGCAAATTTATTAAGAGTTTAGTAAGTTAATTAAGCCTTAGTTTAAGTTATATGGTAGTTATATTCATTGTTGAAAGGTATACAAGAATGATTATGATAAATACCATTAACGTGCTCATTTATTTACAAGCAAGTTTAAATAGTCAAGTTAAAATTATAAAAAACAGGTTTTTTTTATCATTACGAGCTGGAACTTTGCTGCCAAAAGGTATTGGCTTTAAATGTTTTCCAGCGGAATACTTGTACTTTATTAAGAGTTTAGTAAGTTAATTAAGCCTTAGTTTAAGTTATATGGTAGTTATATTCATTGTTGAAAGGTATACAATAATGTTTATGATAACCCATTAACGAGCTCATTTTCATACGCTATATGTTTACATGCTCATTCATATGTGATTCAGAATGATTTATGTTTCAATCTTTAATAAAGACCAAATATGTATGTATAAATTGCCTCGAATGTTTTTTGTGTTATTGAAATGTTATTTTAAAGCCTTATTGCATTGTCAAGTTTCAATTATTCTGTCTTTTCAATTATCAAATTTATTTAACCCTTTTCCGTCAAATGCACTTCTTCGGCTGTGACTTTTTACTTTGTGCTTGTTTAAAGATGAAAAATGCATTTATAATTATATTTTATGAATAAATATGCGCTTGGGGAAAGTTTACCCGTATCTATTTCACGAAATAGTACATCACTTGGAGGTGGTTCGGAAACGTTCTGTAATGCAATCAGTCACTTCTCTATCTAGCAGCTTTCAAGTTTTACCAGAAACGAGAGTTTTTATATTTAATATCGGGTGTGATTGAAACCAAGGTGATTTTCATTATTAAAACAAATTCATTAATTATAAAACACTAGCAGGCCCGACGATCGAGCTACGCTTCGATCAGAATGTCGGCTTTAGTCACGCATGTATTTATGATTTGATTACCAGATTTCAATAAAAAATAATCCCATAGAATTTGCTCTTCGAAGTCTAAAACTTGAGCCACAAATAACTCAAAAGTTTTGAGACATTAGTTGCTTTATGTTTGATAATAGGTGACTGAATATCAACTCGTGTCTATGAAATAGAACTCATAGTGGGATTAAAAAAGTAAAAAAATTCACCTTATTTGTAGACACGCCAATCCAGTTAATTGAAAGTATTTATGCTCATCGAAGAGGGCAAATGAAGTTACTTATTTTGTCTGCCATGTAAGCGTTTACGACTTTGTGTATAGCCGCATAATCACATAATCTCGCATTTCACTTGTGACATAACCACATAAGCTCAAATTTAGCCCTGACAGAGGGTCACAAACGTTAACAGCAAAGTCATCAAACCGTCATTTTTTCAAGTGAACGGACTACCATGACCCTTGCCCTTTGCAACAAAATTAGCTAAAAATAAGGACTCATCGAACATTCGTGAGTTATTTCAGGGTACACGACTGTACTACTCAAACTGCAAGCCCCCCAGAGAAATGCAAACTAAGGTCCCATTTATTTTAACCACAATATTGTATAGATTACCTTTGAAATCGTACGCAATTCTAAGGCCCATGGCGCAAATATATAGTCAAAATCAATATTCAAATTATGATTCGAGCCATCTACAACCTTTAAGAGTCCCAGGGCACTGCTAATAAACAGTTCGCTTCAAGTAGTTTTACTCGGGAGGGAGCCAATGGAATGAAATTGTTTGGCAAAATCGTCAAATTTTACAAAAATTGCCACTTTCATGTAGCTGTATATTCAACATCAAACGTATTAGTATTAAGATAATTAACTATTAGGATACACCAACTATTTGTGATTCGGATGATGTGCAATATGACTACCCGACTTAAAGAACGAAGTCAGTAGGGCCACCGACACATCTTCAGCTTTGGTCGCTGCGAATTAATACCTGAAAAGTGCTCCATATTAAAAAAAATCATTGCGCAAACATACAATCAATATGGATGTAACGAATATGATTCGATCCATCTGCAACCTTTAAGGAATCCCAGGGCACTGCTACTAATCAGTTCGCTTAAAGCAGTTTTACTCAGGAGGGACCGGTTGGAATGTATTTTTTGGGTAAAATCATCAAATTTTACAAATATTGCCATTTTCATGCGGCTGTGTATTCAACATCAAACATATTTATATGAAGATAATTATTTATTATGAAACACCAACTCTTTGTGATTCGAATGATGTACAATATGACCACCCGACTTAAACAACGAAGTCAGTAGGGCCACCGACACAACTTCATTTTTGGTCGCTAGGGATTTTATTTATATAGACTAGCGGCCAGATAACGGGCCTTGCCCCGTTTCTGAACACCAAACGTTTTTAAGTCACGGTGGTATATACTGTACACCATTTCAATCTAGCAGGCTAGGCGATCGGAACGTCGGCTTTAGTTACCCATGTATTTATGATTTGATTACCAAATTTCAATACAAAATAATCCCATAGAATTTGCTCTTCGAAGTCAAAAACTTGAGCCACGAATAACTCAATAGTTTTAAGACACTGGTTGTTTTACGTTTGATAATAGGTAACTGAATGTCAAATTGTGTCTATGAAATATTTTTAATTAAACTTGTGTTTTTAAAAATCGAATTAAATTATAACCGTTCTATAAAGTAAAAATTTGCAGTATTTGTAAGCAAGGTGAGAGAACTTTCATACTGGGATTAAAAAAGGAAAAAGTTCATCTTATTTTTAGACACCTTTATCTAGTTAATTGAAAGTATTTATGCTCATCGTAGAGGGCAAGTGAATTTTTTATATAGCCGTATAACCACATCTCGCATTTCACTTGTGACATAACCGCATAAGCTCAAATTTAGCCCTGCCAGAGAGTCACAAACGTTAAGAGCATAGTCATCAAACCGTCATTTTTTCAAGTGACCGTACTACCATGACCCTTGCCCTTGCAACAAAATCAGCTAAAGATAAGGACTCATCGAACATTCGTGAGTTATTAACCTGCGATCGAAGATCAATCAAAAGCAGGTTTTTTAGAATGGATCATAGTCTGTCTGTCCGTCCGTCCGTCCGTCCGTCTGTCCGTCTGTTCGCACGATAACTTTTACACCGTTGAAGATTTTCAAAAATTCTTTTTGCTAAACGATACCTTAGGTCAAGCTCTTGGCTAAGTTCTAAGATGAGCAAAATCGGTCAACGGTAACTGGGTCAAAGGTCAAGGTCAAAAAATTTTAATAGCAAAACATGGCTTATGATACATCAAAATGATGCTATTTTTCAAGAAAAACTCAACTATGCTAATATCAAAGTTCAGAAATGACCCCAGCGTGACCTATAAGTGATTAAAGGTCAATTTTTGAAAAAAATCTCAATAGCAGCCACAATTATGAAAATTTTCAAATCTTTTTTAAACCAATGAACTACTCAGACACAGCTTATGCTAACTTTATTCAGCATAAATGCTAGATCGCAGGTTACTATATATCTGCCTATTGTCAGGTTTATTATTTTTGGGTTAGAAACAAAATCATTGAAAAGTCACTTTTTTAAGGGACCACATGACCATGATTCGAGTTGCAAACATCAAGTTTAGCAGTTGATGTGCACCGGGCAAAGCTTTGCGAATACAATGGTTAAGTTAGGTATGCTACACGTCTGTACTACTTAAATTGCAAACCCTCCAGAGGGATGCAAATGAAGATCCCATTTATTAACCTGCGATCGAAGATCAATCAAAAGCAGGTTATTTAGAATGGATCATATAGTCTGTCTGTTCGTCCGTCTGTCCGTCCGTTCGCACGATAACTTTTACACCGTTGAAGATTTTCAGAAATTCTTTTTGCTAAACGACACTATAGGTCAAGACCTTGACTGAGTTCGAAGATGAGCAAAATCGGTCAATGGCAACTGGGTCAAAGGTCAAGGTCAAATATTTTTTAATGACAAATCATGGGTTATGATACATCGAAATGATGCTATTTCTTGAGAAAAAATCAACCATGCTATTTTCAAGATTCAGCAATGACCCTAGCGTGACCTATAAGCGATTAAAGGTCAATTTTTTAAAAAAATTGCTCAGCAGCAACCACAATGATGAAAATTTTTAATTTTTTTTAAACCAATGAACTTCTCAGACACATAGCTTATGCTTACTTCATTCAGCATAAATGCTAGATCGCAGGTTCCTATATATTCTGCCAGTTGTCAGGTTCATTTTAACCACAATATTGTATAGATTACCTTTGAAATCGTATGCAATTCAAAGGGCCCATGGCGCAAATATATAGTCAAAATCAATATTCAAATTATGATTCGAGCCATCTACAACCTTTAAGGAGTCCCAGGGCACTGCTAATAAACAGTTCGCTTCAAGTAGTTTTACTCGGGAGGGAGCCAATGGAATGTAATTTTTTGGCAAAATCGTAAAATTTTTACAAAAATTGCCACTTTCATGTAGCTGTATATTCAACATCAAACGTATTTGTATTAAGATAATTAACTATTAGGATACACCAACTATTTGTGATTCGGATGATGTGCAATATGACTACCCGACTTAAAGAACGAAGTCAGTAGGGCCACCGACACATCTTCAGCTTTGGTCGCTGCGAATTAATACCTGAAAAGTGCTCCGTATTAAAAAAATCATTGCGCAAACATAAAATCAATATGGATGTAACGAATATGATTCGATCCATCTGCAACCTTTAAGGAATCCCAGGGCACTGCTACTAATCAGTTCGCTTAAAGCAGTTTTACTCAGGAGGGACCGGTTGGAATGTATTTTTTGGGCAAAATCATCAAATTTTACAAAAATTGCCATTTTCATGCGGCTGTGTATTCAACATCAAACATATTTGTATGAAGATAATTATTTATTATGAAACACCAACTCTTTGTGATTCGAATGATGTACAATATGACCACCCGACTTAAACAACGAAGTCAGTAGGGCCATCGACACAACTTCATTTTTGGTCGCTAAGGATTTTATTTATATAGATGACAAAGCGCTTTGACATTTTTCTGTCATTAATTTTGTAGAGTTTTTCTATTTTGGCTTCCGTTGGTTGGAAGAAAGGGAGACAGTATCGATAATTATTTAACATTATAGCTTCGATACTACTTCATGTTGCACTTATGATTTTTTTACTAACGCCTGAATTGTAATTTTTTAAATATTTTCATAGCGTTTGAACATTAGAATACTAAACCATAGAATGAACATGAGGGATTTCTTAACAAAATACTGTTCCTTCGAAGGTTTCAATCTACAGGTCAATTTATATCCTGGACAACGGAGACGTCATTTTTTATGATAATTTTTGTTTGAAAACAAGTTTTTCAACCACACTGCATTGTTATGAGCTAGGCTTGCCAGATTTTCCGAGATCGAAATTAGTACATAAAAATTAGAAATTTTTTATATGTACATATTTGAAATATATTGAATTTCTTTAACTAAAAGGCATTGTTAAACTGAGTCAGATACATATTTTACAAGTAAAGCGACCACATACATTGCATCGTAAAAATTTTCACCTTTGATTGCCAAATATTTAAAACGTATTTCAATGTTTCAAATATATAAACTATTTTTTAATACGCATACTTTGCAACAAAAAATAATACTTAACTGAAAAAATTCCAACTATGCGTATTCAGCCAATAAAATACTAGATTTAGACTCCATTTTAGTACATATATGTTGAAATTTCCCTCAAAATTTAACTAGTGTTGCTGAAACTGGTTTCAAAATCTTATGTTTTCAATAATTTACAGTAATTAAATTACGGTTTTGGAGTTTGGGTTATTGTTATGCAATTCAAGGCATTTTAAGTTAAATCAAATTCCACCCGCAAAATTAAACCTGTCTCAAACTCTTGAGCTTATCTAGGGTAAATCAATGGTCAAAAATATGAAAGTTGCACAAATTTTGCAAACCAAATCCCAAGCTGAAGCCCACCATTTAAGTGGACTGTTTACTAACTATTATTGATAAAGTAAAGCATGCATGACACAGCCAATTCATTCAAATAATTTGAACTTTAGTTTATCAGTAGAAAACTGACAACTATAAGACACTTGTCACCTTCAGTTGGCAAGAAAAAGAGTAATCGTGCCAATGCAATACTTGTCAGAGGTACACCATCTACACATTGCGAAAATTTGAAGAAAAAAATGCAGAGAATTAGCACTTTTTTGATAAATTTTGTCCTAAAATTGGATTAAAATGGCTAAAATTTGCTCTTGAAAAATTCAGATTGGAAAGTAGTACCAGTAGGACACTTTCTTCAAAAGTAGTACTGTACTAGTTTTCCGAATTTTCAGGGCTGAAAACTAGTACCGTACTAGTGAAACTAGTACGTCTGGCAACTATATATGAGCCCTAACGACATTTGTTTGGTACACTAATGTGCTCCTTAACTTACTTGTCCACTAACTAGAGCCTGTTCATAAAAAGTTTAACTTTGCAGAGATCGTCTTCTGCTGCATCATGAAATCAAAACGATGTGCTGTCATAAAATGCAACAACGATGCTGAATCCGCTAATATTAGCTTTCACAGGTACGGTCATGTAATCAGGCTTCATAACAAAGTAAACAGAGACTAAATTGATAATCTATAATCTAGCATTCCCATCGATCCTTCCGACTCATCCGCATGGCATACGTTTTTGGATATAGCTAATCAAGAATTTGTTTGGGTGAAGACTAAAACCAACTTAGAGGCGAGACTACATCATTTGGCACGGGAAACTACAGCGAGTATAGTTCCAACAACAAATAGAAACAAAAACAAGAAGATGACTCATTTTGCTGGAAACTGATAATCATATGCTTAGTATTGCGTTAACTAATTGATTTTTACTTTTTGTTGATTTAGTATGGCTCTCTTTACTGCAATTCAAGGTGTTGAATAAAGTTACTAATAAATACAAGTGTTCCCTGTTGTACTCTTGTCATTTGATACGCCATCAGTTATAACGTACTATTCCCACCGAATGAGTTTTTAATCACAGAATTGCAATATGACTAACGCACTCTGATTGTCCATACTGGTTATCATTTTTTCAATTTGTAAGAAAATACGCATATTATGTAGTCGAGGATACAAATTCACCTGAAGATGGAAAGAGGACAAGGAACAGCAAAAAATGGTAGTTTAACATTAAGTAAATGGAGCCATGTTCCTTCTATTTGTTTTAGAAATTCATTTGTTTGAACACGAGAATGACTTTCTGTTACAACGTATAATCAGATTTAATTTGCATATATAGGAAAGGAAACATGTTATTACATAACTGACCAACGCGTCTACACACTTAACAATCATCGTCTCGCACTATTTCTAAGAAGATCACGCATATACTTTCTATATTTGTTAAAAGTATAGATAAACCTGACAACTGGCAGGGTATATAGGAACCTGCGATCTAGCATTTATACTGAATGAAGTAAACATAAGCTATGTGTCTGAGAATTGGTTTAAAAAAGATTTGAAAATTTTCATCATTGTGGCTGCTATTGAGAATTTTTTTTTAAAAATTGACATTTAAACGCTTATAGGTCACGCTGGGGTCATTGCTGAATCTTGATAATAGCATGGTTGAGTTTTTCTCGAGAAATAGCATCATTTTGATGTATCATAACCCATGTTTTGCTATTAAAAAATATTTGACCTTGACCTTTGACCCAGTTGCCGTTGACCGATTTTGCTCATCTTCGAACTCAGTCAAGGTCTTGACCTAAGGTGTCGTTTAGCAAAAAGAATTTTTGAAAATTTTCAACGGTGTAAAAGTTATCGTGCGAACAGACGGACAGACGGACGGACGGACGGACGGACAGACAGACTATGATCCATTCTAAAAAACCTGCTTTTGATCTGCGATCGCAGGTTAATAAGTGAAGAGTATGTAAAGTGAATTGATGCATGAAGGAGCTCTAAACCCCAAATCTCAAAACCCAAATGTTAATCTCATCAATTATGACGAGTAAGTTAAATACTTCCCCTAAGTAAAAAGATTTCTCCAGACTTGAAGCATAAGAACTTTCAAAAAATAAGGCAGCAAGCACACACACTTGCACTTTCTTGTTCGGTTGAATGCGCACAAGAGATGAGAAGGTAAAAAAAAATTGATGATGAAAAGTGAAAAGCGTTACGGTTGAGTATATGCGAGAGTGAGCGTTCTATAAAAGCAACCTCATCAAATCCGCTTCAATTTACTAACAACTCAACAACGCTTCTACCACATACTCAAAACAAAAAAGGTAAGGGTTTCATAAGTCTTTCATAAATGCACGTTTGCACGTGCCAAGTTAGCCAAGTGCATAAATTTCTAAAAATTTTCGTTTCCTAAAAATTTCTCTAATAAGCAAAAACTTTATAATTTTTGTAGCCAGCCTTAAAAATGTATCGCGCAGTGCTCCTGACGACGCTGTTCACTCTCGCAGCAGCTCAGTATTTCTACCCAATGAGCGACGATGAGGGTAACTATATCGAGTTGATAAGAATCCCAAGGGCAGTACGTAACCAACCGTCCCTTTACCCATCAAACCCACTCCCACCCCGCGTAGGAGCCCCAGGAGGAATCCCACTCCCAGCAATCCACTCAAACCGTAACGGTCCCCCAATGATCGGTTACGAGCCAATTGCCTCAGGATCAAAGAAGGAACCTTTAGTAGCTTCAGAGTCTCATGGACACGGTCACCACCACGGACACGACTATGTTGATTACGGAGCATACACTGGAGGATGGGGAGCCTTCGGATGGTACACTGACCACCCCGTCCACTCATACGGACATTAAGTATTTAAATACCCTACCGCAGTCAAAATCACGTTGTTAAGTATATATGCTCGCAATTTATCGTATTAAAACAGAATAAAATCGTTTTTATTTAGTTTAACCTGCCAGCGTGCATTCCACACGATTATAAATTCATTTTTAAAATAATAACGAAAGAGTCAAAGAGGTTGAAGAACAAAAAAAAATCATTAACTAAAAATCTATATACACACGGTGAGCATGGACCAAGAAGTTATCTTGGTCCATGCACGGTGAAGAAGATAAGCCTTCACACGAACATGAGGGTTAGTCCAAGGTAATTTTCAATTCCATTGAAAGAATCCTCCAAACACGTTCATGTGAGAAACTCAAAAATTATTCCCTAAATGCATAAAGTTCACAGAAAACACTCCATCCACGGAAAGTTCAAAGAAAGTCCACGGTTGCTTCACGCATCTTGCATTCCCTCATGCTGCTCCTCATCAACAAGCGTTTCCTCTTCAGGAATAAACTTTTCAGAATCATGATTTTCAGGGGGATCCCCTTTCACCTCGTCATCATCCTCCTCTTGCTCCATCAACTTCCGGGCCAGCTTCACAGCGTAATACTCATTGTAATGCGCCTTACGCTTTGACTCAAATTTCACTCGGGAAGCTAAACAAAATAATTATTTTTTACTAACTTGTATTAATCGAATTACAACAGAATTTAGAAACCCCGAACTAGAATTTCCACTTAACAATAAAGATTAAAATGATTTCAAAATAGTAATTAACCTTTAGATTCCGGGTCCTCATCACCCTCCTCCTCATCGTCACTATCCTCTTCAATTTCTGGTTCCTCCTGTTCCTGACCCCTTTTGGCAGTTTCTTCAAGTTTCCTTGCAAGTTCATCAGCGTCAATGGACTCTTTACTCCTCTGTGCAGCAGCGCCCTGACTAGAAGGTTCAAGCTCCTCATCAGCATCCTCATAATAACTGAAAGGTGTTTTGGGTTCCTCGATTTTCATATGGCCATACGTTTTTGTGGCCGGGTGGTAAGTCTCCAGTATATTCATCTCGTCAAACTTTGCTGTTTTCCTATTAAACAAATAAACCCAAACACACAATTAAATCCCCACTCTCAAGAATCTCCTGCTAATTAAAAAGAAACAAATATGAAACTGAAAAACAAAAGCACTCACGAGTGTTTCCTAACGCATAGATAAGATTCTGGAGCGACCCCCCCACCCGCATCATCATCCTCAGTTAGCTCATTCTTGTCACTATTAACAACTCCTGAGTTTCTCCTAGCAGAATTACCAACATTAGGAGAGGAGACACTAGACGCAGTATCGAAACTAGAGCTAGTTTTAAGAATCCCTTTAGGAGGTTTCTTATTAAGATTCTCCGTCATGATTTTGACCCTATAAAAAACTGGAAACAACTAGGAATCACCCTTCATATAAAACCAACAAGTGAGTTAAATCACGTGTGTAAATCCCTAAAAAAACACTCCAAAATATTTATTTGAGAATCATTTTTTTTCTTGTTTACGCGCAAATATGATATCGTGGATATTATGGTTATGGATAAAATGTTGTTCTGCAGATGTACCACACATCCCATTCCACAAAAATCCCACATGCAAGCATCTATGAAAGAGCAACTATGTTGTACACATCCGCATAATGATTTTCTCCGAAAATGTACATTCCTTCATGCAGATCCATCCATATATCCAAGAACTATCCTTTATACAAGTACGGAACATCCCAAAAAGTTATCAAAGCCCAGACAAGACACACGCCACACTCTCGCTATCGATTTCATATGCAAGCGTATATGAGATATATGCTCCAGCCTCAAACCGTACATTTCCAAATTCAATTAGCACGATTAAGCGTGACCTTTTGCCCATGAATGATCACAACAACAAAACTATGCATATACTTTTTCAACAATTTTTATTAATAATAAAATGTGTCTCTAGATATAACGGAAAGAATGAAAATAAGGTTAGTAATCATCTCCTCTAGAGACGACTTCCTTGCAAGTAGGTCTCAGCATGATGGTATGTTCGAACTGAGCAGTGTAGCATCCTTTAGCGTCACAAAGAGGAGGATAAGCTTCAATGACCCCCTTTTCACAAAGATCTTTAAGAGCTAGGAGATACTTGCTTTGTCCAATGCGATCTAGCCACCTCCTGCAAAATGCGAGCGTGCCAAAGTTCTGGTTGATGACTGAGAGCAAAGCCTTGGATTTAGCTTGACGCAAAGGCACATGTCCAACAAAAAAGTTTTTCATGTAATGGGAAGTCTCCATGTCGTCGTGAACGTGACCTCTTCCTGTTGAACCAAATGTCTCGATTGCGTACACTTCTCCTTCTTCCATCATTGTAGCTTCACCACCTTTCACGATAGGAACTGTCTTTCCAGCGTGGATTCCTATCAACACACCAAGACACGAGCGTTTAATTATTATTATATAAATTAGTACCATATAAATTAATTCTAAAATGCGTATTGTCAACTGACTGTACTGATCGATAGAGTGTCCATTCAAGTTCCTGATGGCTTTAACTTGGTAAGTCTTCCCGTCAATTTCAACTTCGTAGCTCTCCATAGTTTCCTGGATAGCAGCACCAATGTCACAGAGCCTGGCGTCGATGCCAGCCTCCCTGATCCCAGTCTCGGTGGCCTCCCTAACCGCCTCCAGAAGCTTATCGTATTTCGGGTTGAACGTGTGAGTGAACGCGCA
This sequence comes from Orchesella flavescens, assembly GCA_964034955.1. Classification (NCBI taxonomy): domain Eukaryota; kingdom Metazoa; phylum Arthropoda; class Collembola; order Entomobryomorpha; family Orchesellidae; genus Orchesella; species Orchesella flavescens. The sequence continues at coordinate 2,185,773 of OZ035958.1, read as the reverse complement.
ATCGATAATACGACCTAAAAAACATATACCAAACTCATTAGTCATTAATATTTACAAACAATGCAATTACATAGGGTATTAAAAAAAAGTTACAATAAACTAACCATTGACATGCGTTCCAAAGTCAATTTTGCAGACGTCATCAACGCCAATAACAGTGGTATCCCCAGCATTGGGAGTATAATGAGCAGCGACATGATTCAAGCTACACCCAGTAGGAAATGCAAGCCCCGCATTCAGCCCATTCTCATTGATAAGTTTCCTAGCAGTGCCTTCAAGTTCCTCACAAATTTGAATCATGCTCATCCCCGGCTTGATATAATCCCGAATATACGTTCTAGTCTGCCTATGAGCTTCAGCAGCCCTCCTAATATCCTGATAGGTATCCTCGTTAAGTTTCTCAAGCATTTTCTTCTCTTGCATCTGATCAAGTTTTTGATTCTTCAGCTTAGAATGATCCATGATCTGACCAACAGGGTAGTTTTTAGCAGGGAACAATTCATCAATAGGAATCGTAGGTTTTGGAGATGTCTGTTTCAAACCCCCTCCAGCAGCAGGCTTTTGCTTTTGTTGTTGAGGAGGAGATGGTTTCTTATCCCCACCTCCACCCCCATCAGCCCCTCCATTCTGTTCTCCAACAACCGCCTCAGCAGCCTGTTCCTTCTTTTTCTTTTGACGGTTTCGTTTCTTCTTAGATTTAGAAATTTGCTCAGGTTTCTCCCCTTCCTCCCCATCACTGAGCTCAAGGTCCTTGATATTCAGCTCGGGAGAGTCATCCTTCTTCTCCTCCGGCTCACTTAACTTTGCTGACATTTTTGTTGGTGACGATTTTTTTAAACAATAGTTAGTCGCACTCTTATTTCTTCCGGATGAAATATAGTAAATATAGGATAGAAATGCTCACAATATCCCTCGTCTCTGCTCGTGATGCGCTGCACAGCCAATCCTGTATCGTGAATACCATATATACACAATCGATGCTTCTATATGTACATGCACTTCAATATTGTACTAGCTCATCTTCCACTGCTTCTTTGTTCCAAAAATAGGATGAGATGAGGGGTTCTCTTTACAGGATATATGTGATGCCCGATAAGATATCAGATCTGAATCTGATGTGGAGGTTTTAGTTACACGAACGAATTACTTCCAAACTAAGTCATTCAACTCGGTCGCTGCACAAAATGCATTTTTTTGCAATGCAAAATCACAGCAATTTGAGAATTCGCCGTAGATTTTTTTTTGCAAATGCCAAATTCACACCTGCCAATTTATGTAATGAAATCACTCTCGCCTTGACGACAAATGACAGATGACTTCGTTTCCTACCAAATCTTGTTATAACATCGAATATTTTATTGAATGTATTTATGCTAATTAATGAATAATTATCCCCAAGAATAACCATTAACGAGATCAACAAAAGATTATACAGCGTGCAACTAGCGTGGCGTTGAACATGAATTAAACATGGTCGCAAATTGCATTTAGACAAATCAACAATCGTATAAGATTAATATTATATAGTTCCTGATTATCGGACCTGAGTAGTACAAAATAACACAAAAAAAACAGAATTGAACCCGTTCCTCCATCCTCTCTCAAAATGCACTTATTTTACAAAGATACAAAAAAAAGGGAAAGCTATTTAAACCTTAAATTTAACAGAAAGATTCTCTCTCAGTCATGGACAAAATGCTAAAATTAGCCTTAGTCCACGTCTATCATTCATGGACGAAAGGTATGTCCTCCAGTTCGAAGGAAATATTATTTAACCTCCGCCCATGTCTATCAGTCAGCTTTGATTGTATATAGATATATAATATATCGGCACTTGTGTGATTATGCTACCGCGTTTACAAGCTAATTATATATTTCAAGAGGTATTTGTAGAAGTGTTTGTTGTGTAAGGAGGAGGAGGTGATCGCCTAGTAGAAGTATTCTCATAAACTGGTGGTTGCTTGATTGTAGGACGCTCGCTACCGCTTGTTCCAAGGATGCTCTCAATTTTGTACGAGTTTGAAGTCTTTGATGACTGGATTGTCGGTGGTAGTGCTGGTGGAGGTGGAGTTACCACGGTGGATGTCACGAGAGGCAACGCAACTGCTGGAAGAGGTGGTGGTGGCGTCCGGTGGTCTTGAAGCGGAGGAGTTGAGCTCGAGCTATTCGCTGCTCGGCTGTTGTTCACTATTTTTGACCATGTCTCCGTTCCAAGCGCTTTTGCAAAGTGGTCGTCAACTGGAATTATATCAAATACAAATATCAAACATTATTTTAACCTTATAAAATGGTTTATAAACCAGATGAATGTTAAAAAGCCTCACCATCACTAGGTCTGATAACCTCGTTAGCAAAATTTTCTTGAGGTTCAGCACTACTATGAATAGAATTGCGTGATTCCTCTGGAGTATTCCTTTCCTGTTTGTTAACGAGATCATAAAGAACTCCACCCAAGCTCCTCCTGAAATGTTCTTCAACATCCGCATGAACGAATAATTTTTTCCTATCACTCATTTTTTTCCTCCTCCTAGCCCTAGAGTCATCCTCCTCAATTTCCTCATTACTAGAACTGCTAGTATAATTCCCAGAGCTGCCAGCAAAGCTGATAACAGAAGGTCTATTAACCTGAGCATCCGAAACCCGTTTATGATACCGTTTCTTCCTTAAAAGTTTCCTTTTCCCAGAAGGCGCCCCTCCAACACCACTAGAACACTTGATTTTCTTAACATCCTGGCTATTACTATCAGGAGATTTAGATTCTTCATCATTAGACTCAAGAGCCCTTTTCCTTTGATCCTTTTTGAACGTCATATCCAGTGGTTGATCATCAAACACAACAACGCGCTCATGAGTCTCCTCATCATCAGCGTCACAAGAGTGTGCGTGTTCCTGGAACTCTGAATTATTAACCCCTGAAGACACTAGCGCTACCCCACCGTTCCTTAACATTTTTAAACACTAATAATAAAACTAAAAGTGTTCAAATTACTAATAAAAATTATAAATTGTTGAACGCAAAAAGGATATGATTCTCAAATCGGCCTTGCTACCTGTAAACAATAAAACAGCGTTGCAGGATACACACATTCCCGTGTGTTAGCTCAACACATATAATTCTTATATATATATATATGCTCCTCACGGAACATCCTTACCTGTATACACTTAGGCATACATACCAATGGGTGGTCGCCTATTCTCTATTTTTTATACACTCTCTTCATATCCATCCACTCTCTATCCAGGTTATATGGAACTTATAAGTACTAAAAAACTCTATATAAAACTACGTAAGCCTCTGTATCTTCTGCTCTGAGATAGAACGAACATGCCAATGCCATGCATCGCATGAAACGAAACATCATGATCATTTGGAATTCATTAAAAGTGCATCAGATTAAAGCTGCTGCAATTATGACTCATGTATGCTATGGCTCTTGACAAACATGTTCTTTAGCTTATCCAGAAAAGATAAGCACATTGAACACCCAAAATGCACGGGAGTTAAGGGATATTCTCAGGTTGCCCCGGGTATTAAGTATCAAGCTATTTGGTGCTTGACCTTTGTTATAAGAGGTTAAAAGGGGTTGTAGTGGTGGTACTTGATGGAGAGCACATGGTACGCTTGAGTATTACGCTTGAAAGGAAGCGTTTTAAGCAATAGGTACGGATAGTATTACACATATAATTTGTAGGACAGACTCGAAAAAGCTGCCCGGGCGACTCGCCCTGAACCGGTAGCATTCGTGTCTCGGAGAATCGTGTATATGGGTAACCACGCCAAAAGGATTGTAAAAGCATAGTATTTGGGAGTAGCCAGTGCACATCATGATGATGAGAGATTGCATAGTATGCAGTATATTGGTTTAAAAAGCGCAGCAGATAGAGTTTGTGAGGATAAAAAAAATCAATAGGAAGTATGTGTTAACGACAGAGTATTTAAAATAAATATAATATGGGGTGGTTAAACAACTTGACCCTGATCCTGATCCTAGTGATTCCTAGTTTTCCAACATACCAACAATCGCTTAAATCACAACACACTACCCATCATCATGCACAACCTTCCAAACACGATAATAAGGGCATCTCCAAACAAATGTAAGGTGGTTTTTTTTTACAAATATATTTAAAATTCTTTCACTCACCTTTTACACGTATTTATTCAACAGCCTCGAAAACTGGGCGAGTAACTTTGGAGGACAGCTATTCCAGTTCGCCGTCAGCGTCACCAAATACAATGAACTTCAAGCTGTAAGTTTAGTACGAGTGGTCAAGTTTTGTAAGACAGGAAACAGGTAGTGGTTTTAAGCATATATATTTCTTTATACTCTTTTACAGCGCTTCAGCACCGCACCCGACGTAGACGTGCGGCCAATGAACCTCGCCACGCTCATCACCGACATTGTCAAGGACATGAACGACAACCTCAAAGAAAAGGTCGACGCTATCAAGGTAAACAAACGGGTTTTTGCTACTTACTATTTAATAAATGCACTTGAAACCTGCTGATTTTCATTTGTTTCCGTTTCCTATAGAAAATAATGAACTGGGCAGAGGAGAAAGCACTAGAGTATTACGAGCGTGACCCAGGAAACAGACCGAAACCTCCAGATTCGTATCACAATTCTAAAAAGGACATTTTCCATGTCGCAGACGCAAAGGACTGTAGCGGCACTCCCGATAAAAAATTATGTCTCCAGCCAGATGACCATTTCAATAACTTTGTCAATACCAACTCCAGCTCCGTCCATGTCCCAACCAGCATCTACGAAAAAAGTAAACTCACCATCTAACCTATCCCTTCATATCTGAACCTTATATCTTAAACACACAATCATTTTATTTTCAAATCACAGAGGACGACGTGTTGGAGTCAATAGGTTGGTCATCGAACATGGACCAAACGTTCGTGTCAAACTACAATATAAACCCGACGCTATCGTACCAGTATTTTGGATCTGCAACTGGGTTCCTCAGGCATTATCCAGGTGAGAACGGGTGGTTTTAAAATTACTTCAATTCCAAATAGAAATATGCAATATCAAATGTGTTGACTGCCTTGATTTTTAGCAATGATGTGGCCAAACAATAATAGCGACCGTGCTGACCCCGATTTGTACGACTGCAGAACACGCCCCTGGTATGTCCAGGCAGCAAACTCCCCAAAAAACATGTTCATCCTCCACGATGTATCTGGGAGCATGACAGGGATCAGGAGGGAGATTGGCAAGCACGTTGTTAACCAGCTTCTTGACACACTTACTGAAAATGACTATGTCAACGTTTATAATTTTTCTGATACCACCACACCAGTTGTTCCTTGTCTCAGAAATAGGCTCGTGCAGGTCAGTTGACACGGTATACATTTTCATTGGTATTTTGTAGATTGTTAAGCTAACTCGTTTCAAATCATTTTCCAGGCCAATTTGGAAAACGTTCGAGAGTTGAAGGTAGGTTTGGAGCAGGACCACACGGCTGGGATTGCAAACTTCACCAGCGCCCTCAACACTGCTTTTGATGTGCTTGAAAAGGTTCGAAAAACAAGCACTCCAGTTTATTAGAACCTTGCTAATTCTATTGCAAAGATACTAATTAAATCGCATTTCATTGCATTAATAGGCCCGAAAGGAAGCAGCTTCAAGTCACTGCAACCAGGCAATCATGATCATAACTGACGGTGCCCCATTCCACTTTGAGGAGATATTCAAGAACAGGCAGAACCCGGAGCATTATGTTCGTGTGTTCACGTATTTGATCGGGAGGGAAGTCACCGAGAAACGAGAGGTTCTATGGATGGCATGTGCTAACAGAGGTGAATATTTCAAACAAGTTGAAATTAATCAACTAGCCCCATATGTATATCAAGTAACGTATCTTTATTATTAAACTCGTATTAAAAGGCTACTTCACCCACGTGTCAACGTTATCTGAAGTCCAGGAGAAGGTGTTAAAGTACATGCCGGTGATGTCTCGTCCAATGGTGATCTACAAGAAGCACGAGGAAGCATGGACTCCAGTATACGCCCACATTGCTGTAAACAAACTAAATTTGACTTCTCCGCTTTGGTTAATTTATTTAGAAAAGTATTCAATTCACTCTCAGTTCAAAAATATGATCTAGTTTATATATGTAAAAATTAATGATTAATTTGTTCTATATATATTATATGTTGTTCAGGTTTCTAAAAAGTAATTTAAATTTTGCGTTTCCGTTTCTCTCTCATGTTCTGTTTTGTCTTTTAAACAAAAATTACTCGCGTGTCCGTAATTATAGATGAGCCCAATTCGTAGTCGCAGAACTTATTGGCTGCTTAGATTTAGATCGAAGGTTAGTACGATAGAAGAAAAACTTTTTCTTTCGTTTTGTGTTCTAACGTTTTGTCTCGTGTGGTCCTTTTTCATTCACAACGGTTTGTTTTAGAGTTTTTCAGTTTTGTTTTTAAAAAAAAGCTTCGTTTGTTTCCCCAAAGGAGGTTGAAGCAAACTTCAACCACCTTCGTTATTCCCAAAGGAGGTTGAAGCAAAATTCCAAAATTCTTGAACCTCCTTAATCAAACCCAACCCTTTTCCGCATATATATACAAAAGTTTTTTAGGCAGATAGGCAACAAGTTCTCCAAGTTCCTCCCGCGTGTCGTGTCGTTGACCCGTTTTTGGAATTAATTTATTATAATAAGGATACTAAGCAAACGGATTGGTCATGGTTGGATCATAATGCGAGACTTCAATACAAGCGCTCCAACCGATATAAGCAGCTATTGAAGAAGATGAACGAGAAGCCGCTATTCCTATATCTGAACAAGACCAAGGAGGATGACAAAGCTCAGTCTGAATACGACTATGACCTCCCCGAGGAGGTCATCAGGAGTCGAGTCCAACAGTTTCTTGGGGATATCCAAGTAATCATAATCACGTTTGTTGCTTTTTACAAATCACCAATCAACTGCTTCCAGGATACACAAAACAAAGTCAAAGTACATATTTCTCAGTTAGTTAAAACATGAAATCAGCGATAGTAGATCGATCGCGAAGGTCCTGGAAGCAGTTGGATCTTTTAGGTAAGGGTGATGCCTCTCCCTTATGTAAAAGAAGCTACGGGATTATGTTTATTTTGATGAGCCTAAACGATTTTGTTAACACGGGTGCGACGAATGCGGCAGTCAGGAGAAGAGGGTCCTGGTTCATCCTGGGAGGAGAGTGAGGAGCCTCCACGTCCAGCACACTACACGCGAGTACGAAGAGGTGTTACTAGTTCATCTAAACGTGATAGTGTGGGAAAGTATTCTACTAACAAGAACGAAATAGAGTCTAACGAGATGCTTGATACTAATAGTACTGACTCGTTTCATAGTCCGTTAGCGTTGCCTATCAGTGCCAAAAAACTAGAAGCTCGGTTGAAAAAAGTGCATGGGAAAAAGGTAAAATAACCTTTTCCTTTTTTCATGCTTTCCCCTTTTCTTAAATAACGAATCCCATAACATATATTCGCTTTAGCTATAATTAAACCTTTGCACGCTAGTGTTTAGTCTTTTTCAGCACAAAAACAAAAGCACGCTGCAATGCAATTGTGGAATTTATAAAATGCTCCTTAACATGATCACGCCTTAAAATTTTAAATACATACCAACCCACACCCGAAATTCTACACATCCGATAAGCACGAAAGTACCCTGTTTTATTTATCATGAGTTACCTATCTCGCACGTAAACAAAAAATCACGATAATTATAATTTATGATCACGCAAGTGTTTTGATCAAGCATTTTCTATTTTCATGCGCCTACGTTAATGCAAATCAGGCTCAGATGGAGGAATACTACCCACCTTCTCCTAAACCTAAGGATCCCATGGAACCATTTGACTTTGTCATCAGCGCAAGCGTACCAATCTTTGACAACAGGAACTCTACTGTGAGTGGCTCTAGAATATTTTATATCAAATTCTTCATGTCATTTATATTCGTATCTTAACGTTTCTGTTGTAATGTTTATGTTTGTTAATTTCATGTATAATTTAAACCGTGATTAATTTCGTTGACAGATTACATACGAAAAAGTTCGCGTCAATGCAAGCCATACTATCGAGAAACCTGTCGAGGTTCGCTTCTTATTCTTTGGTTCAGTTCTTCTCTCAACAAACCCTTTCTTTTTTCATGCGCGCTTCATATTCAATGTGTTTATGTTTTTAATAAATTCATTCACGTTTGTGGGATACTACTAACGATTGCTTTGTTATCAAGTGAAATGCTAATGCTTGAGTGAAATATTTTTGCAGGAGAGGATCGCGATATTTCTTGGCGTAGCTGGAACGGATATTCCAATCAAGGAGCTGAGGAAGATTGCGTCTCCATTCAAGCTTGGAGTAAATGGCTATGCATTCATGGTTAACAATAATGGGTACATTGTGTTCCACCCAGACTGGCGACCAGTGTTCAATGGCAGGTTGCTCAAACCTAATTACAACACTGTTGACCTCACTGAGGTGGAGCTGGTCGATAGGGACAATAACGTTAGGAACAATGACTCTACCCTTTTGGAGGTGAGAAATACACTGCAATAAAACTTTCATGTTTGACATACATGGAAGGACTTGTACAATTTGCAAATGTATTCCAGATGCGAAGCGACATGATAGAAGAGGAGCGTGGTTATAGGAAGGGTCTCAAGGTCCGAGTTCACCAGGACAATTTCGTAAGTTTTTAGAATAAAGCTGATAAGTGTCTATAACCGTGCCCCAAAAAACCCGACAGTAAAAGTAGATGCGATTAAGTAATGTGTAATGTAATCAGCTTTATAAAATATTATAATTGTGGCTTGTTGTAAAACCGATGGTGTTTTGTAGACGACGCCGATTATGCCAATCGTAGATGATGTAGTGAAAGACGACGTGTATGTTCCTCACTACAAACTCAGAGTTAGGAAAATGCGGGATGATTTTGTAAGTGTAGAAAAGCTTGTGTATTTCGTGAATTGAATATCAATTCACAACCTTTGGCACTTTAGTTCTTTTTTGCATGGCGCATGTGCAGACCCTTTGTAACTTTCACCAGCTTTTTCACCCACCACCATGGACAAAAATGTTACTTCTTGGTTCATGACCACCTGACACACGAGAATTTGCATTGCAAAGCATTTGGATTAATTTGTCACTTGACATAATTGTTTATAGCGCCGCGTAACGATCCGACGCCAAGTGTACGAGTTCCAGCGTGTAAAGATGATAAACGCTCACAACCCTAGTCAGAACCTGATAACACCATACACTCTAGCAATAGCCGTTCCTGAAAACGCAAATAGGTTCATTGGAGAACTAGAGATTAGACTACAGGACGAGGACATTCTAAGCTACTTTGACAAAACGAATGAGGCTAGAAAGTGGAGGATTAATCCGGATTGGAGCTATTGTGACTATATCAGGGGTGGAGATAAATATAACTTTGCTTCTAAAGAGGACCTACTTCTACATTTCCTTGGCAAAATTCAAAGGTCAACTGGATCTTGGCCTTGGAGAAATACTGGCATTGGAGTTAAATACAGACATCAAGGGCATCAGGGAGGTGGTGTGGGTGGGGAGTCGAGGTGGCACTCTGAAGCAGAAATTTATGAATGTGAGAAATAATTACGAAAACATTAGTCACAAATTTTTTAAGAAAAGTTACGAAATGTCCTAATTTTGGGGCGACTTGAAATTTAGGCGAAAAGGAGCTGGTTCAGAGCCTGGTGTTTGACGCCAACGTGACCAAAATCTTCAACGAAATGAACCTCTGGAAATTCAACAAGAATGACAAGTGAGTGGCGCTTAAATCATGATGATCTTAATTTATTGATTCTAATGATCACGAATGTGTAAATAATTGCAATGCACTTTGTGTTAAAAAACTGTTGGTATTTTTCTCTTCCTTCCGCACGCGCACGTTGTTATTTCTTTGCATGCGAATTTTTCTCACATTCCCAACTAATGCTTTTACAGCCCGATAGCAATTTTGCTATCTCTGATGCCGAGGTAAATTGACTTGTGTGTTTTGCACTTAATCTGTTGTGTCCCCTTTTTAGCAGCCGCACTTTTGAGGATTATCAGGACCAATCAGGGGAATTAATAGCAATTGCTATTCATTCTCTGGAGATAATAATCACTATACAAATAAGCTAATACACTTTCTCGTATTTGCAGGGATTTGCTCCAGATGAATGGAGTGACGATGGCATTCATAGCAACTCGAACAGGATTGACACGTTGGATGGACTTTACAACAGGTCAAGAGGGTCCATCCGCGAACCCCGGCTCAAGCTCAAACGACACCGAGCGTTTCATAACAGGAAATTCAGGAGCAACGAATGAGTTATGGTATAAACGCGCAGTAGAGCGTTACGAGCACGACCCAGAGTCATTCGTGTACACAGTACCATACGACGCTTATATGAGAACAGATAGTAAAGTAACAGCTACAAGAGCAATATTCGTCAAGAAGGATGGTGTACATGCCCCTGTTGCAGTTGTAGGCGTTCAGTTCAGCCATGACAAGTGGACAAAGAGGTTTCTCGACATCACTTCTGGACATTTTGATGGGAGGGCTCAGGGAAATGAGAAAAGATGTGATAGTGGCGAATTTGACTGCTTCGTTCTTGATGATAACGGGTTTATTCTCATTAGTGAGAATCATGATAATACTGGGAAATTCTTTGGGGAAGTTGATGGAATGGTCATGGAAATGCTTGTTAATAGCGATGTCTATAAAAGAGTCAGGGTTGTTGATTACCAGGCTGTATGCTTGCAAGCCGTTGCTAAAACTAACTTTGCATCCGTTCTCAGCACTGTGAGTTTGGTTCTTCACCATTTTTACATTCTTCATTATCTTTAAGCAATCGTATCTTAATTGTTACTGTTGTAAAATCGCAGCCACTCACCCACCTCACGAGTTTGTTCAACTGGTTCATCGCCCACATAGCATGGATGGCGTTACAACTTAACTTACACAGTATAGTCAACCCAGACTATGCCAGCGTTCTAGCTGAAAGTAAGAGTCTTGCGAATTTATAAGTTTTCTTGAATTCACTTTTAACTTAATCTAACACGTTTGTGCATATAATGTTTAGTGGCGCAAGAGGACATTCCTCACCGCGTAGAAGAGGAGGAGATTGACCACACACTCCCACCGTATATAGAGCTGGCGAGCATCAATAAAACGAGGCTGCGCCCCTGCGACAAAGAAACGTTCCTGTATACATACGGGGCCAGCTACAACACCCACAACTTCAGCTATCACGGGCTACTCACCAAATGTGGACACTCGGGCTGTGACGGGTAAAAATCATTACGTCTTAAGTTACTTTCCACCTCATTTCCCACCTCAAATGCTATAAAATAGTGTATTATGCGTTTAGCTACTTCAATGTGCACTACATCCCGCACACTAACCTAATATTGGTAGTAACGGACGGAAAGTGCCGTTGCGGGCTGAACAGCACTACAATAAGGCAGCGAGAAGTTCAATACAACACAAAGTTCATACAAAAGGACGACACGGAAGAGGACGACCCAATGCTCAGCGTGCGTCCTGGAGAAGTGTGTCGCACTCCAAAACCAACGCTACACAGAAAACGACCACCCGTGTGCATCAACTACAATCCAGAGGTGAGTGAATACCTATCCCTAATCCACTAACAAATTACATTTCATAACAGAACCACAAGTAATTCTGACCTAATTCCCAGGAGGAGTATATCCGTGAAGACTGTGGGTTTGGTTCTCGAGCATCCCCTACATGGAGTATTTTGGTGTTGATCCTGGCAGCCTTGTTGATTTTGTAATAATTGAGAGAGTAATGCGAAGAAGAAAAAAAAACGTGAAGGAAAAGTATATGAGAACAAGATTGTTTTTTTTTTTAAAAAAAAAACACCATCATCAGCACATACCAAAAGAAGCCTTCGTTTTTTGAGTACCTATGAATAATACGAATCGTGTTACGGTTTTTATCAAAAAAAGAAAAATTACACCACAGTCAAGCTACTCCCCTCATGGACCAAGGTCACTTCTTGGTCCATAACCCCCCACCCACCCTTTACGTTTCTCACAACAACCTCTCTCGCTTTGGAGCGACGACAATAAGAACAAATTTCTTTTTATATACACATCATACTCCCCCTCATTCAAAGCATTCCAAACACGTGTCCCAATTTTTATTAAACATTAGTGCACAGTAACGTAAAATGACTAGCCAAAAAGAAAAACACTAAACTTCTCCTATACTGTTTGTTACCAAAAAAAAATATAGTTGAGCAAAGCGTCAGAGTTGAGTGATTATTACTTATCATCACAACACAAGTCTTCCAATATAATATGATAAAATTAATAACTTTATCAACAATGATACATGTTGAAAATCATGACAATATACTTGAGATCAGATTTTTAAAAAAAAACTATCATCTTTATATATAAATACGCATGGAACATATTTAGGATAATTCTTTTTTGTATTTGAAAAAATATCATATCGGGCGGGTTTGGGATACCAGGGATTTTAATATACTTCTAAATCTTGGGAATTAACATTATTCAGGGTCAAATTTTGTCCTAAATATTGGGTATTACCATGAATTTAGGAAGATATTCAATGAAATCCTGGACAAGGACCTTGAGGCAGGTGAACATTGCTTGTTGCTATGCGACCTACCCCAAGGTCTCTCCCAACCCAAACTAAATTTAGGTGTATTGAGAGTAACTGTTAAATAAATGATAAATTGGTAAACGTAGTTTTACACCTGGAATGATAAGGCTAAAATAAATACTACACAAGATAAACTGTAACCTTATCATTCCGTGTTGATGATGACAATGGCGAGGTTTTTATAGTTAACACGCCAAACTAAACTACCCGGTTGTGTTCTAGCTTCGTGTAAATGGTTGATTGATTGATTCATACATAAGTTTACTCGTGTGGTCGTTAATATTACAAACTATATATCGTTCGATTGTTAAGTGTTTTTTCTAAAAAAAAATAATAATAATGATACATGAAAGTCAATTTGCAAAAAAAAAATGTATTACTTAGAATCTTATTTATGGTGCGTATAAATTATTATTACATGTCAAACGTACGTATGTGTAAAACTATCAAGGTTAATATTTAAGAATAATAATTCCAAAAACAAAAGAAAAATATCATTACAAATTGTTGTAAATAAATATTACCCTGGGGTGGATAATCTGTATTTAAAAATTCAGTAAAAAAACTTTAAATTTTAAAGGAAAATCGAGCAGCTCTTAAAACCAAGGCTTTTTATTCTCAAAAACTAATTCAACTTGAGAATCAACGACTTCCGCGCTCCCTCACACGTTTTCCCTTAACTAAATTAAAAATTGAAGCCCACCACCAGAGGGCCAAGTTCTATATAGCGATAAAGCCTTGATATATGAAAAGTACCGTATAGCCGGTCGATGCCCTTGGATGCTCAATACGTTTCAATGTAAAATTGAGGAACACACCCAAATACACACGAGAGTGTATCCTTTGAATGTATTAGCGGTGGTCCCTCGTGATTCTCCCGGTCCCCGAGTGGGTGGCCACAAAAACATATTTTTGTTATACACAACATGTATTTATCCCAAAAAGCCAAAGCGTCAGGAAAGATAAAAGATAGTCAGCATAAAATAATCGGATAGAAAAAAAAGCACTATCATCATCATCCATGTTTGGTGCATTCTTTTACTCTCCAAAATATATTATCCTGCGTATTAAATGCATAATAATAAAATCCAGCTCTTTTGAATTTGAATAATAAACAGTAATTTGCAAAGTAAATTAGAAAAACACAAGGTTGTTTTAAAAAGTAGAAATCGTACAAGATTTAAAATTTTATAAATAGTCCTCAATTCCTTGATGAGTTTGTGGTAAATAAAGGTTAATTTAAAAAGAACAGATTAGTGATGAAACGTGACCGTTTGGACAGTAGTTCGTCGAGTCCCCCACCTCCTTCAATGAGTAAGCGTTCTCGCTCCAGTACGCTCGGGAGGTATGGGGATTTGAATGAAGGGTCAAGTGACGAGGGAGGCAACTCTCCGAACGGGACTGATAGAAGACACCATAGTTCTGGAGGTGGTGGTGGTGGCGGTGGTGGCGGAGGTTCGAGAGATCACCACTCCTCCTCTCATCATCATCATCACAGGTCAAGCTCCTCCAGTCACCGGAATGCGGGGGGTGGGGGCAGGCAACGAACCAGTCCAACCAGATCTTCCTCCAGGGACTATGACAGCTACCGTGGAAACTATGACAAAACGTAAGGAATTTATTTCAAAACCGCATTTTCAATAAATCAAAATATCAAAATTATTAAGTTCACTTGTTCTCTCAGCTGATTATTTTTGTGCAGATTTATCGATTAGAAAAATAAATTAAATTAAATTCGTGTGGTTATTAAAATTAATTAGAACGTAATCAAAATTGAAGTGTATTAGTGATAATAAAAAAGCGTGATTAATATATATTTGTGAAACTACTATTGACTATTAGCCGAGGAGCTGCAGGAGCTGGATCAGGTGCAGGAGGAGGTGGTGGTGCCGCAGGAACACAGCCGTATCCTTATAAGGTGTTGTGCATCTCAAGTCTTCACCCAAAAGCATCAGACGAAGTTGTCCGTGACACGTTATACCGTGAGTTCAAGCGTTTTGGAGACATTAGCGTGAAGGTAGTGCACGAGCCTGATGAGCGTGTAGCGTACGTGTATTTCCGGTCATACGAGGACGCGAGGGACGCTAAACATTCAAAATCTCGAATAATAATCTACGACAAGCCAGTGATGGTGGAGGCAGCGTACGAGTCTCTTCCTCCCAGTTACAACAATCGGGGTGGTGGGAGTGGAGGAGCTGGTGGTGGTGGTGGGGGAGCAACAGGAGGCAGTTCCGGAGGAGGATCACACTCTCATTCTCATCATCATGGAGCTCCCTCACCCAAAGATCATTATCCTGATAAGTATTATAGTGGTGGGAATAGTGCCAGCGGATCACGGAGGTACACACCATTTTCTCAACTAACAAATCATTATCTCAAGTTATTATTTTCTTCTCTTTTTTTTCTTCCTTTGAATCCTCTTTTTCTTAAACACAAGTGTTCATGAGGTTTCCCCCCAAAAAAAAGTGAGTTTCAAAGTGTATATAGTGATTACGTTTTGTGCGGTTTTGTGCGAGGATCGAAAACATATCATACGCTAGTAGGCTGTTTTCATGCATCTATATTCTCTCATAATTTAAATAGGCAAACGCATACTTTTGTATTAAATCGCATCCTATATCAACCGTGTTATAAAAACGGGCAAGTAGCCTGGTGCTTGTGCATTTCCGGTGTACACAGTGATACGTGAATTGAATTTATAACCGCTCTAGTCATGTCAATCGCTCATACCTGGAATACCTGGTAGGGATAATAGTTTTTTGGAGTGGATATTTGCTGATGATACTGATACTACACACATACATAATATTACTGGTCTATTTGTAGGATCACTTTCAATAGTAGTGCATGTCTTTTTAAAATATTTATCGCACGTGAGAGTGCAAAAAGATTCCAGGTACAAATTTGGAGATGCAGAAAATTTCGTCTATATACCAAGAGAAAAACACGGGTATAGTTTCATAATGGTGTAGTTGTTAAGTGTACGCCCTCTTCCAATTACTTTCTCTTCAGAAAAAACGCTTCATTTATTGACGTGATTTGTGACATCAGTTTATATACAGTTTCAAACAAACCCTGCTTTTCATTCAGTAGTTTTGCAAACAAAAGAATAAGAATCAATATTTTTGCCTTTAAATCTATAATTGCCAGGGATAATCTAATCGGGAGAAAAAGTTTTATCGTGAGAATCCGAAATTGTATCAGATATTGTGCTCTTATTCAGTGATGATTTCTTTTTAAACAACCACGCGCTTTGCAAATGCAAGTAGTTTTTAAATATACTCGTAAAAGGTACAGGATGCGTAACTTGATTGATTCGTTGACGTGATTTGTGACTAGTTTTTTACAATTGGTTTGAATGGGCTTTAACGAATTTTGCAAAGTGTCAGATATCAGACAACGGAGCTATAATCCGATAGAATATAGTGACGTAAAAAATTTATACCTTTTCCACTATACAAACGACGCTTTATATAGTAGCTTTCTCTTCAAAAAGATATCAAGTTGGAAGTGATGAAAATTCTCGATAATTGAGAAATGAATGATCTCATAATAATTTTAACGAAAACATTGCATTTTTGGTGCACCTGATGAAATACAAAAGATTAATAGGGGAAGTAATTAATAGATTAGAGTAATAAATGTCATGTCCTACTGCGTTCTAATAATTTCTATGTATCGAGCTGATCAACAGGAGTTTAAAAAAGAAAAGTTTTGTGTTCTAACAAAGAAAAAATTCAGATCTAACCACCGTTTTGACGTGATTTGTGACAAGTTGAAAAGTTTCAAAAAAGAATGCATAGGAATGAATCTCTTATTTCTACTGCGAATAAAGTTTTTGAGTGATAATTTTCCCCCAAGAACATGACAAACTTGACATCTTGATAGGAAGCATAAGCATATTGGAAGTCACAATCATTTGAGACTCCGGTGTAGTTACAATATTCTCGGAGTATTCTTTTAAGCGTCAGATAATAACGTGAAGTGAAGAAATTCCACGTGGCTCTAGCTTGATCGTGTTATAATGCTGCTACTAACCAAAAAAAAATAAAGAAATCCAAACATGTGCGTT
Source organism: Orchesella flavescens (assembly GCA_964034955.1). Classification (NCBI taxonomy): domain Eukaryota; kingdom Metazoa; phylum Arthropoda; class Collembola; order Entomobryomorpha; family Orchesellidae; genus Orchesella; species Orchesella flavescens. Next base: position 2,169,032 of record OZ035958.1, on the reverse strand, counting down.
GCGTTGCTGCGTGCATCCCGCATAATAGGGTATTTAAGTGCAGTGCAGTGCGCTAAATAATGTGAATGTTGTGTAAATGCGCTGGTAAATAGTCAATAAAATAAATATTCATAATAATAAAAAAGTATGTAGTGAAAGCTAGAGTGCAAAAAAAAAGTGAAACAGAACCTTACCTGATGATGCTAGATCTCCAGTCTACGATGGTCCGCCAGCCCCTTCATCCCGTGGGATGCGAGACACTGATCACCACCACTCCAATAGGTATGACAGATATGAGTCGGGACGGGGTGGAGGAGGTGCTTCTTCAATGGCACCACCCCCAGGCCCACCTGGAGCTGCTGGAGGACCACCCATGCACTATAGAGACTATCGTGGAGCTAGGGATCATCATCATCCAATGAATGAATATGGCAATAACAGAAATATGGGAGGTAATCCTCCTCACTACTCCAGGTAAGCTCACAACACATTACAATTCTCCATACTTTAATCCTACTTTTATACAGTATTGCTTATAATGTTCGTCCGTTTGTGTTTGCAGATATCCACCTCGAGGTGGTTCATCTAGTAACGCGGGTCCTCCAGGTGGTGGTGGTCCACCTAGCCACGCTCCGCATCACCATCACGGTCCGCCACCAGGTGGTCCTCCTGGCGGTCCACCTCCACACCATCACCACGGGCCTCCAGGTGGTGGTCCTCATCATGGCCCTCCGGGTGGTCCACCACCTCCACATCATCATGGTCCTCCAGGTGGACCTCCGCATCACTACGTGTCACCACACCATATGGAGCCTCCACATCACCATCATGGTGGTCCACCCCATTTGCTTCCACCACCTCAGGCTCCACCTCGATATGAGAACAAAAAGGACAAGTTCCCAAATTATCTACACCATATTACCCCCGAAGATGATCCTCTAGCTACACGAACATTATTTGCTGGCAATCTGGAAGTTAACATCACAGATGAGGAGTTGAGGAGAATCTTTGGCAGGTACGGAACTGTAGAGGACATTGACATCAAACGACCACCTCCTGGAACTGGAAATGCGTACGCTTTCGTGCGATTTGTCAATCTTGACATGGCCGCGAGGTAAGGGAGCATTAGCATTACATTTTAAACATTTTTTCCTGTTTTAATCCCAGTTTTTGTATAGTAATTTCTAATTTCTAATCCCCTTGTCTTTGTTGCAGAGCAAAGTCTGAGTTATCAGGCCAGTACATTGGAAAGTTCCAGTGCAAGATTGGTTATGGAAAGGTGAACCCAACAACAAAGATGTGGATTGGAGGACTTGGAGACTGGACGACGTCTTCCCAGTTGGAGAGGGAATTTGATAGATTTGGTTCAATAAAGAAGATTGAGTGGATAAAAGGAGAACCTTACGCATATATAACTTTCGAGACGATTGATGCTGCGCAAGCTGCAGTAAAGGACATGAGAGGATATCCTCTAGGTGGAACTGAGAAGCGCATCAGGACTGACTTTGCTGATGCTGCTAGCCCTCCAATTGGCTCTCATTTACATAATCCACCTGGACTTGGCAAACGAGAGTATGATAACAGGGATTCCAGGAGTGCCAATAGTGGAGGTGGAGGCGATGCTGGTGGAAACGCTGCAAGTGCTGGTGAGTTTTTAATATGATTCTATTTTCATGCTCACTTGTATCGTAAGGGTTTTATAAATAAATAAAATTAATTGTTTGTGGTTTTGCAGATGATATGTCCGGGTGTGGAAGTGAGTCTGGAAGAAACGATTCTAATAATGTGCAGACAAGGGGACCCGGTTCCACTCACTCTGGAGGAACAGATCTGGGATGCACCAGCCCGGGGCAAAGTGATAACGAGTCTGTCAAAAGCTCTAATCTAGGCCTTGGAAACATGAAGTCTATTCACGACATCCCCAGGAAAGTTGGAGTCTCCTGGAATGGAGCCTTGATTCTCAAAAATAGCTCCTTCCCAACAAAGTAAGTTGGCATATTTCAGGAATATACTATTTATCACTATATACGCATGTACTAACGTGTTTATTCTCTAACTAGGTTATATTTGACGGAGGGCGACTTTGAGGGAATTGATTTGTTGATGAAGGACGAGGAGAGCAAGAACCAGTTGCGAATCACCCAGCGACTACGCCTAGACCAGAGCAAGTTGGACGACGTATTAAAACGAATCAGTACATCATCCCATCACGGAGTGTTTCTAGCACTTCCCTGTTCTTCAACAACAGCGTCATCATCTCCAACTCGCGGTGCCCAAGACGAGGACTCACAGAACTCTTCCACAGCACTGCAGTCCCGACCCCTCCGTAACCTAGTATCGTATTTAAAGCAAAAGGAAGCCGCAGGAGTGATATCTCTCGCTGTAGCCAAAGACCCAAACACAACTGGAGTGTTATACGCATTTCCACCTTGCGGATTCAGCTTCGAGCTGCTTAAGAAACAGTGTCCAGGAATAAACGAGAGTGAAAGTAATGGAGGAGGAAAGGACGAAAATCATCTTGTTATTGTTGTTATTAGAGGTGGTAATGTGTAAAATCAAACTTGTAATCGTCCGCTTATATATTTTATTGTGTGATCCACGCTTTTCCTGAGCTAAATAGTAACCCCCGTATCTGATTTGCTGCGTCTAAAAAAAATTATGTGCATAAAAACGTGGATTTTCATTTTATTAGAATCTTTATAGCCGTTATACTAATTTAATTTTCATTTCAAAATGTACATGAGATTTTATTATACTCAATAAATACCGTAGTGTTGGTCTCTCTTTCAAGTTTACTTGTTTTTTTGGGTTTTTAATTACTATGCATACTAAACAAGGTCGTTAAGCATTGAACACGAACTCTAAGCAAGGAGGTGGAAAGTGGGAGCATATAACAGCAAATGCCAAGATTGGAGTTGGAAGGAACTCCGCCCTAGAAGCCAACGGTAAAGTAACTAAAAGTATGAGAAGTCTACATGATTACTTTACTTTTGAGATCAAATTACCTTTAACTTTAATTTAATTTATCAAAACAGTTTATAAACTTCATAATCTTTTCACACTCCGACGAACCCAAAATGATTAAATGTTATCACTTACAGCAATACAATTTTCGAGCATTTCAAGCTAAACTCAATTATTTTCCATACGAATTAATGACTCATAATAATCAGCGTCAGGTCCTCGATCAACGCTTAATCATACGGTAAGTGGTCATTCACCTCTTACGTAGTTTCCCATGATATAGAAGCGTGTATAAGCGTCCGCATCGTGTTACCCCATCAGGTAGGTACGACTCCCACCGGGATCTACGAGCAGTCTTTAAAATCAATAAAATAATATTGGGCATACGCCACAAATTTATTTCGCACTATTATGTAATGTGGCATCAGGCCCTAAAAATAAATCACACTACATTCTAATTAGGTTACAAAAACAGTCAATATTAATCAAAAGTAAGTTTAAGTAAGATCAAAGAGTTTTAAAAATGTCCAGCTGGCAACTAGGAATCGATTTGGTGACCACCTTTCTCCTCGCATCATATCTCCTATTTAAATACGGTAACTGGTACAAGCACCACATCTTTGTCACCTTATCAGTACTCGTCGCTTGGTACTTTTCACTTCTATTCGTATTCGTTCTACCCATCGACATCTCAGGGGTAAGGCAACACAAACGCTTTCGAAGTTTATTTTACCATTTCCAAATTGATAAAATACTCACTAAAAAACTTAATTGATTTATAGACTGCATACCGCCAGTGCATCGACTGGGCGAATAGCACGCTTCAAAACAGCACGACAAGTAACTCTACAACAGACGGAGGATGCACGGTCCCTCCATCATACGTGTCAGCGTCAGTGATGACGAATTTGTGGCGCGTGGTATACTGGACATCACAGTTACTAACTTGGCTGATATTACCAATGATGCAGTCCTACGTCCAAGCTGGAGAGTTCACAATAAAGGGCAAGCTAAGATCAGCGCTTCTAGACAACGCGATATACTACGGCTCGTACTTGTTCATATGCGGCATACTGCTAGCATATATTGCAGTGAAACCAGACCTAGAGCTGGACTGGTATAAATTAAAAGCAATAGCTTCATCAGCATCAAACACTTGGGGTTTGTTCCTCCTCGTGTTCATGCTAGGGTACGGGTTGATCAGCGTCCCGCTAACGCTCTACACAAGCGCAGGAGAAAGGAGAAGTCTCAATGTCGCGTATTTCAAGGTAGCTAAGCTTAGCACTGAGAGGAGCACTGCAGAGGAAGCCATTGATGACGTGATTGAGACACTTCAGCTCTGTGTCAAGTCTACAAACTCTCTACCTCCCCAGCTTGCTAATAACCTGCAGACTATCGTTAGCACGCTACCAGTCGAGTTCAGGGAGAAAATGGCCAGGCGCCGTGTCAATGAAACCATTAATGAAGTCAATGATAAACTTCTTGTCAAGCTGCACAGGAACGTCAAGAGGGCACTTCAGGCTTTTAACAGAACGGGTGAGGATTTGTCTTTGCTATTGAGTATCAATTAATTTGCGTACAAGTTGGAATATTATTAACTAAACTTATTTTAACCTTAATTAGAAACTCAATATGAACGAGCAATAACCCATGCAATATATTTGGAGGACGTTGAGAGAAGCTTGAATTCTGGGACTAAGATCTTCAAGCATACGTTCGAGACATCTAATTCGTACTGGAAACACCTCCCAACCAGCCTTGGTAAGTTGTGCAGTTAGACTTTTTTAAAGCAAAATTGTTGAATTGAATTTGAATTAAAGTGTTGATGTTAATGTTTTAATTATCCAAAAACATGTAGAATGGTTCACACGTTGCATAGCCCACTCATACGGTTTAAAGCTGTTGAGTTTGATGTGTTGGGGTCTCTCATTCATGATAATTTGGTCAGAGGTGACTTTTTTCAACCGGTCACCAGTGCTGAGTTTCTTTGCTTTGCTTCTGAATTCTACAAGATCTGCATACCCGTATATGGAGTTGATCTGTACGATCACGATCGCGTACATGGCTACCTGTGCGTTCTACACCATCTTCAAAATCAGAGTTTTCAACTTCTACTACCTCGCTACCAATCATCAAACTGATGAGTACAGCCTCATCTTTGCTGGAATGTGAGCTTATAATCAACATTATTTGGTTTAGTAAAGTCTCCGTTCTCTGCAAATTCCTTTGATTCAAATCCAAAATTGAATGTATTTAGGTTGCTGTGTCGTTTGACTCCTCCATTATGTTTGAACATGCTATCATTGTTCCACCTGGACTCTCACGTGATTGACAAGAGGATCCTGGAGACGAGTTACACACAAGTGATGGGTCACATGGACGTGATCACATTGATCTCAGACGGGTTCAACGTGTATTTTCCAATAGGGATCCTCCTCGTCTCAATAATGACCTGGTTCAGAGTTGGATCCAGGATTCTCAATAAGATCGGGTTCCAACAGTTTCTACCTGATGATGAAATCGCTATAGAACTTGTCAATGAGGGGAGCCAGCTCGTTATCAGGGGTAACCTTTTCAAACCTAATTAAATATTTCCAACCAATTTCTATTGAAACTGAATGAATTTATTGATTCCATATTTCAGAGAAAAGACGCCGTCAGAGGACATTGGATAACGCTGACAGGGCAACACGGAAATATCATTCCAGGGCTGACGCCAGAGCATGCGCAGCTGAATCTGCTAATGTCGCTGGTAATTTACTAGTTGTTAATTATGGATCCACTTAAGCCTTTCCCTATTTACCCTAAGGTACCACCTGACTTTACTTTATCCTCCATCTTGTTTCAATTACTTCAACTTTCATAAATCGGGTTTAAAAAGCAATTTTAAGTACGGGGAATTTTCGTTTAAATTTCCACAACGTGTTATTTTAATTGTGAATTATGACAAAAAACGCTCAGTCATGGTTGTTTATTTTCCGATTTTCGTCATAAACTGATTTGTTTTGAAATTATCATCTATTTTTATTCTGTAGCGTTTTAAATACATTTGTATCACATTCCCCCAGTAAAATGCATAAAACAAATCTGCAAACGAACAAAAGCGTTGGTTACTGGCGTTGAATTAAGAACCTACACTAGAAATTCCTTGACAACACCGGCTCCATTGATTTTCGAATTGCCCTATTGCAATGCTTAATTAATTCTAGTGTAAGTTCCTAATTGACAACGTTGTTGGCGTGACCCACCCCATCATAACCTTACCCACATAACTCGTCCTGCTTAGTTACCGAATCTTGCCAGTTGATAAAACCCTATTTCGTAGCATTACCCTACGTTATACTAACCGCATTTCCAAATGGTGCCATACCAAAAATTGCAAATGATAACTGATTAAATATTTTTTTTGCAGTTGAGAATTTGCGTAATTTGAGCACGGGTGACGACCTGAACGACCCCGAGGATAATTTCTATTCGCGCGTGTTAATCGAGGATTCAAGCAGTTCTCGTGTACGGGTTTACGGGACAAGTCCACCTCATTCCGCCACCTCATCAACAACAGCCCAACAGCAGCAGCAGCATCATTACTATCAAAACCCCGATAACAATCCTCCTCGAGGTTTATTCGACGACGTGTAGGATTTTTTTTAGTGTGTCATGTTAATGTATAACGTTTTAAAAAAGGCTTAAACACGACAATGTAAAGTCGTAATGCCTCCGCCATATATTTCTATAGTCTGGTATATATATAACTAACAAAGTATGATGTTGCTTTTTATTGTGATATATTTTCCGTTGTTTTTATTTTTTTAGGATTGAATTCACGTTTTATAGTAAAAAAAACACATAACACTGGATTGATGAAACTGCATAGGAATGCATCTCTTTATTCCCATGCATACATAAAAAGGCATATATAAGAACACACAAGCTTTCAAGTGCATTGAACCTGTTTTTGCAAAAGAGGGGTTGGTATATATACACATACGATAGAGGGTTGGTGATGATTCCCATGTAGCTGATGTAGTATTTCATCCCTTGCAGGTTTATATATATACCGCATATGTATAAGAGACCGTATCATCTCGATGCTAATCTGATTAATTGGCTGATTAATAATTTTTAAAGAGGAGAAACTTTGGGAAAACGTTCATTTATTGATTATTTAAAAATCCACCTAACTAAGAGGTTCTTATAAGGCTTCTTCCATTCCAGATGAATCGTTATTTATACGGCTTCTTCACCATATAGTTTTTGATACACATAAAAGAGCGTGTTATTGAACCCTCTACACATACACATAGGTGTGTATGTTTTTAGTATATATATGAGACCGTCACGTCACGTCACTTAAAACGAGTGATCCTATATGTGAGCCTAGTACTTCTCAACAACACACACGACATAGCGCAACAACTTATACATTATATATGTTTTAAAAACACTTCCTTGTCACTACTACCGGTTTTGTAGTGAAACTCGTTTCTAGTATTATTATTCAACTAATCCTAACAGGATCGCTACTCTCCTTCGTCTCTTCTTCTTCTGTGATAAAGAACAGTGCCATCAAAACTATTTTTTTTTTCTCAAAAATATTTACAAATCATGGTGTTTTAAATACTGGAAGAGTGGTTTCTTAAATCTGAGGTTTTAAAGTTTAACTCTGAAGTTTTCAGCGGATTTCTAAAACAAGGTAATAATATTCACATTCTCAATACATCATATTTTATTCGCGAAATTTTTTTGCATCTTTAAATCGGTCACACCACCAAACAAGCGAAATATAGAGATATAATCTCCTGGGATACAAAGAAGCAAGCCCCATAATCATTCCATTAAAGAAGCCTTCCATATATAGCACCAGCACGAGTTGTGGAGTGTCTTGGCCCGTGTGCTCTACTTTTCTCTCTATCTACTTATTATTACAGCACCAACGCTCCAACTACATTCCAATCATATGAATCATGTGTGTATATAGCACCGAATTACTCATATTATTGGATGCCATGTCAAGCTTTTGCTTCTAAGAAAAATCCAGCTGCACTATCAAATATGCCAAATTAGCGAAAAAATTTAATGGGCCATTGAGAATGGTCTGAATCTGAGTAGACAAAAAGTTTCTCAGAACAGAAATGTTGTGCTGGTTTCATGTTTTAACCCAAAAACCAAGGCTCAAAAGAACAGAACTCCTTAACTTGATTTAAGAGTTCTGTTGTAAAAAGTAGGTTTGTGATTAAAAGGCGATTTACCTCCGTATCAAATCCATTGTAATTGTTAATTTGTAAAGGTATAAAGCAAATCCTACTTTTCATTGTAAAAGTGTATTTAAATTGCACACAAAACTTGAAACAATGCAAAGTGCAGTTAACCCGTTAGGGAATATATAGAAACGTCACGTCACGTCACATGACAGCTTGATTTGACACAACAGCAACCGCATATATAGTAATGTAATGTTATATACTGTCAATTGAGTATATTTGGTATTCATGTACACGTAGGAAGGAAGGAGTCCGTACGTGAGAGTTCATAAAAGTGTTATGAACAAAAGTTATCAAACATCCTCATCAGCGTATATCATTTTATTCAATCGCACTAAAGTAATTGCATATTGAATTGAAATTATACTGCAATTTTGCAATTACTACTAAACAATATTCAATCGCTACTTGCTACTTCTTCCTCATTTTGTTGCAACGCTGCATTTTAATGAGAGTACTTAAAAAAGCTATTATATATTTCATTTCATTACAAACAAAGTGTTTGTATAAATCTCTCTTAGACTTGCAAGTTGCAATCGTAGTTAATAGATTTTTTCCAGAACATTTTGTAAGGAATTTCCCGATCGGTTGATGGCACATTCCTACGTAAAAAAGTTCCCCATGATGGAAGCATCATCCTGAGATCACGTATTCGCAAAAGCATGGCAGAGATCCAAAAAAGAAGAAACTAAAAAAGGACGCTAAAAATAGCTCTCCTCCCGTTTGATAGCACGTAGTGTTCACTAACCTTTTTCAAAAAGCGTAGCCAGATAACACGTAATATAATAAAGAACTATTCCCATTTAAAAAAACATATCTACGTTAGTTGGTTACATCCCACGCACAGAAATATATGTAGAGAGAAAGATTTGTGATGATGATAAGTTTCATAAAAACACTCGTGCCAATGCTCTGGAACTGAACCCATTCTCGAGCAACGAATTACGCGGACAGTCCCCCAAACACCAAAACAATAACCTTCTCTACTAATTCTTCCTCTTAGTCACTCGGTAAGTTTCATCAGACTCAGCCACTTTCATACGCTATTTTACATCACTTTATCGTGCTTGCACACTGAACACGTTAACTACTCATCATTTTGCATAATAACGTGCAATTTATGTTGTGAAAGCGTTTGTCTCTCAAGTGTAATTATTAAACATACCCTTTACATGCGTTACTTATATTTATACGCTCGAAGCGTTCTCACGGGTTAACTGCCGCGTCCTTTTTTATTTAGAAAGTTGAAAAAATAAAATATTGCATACAAAGCAATTTTTTCTTGTTTACGTAATTTCCGTACGAAAAAACATTTCTGGAAACATTTTTTTAAAGGGTTCAGTTAAAATCGAATTGTTTGATAAGCGTATTGTTTTTTGAAATTGCAGAGTTGAGTGTGTAAAGGTTTAGGTAAAGAGGATGGCATCTCAACACCAGTCGTCCATGCAGAGCAGTTTTAAGTCGTCAAGCGTAAGTGAATCTGATGGGTTTACGTCCATGATTGAGAGTGAGAAGATGATGGGGAAGCCTAGTTTTGATGGTTGTTCCTCCTCCGCCTCCCCTGATAACCTACTAATTGAGAACCTAGAGTCTGATGATGACGTTGAGTGTGAGGAAATTAATAGAATCACTAATATCGAGGTGCGTGGCATGGATGGTGATAACATTAACATGATTAAAATGGACCTTCAACATGGAGGAGCTGATCATCAGCAGGGAGATATTTCTCCAGAACCAAACAGTGAAGAGCTTGGAAGTAACATTATTGGGGATGATGAATTGGACCAAATTGAGGATGGCGTCGAGTTCCAGGAATTTAATATTGAGCATGTTAACGTTAGTGTTTTGTGACTAACTTTTTATTCTTTGGGTTTCATTAATGCTGAATTAATCATAAGCGTGTGCATGGAAACGGAAACGGATAGTAAATGAATGAAAAAAGAAATGTTGTTTTTGTTGACAGATGGTAAGCAAGACGATGGTGAAATCAAGTTCGAGCAGTATTCAAGCGCAGGCGTCTTCAACTCGAACGTCATCAATCGAGCATCAGAGCTCAGCAGAGCACCACGTGGAGAGTGCTATTGTTGAGAACCACGAGTCGGTGGCAGCCGTCAACGGGACAATCACTGAGGGAACTAAAAAGTCTTCCACAAAGCTAGAGCGTAAGACTAGCAAGGCTGGAAGCAAAAAGAACAAGTCTAACGCTGAGATTAGCAAAGAAAATATTTCTGTGGTGAGTCAAGGACAAGAGTTTTAAATTTTTTGTGACACTTAAACAATACTAACTGGTTTGGTTTGAGAGTTTATATTTTGTAAAAAAAAAACTAATTGTATAAAGAGTGCCGAAACTAAACCCGCTGAAGAGATAGCGAAGAAACTAGGACCCGGAGAGTCCCGTGTCTTTGCAAAAGTTTGTGTGGCAAATCTGGTAAATTAACGACTTTTGATGTTAACTGTTTCTTGCTTTAAATATATAGTAGCATGCGCATGACAGCTTTCTTTGTTTTGTTTTTTGTGTGTTGCGTTATAAAACTAGCGCCGGAGTTTTGGCGACCTAACAGTGATAGACAGCATTAGTGCGAGTCCAAAGATTGAGTTAGAATTTAGCGGAAAAGTGAGTTAAATATATTCTGGATTATTATTCTTTTTTTTTTGCAGTAGTTGAGTAGTTTATTAACAAAAATATGTATTTGCGTAATTTGCGAAAAAAATAACCTAACAAATTGATTAGTCGCGCTCGCTCGATATCCCACGCCCGTCTCGCCACCCAAACCCACCACCGCCGGGTCCCAGCTCCCTGCCAAATTACAGTTTGAGGAAATCAACAGCCGCCGCCGCTGCTGCTAGTAGTACTAAGCTTCAGCTATTCCAACCCTCCTACTGGGAGTCATTGCTATGTAGTAACGATAACATTCAGAATAATAATGTGCGTGCATTTCACTAATACGCTTAAAAACTTTGCATCATTCATATCACCTTGTTTTTTCCTTTGCTTATCAATTCAGTCTCTTTTACTCATTTTTATAGAAATCAAGCTTCAGCAAGTTCGACTCACTTGCTAAGAACAACGAGAAAAATAACGTGCAAGCCATTGAGAACAATCAAGTAGGTCCATCACGATCACAATATTATCATATTATTATCATATTCATATAAATTCAAGCAAGTCTAAATCGCTTTGTCATTCAAATTTTTAGGAAACGAGTGAGCAAGAAACATCATGCTTGTCAAAGCCGGAGACGAAGAAGATGTATTGTACTTCATGTGAGAAGCAAGTATTTCAGATGGAGTTGATCAGAGCTGAGAAGAGGGACTGGCACAAAAACTGTTTCCGATGCGTCACCTGCAGAAAAGTGCTCAGGTATGAAATGCTAATTACACTCTTGTGGTATGTATTGTGGGATGTGTGCTACCGGTGTGTATAAAATGTCATTGTGTGGATATAGCGTGGATACATATCAATCTCACGAGCACAAGTTGTATTGCAAGCCTCATTTTAAGGAGCTGTTCCAGCCAAAAGCAGTGGTTGAAGAGCCACAAGAAGAGCGTAAAAAGCCAAAGCTTCAAGTTATCATTTGCGAGAGCCAACCAAAAGAACTTCCTTCTGATGTCGTCAGGGGTGAGTGATCCTATACTATTTTATCTTTCCATTCATATGCATATATGTACATTCATCATTTGCATTTCCTGGGATTTCATGACATGACATATATGAACATGAGTGATGCGATAAATATCCCAAATTCATTCGTTACTTTTTTTCTTTTGTGTACACAGCATCAGACACTCCGTCCACTGGACTTGAGGATATCAACATTGACGTTCGCTCTAAATTCGAGCTCTTTGAAAACTTCAAAGACTCTAATGATAAACAATCTGCTGAACCACTTCCCGTCAAAAGGTGAAGTTGTGGTCTACTCTATATTAATCTTTTTTTTCTTTTTTTCCAGAAAGTTTATTGCGTTTCATGATAAATTGTGTCATTACCTAGCCTAATATAAAACTGTGTATGTTTGTGTTGACAGGTCTGCCTCAGTGTTGGCCAAGTTGAAAAAGTACGAGAATTCTTTGTCTAACGGTAACTCGGAGTTGAACGGAGTGAGTGACGAGGACCTCCACGGTGTGGATGGTATCGAGTTGCAGAGTGACGAAGACGAGGAGGAAGAAGACCAAGACAATTCTGTGATCAAGTCAGAAATACAGAGAAAGGTAAAATAGAGTCAATTGATTTTTTATTGCATGGAAATGACATAAATTAACGGTATGGTTCTTATTATATTTCCCATAGCTGAAGAACCCATTGCAGGCGTTGAACGAGATAGCCCATTTCAAGCAGATGGATCAGGTTCGTTCAAAATGGGAGGATGGAGCCCTTGGGCAAACATCAACTAGTGACTCTCGCAAGGAAGAGTTACAGAAATTCAGATCCCGTCTTTGCCAAGGAAAGAGCAATCAGTTGAAGGAGATGTATGAGAAGGCGCTTGAAGGTGACACTGGAAACACGACAGCTAATAGACAGGAAATTGAGGACTTGAAATCTGAGCGGGCTCGCACGTTCAGGGAAATGTTTGAGAAGGGAGAGGTTAGAAAGTTTGATGATGATGAGGAAGACGAGGAAGGAAATGATCAGGTGGATAAAAGAGGAGTGGACCTTGAGGTCTTTGAGGCTGGCGTTGCTAAACAATCTAGGAGCCTTTTTGAGAAACTTGACAAGCGAGTCAATGAGGAGCAAAGAACTGTAGTTGAACCTGTCAAGAAACGTGCTGGACAATTTAATAAGGTGAGGTGCATTGCTTTCTATATTATGGGTTGTACAGGGGTTTTATAAATTAAAATGCTTGAGCGCAGACGATGGTCGCGCAGTTTCAAAACGTACCCACCTCACCAGTCGAGGTGGTCAGGTGCTTGGATAAACAGGATGAACCACTTAAAGTCAACACTGAGGAACTATCTAGCAAATTCAAGTTCTTTGAAACTTATGAGGATGAACTTGTCAAGAAACATCAAGAAAATAAAAGAGATACGCTCAAACGTATCACTCCACCTAGGGAGGGCATTGTCAAGGTCAGCATTTGGAGTAGTGAAAGTGTGACCTATTTTCTCTTTCCCTAACCGGAGTGTTGTGCTTATTTATCGCGCTTAACGCCTAACCTCGTAGTGTTGTGTGGATTGTATAGTTGTGTACGCATGACTTGCCAGATTCAGTTAAAATAACTCATAAATGAATGATTTGTTAGACGGAGAAGGACTATGAGGACGATGAGGAGGGTGCATACCGTGATCCTAATGTGGTTCGATCAAGTGAATCAACCCAGGACGACACGCTCCAGAAATCCAAGACAGCTTCAAAAATGCTAAATATTTTCCGTCAAATGGAGGAGAACATGAGCAAGGGTGATGCAAAGGACCCAATCATCCGTCCACTCAAGCAATTCACTCCACCAAGAGACACTGCTCCAAGAGTGTACTCAAATGAAAGTGAAGAGGAAGAGGAGGAAGAAGAAGAGGAAGCTGAAGAAAATGAGGAGGAAGAAGAGGAGGATGAGGACGAGGAGAACGTCACAGAACAGGGATCTAGGGACGAGTTCCTAAAGGAAGTTGGGGTAAGTAGAGAAGCCTTTGCTTTTAGCTCATGGTCCATATGCCTAGCTTATCAAGTAACACATTTAGCCATATTGTTCATATGAGATAAATGCCTCTGATTAGAGCTTGGCCCGTGCGCGTTCATTGCGAGCAAAGTTTGAGCGTTGGGAGCAGCAGGAGAATGAGCGTAACAAGGCTATAGTGACGGAGGAGCTAGCAGAGTCAATTGAGTCAGCTAGAAATTTGAAAGCCAAGTTTGAAGCGATGAGACTAATGGAAAAGGAGAACGGAACGACTCGAAACTCACCCCAGCCTCTGAAAGTCAACAGATTCGTGGTAAGTTATTTATCGCTTATCAGCTTAAAAAAATGCAATGAAGCTTATCAATTATTCGTAATTGAATTACTGAGCTGATTTATAAATTGTTTTCTATAGTGAACATTGATGATGATTGGGTGCTATATAGTAAAAATGGGTTTACTACTGAAAAAAAAAATGTTGGGGGCTGCTTCACGTTATAAAAAAAAACTATATTTCGCATTTTGTATCATGCTTTTTTTCGTATATTATTATGTTTCTTCTTCGATACGTACCAAAAAGTTTTTGGATGCTTTTATTTCCCCGTCTTTCTCTTTTAGTTGTAATACGCATTCACGTATTAAAAAAGCTTTTCTGAATTCAAGCCTGGGGTTCTCTTCACTTCTCTCGTACATGCTCATTTTACTCGCTCTGGTTCACATCAAGAACTCGACATCTGGGATTATAGAACATTGCATAGGCATTACATTACATGGTTTGCATCCTTTCTTCCCATTCCCCGCATTATATTACACAGTATATACTACCTTACATGTTATATCCGATCAGCCTGAACTTGATCTTGATGTGTAATACACACATCTTGCTCATCTTCATCTAGCGCTTTGATCTCTATACACCTAAACTGTGTTCACTCGTTAACAAAAAATCGAAATCATTTTATTTTTTTTAAAACACAATCTTCATTAATTAGTACACCAAAAACAATTTAGCCTTTCTCAAAAATCTCTTTCTCATCCCGCATTAAATATCTACCAACACACCTGAAAACACACCAAACAAATTCATCTATATTTCGCGTCTTCCCTACTGGACCAACGAATCTGTAAGTTCCACTGGAAAGTATTTTTTTTCTTCTCAAGTCAAGTTTTTTTTTCACGTTTTCAAGTGAAATTTTTCAATATTTCTAACCCCCTTTGTGTGAGTTTTTTTACTAAAAAATCGGAATTTTATCAATTAGCCAGAATCGCTTTATAAATTTTGTCACGTAATCTGTGATAATCACGCTCAATTACGCTTTGCATGATACGATAACCTTGAGTTGAAGTGCTTTAGTAGCTTTAGGCTTTGAAGTGGAAAGAGTATGTTTTGACCAAAGTTTAATGTAAAATGGCGTGTGAGTTGATTGGAAAGAGCAGATGCGTATTGCCATGATAAATTGGCATTTGGTTATGGTTTAGTGACAGGAGGAAGGGCAGGAATCCAAGGTTTTGTAGCATTAGCAGAACATAATGAATTAGGATATTAGAGATGAAATGAGGCGAGTATTGAACGCATGCGATCGAGTGTGTTCTAAAAAAAAATATAATCGAGCACAAAAGTGCAAATTCCAAAGTAGAATTGATGTAGGATAAAAGAAAAAAGTCGCATTCACGACAGTACGTTATCCTCATTTTTCCTCCTTAACGCAATGTTTCTTGAGTGTGGTTTTGCTTTTTGGTATTGGTAGAGAGTTAAGAGTATATAGCATATTTTTGGGTTTGGCAGTGTCGGTGGTGTTTTTTTGGCAACAGTCACCAAAACCCACTTCCGGTGTAAACTTCTGAGTTGTAAAGTATAACGATAAAATTTTTATTTCACACATAGCTCAACAACAACTTGATCCAGCGAGTGTCTCCCGACTCGTTCGAGACTAGTTATTCGGGCTACCACCCAGCGTCCCTTCCAGTCAGCCTCAACGAACAGAATAGTAGCAACGGTAGTTTGAGTTCCTCCTCCAACATCATGAGTTCGAATGAGCAGTGCGCAATGTGCGAAAAAAGAGTCTACGCCATGGAAAAAATCGAAGCCGGAGGAAAACTATACCATAAAAACTGCTTCAGGTGCTCACAGTGCAAGTGCATCCTCAGGTATTAATTAACTACATACATAAGATAAGCATTCAAACAAAAATTCAACACCCTGATATTTGTATATATATATATATATATATATTAATATACCCTGATATTTGTCTAACTGATTTATTACGTTTGTATCTAGAATGGACACGTTTACGTCTAACAAGGGAACATTGTTTTGCACGACCCACTTCAAGCAGTTATTTAAGATAAAGGGAAATTACGACGAGGGATTTGGGCATGAGACACAGTACCAAGTGTGGGCCAAGAAACAAGCTACTCAACAAAACTGAGTGCGAAAGAAATATACATTTTAAAGAAAAAATATTTCAATTTTTTTGATTTTATTATTATTTTATTCAAATACACAACAAACACACATGCATGCGAAGTGAACACCCATTCATACCATCATATTCACTCGGGAACTAATTCCTGAGCATATTGTTCCATGACATACATTTTACATTTTATGAATGTTAAATGAAAAAAAAATTATTTTGCATTACAATCGTTTAATTAACGTACGTTTTAAAATAAATAAATTACACGAATAAATACACTACACTAAATTATGTACAAATCAGTTCTGTAAAGCTTTTGATTTGAGCAATAAACACTCGTGGAATTGCATTTTGTTTGAATTTGTTACATTATTTTTTATCATCCCTTGACTGGATACAAATATTCTATTGGGGGCAGTCCCCTCCCTCGCTTCGCGCTTACTCGAACGATTCCTTGAACTGTCTTATCTTGCTGAAGCTTCTTTGCTAGCTCGATCACGTACCTAGGAACTGGCGACTGGTATCTTGGATTCCTCATCGCTGTCGTCATCAGCGTCGGCGTTATTGGGATCGGGGCGAAGAAACGCGTTGTAATTACTGGCGGTGCTGATTGAGGTACTACGTGGAAACGGTTCTGCTGTGGAGCCTGGTTATATGCTCTCGATTGGGCCTGACTCTGATGTGATCGAGGTGCTTGTTGCTGAACGTACTGGAACATCTGGTGCTGTTGTGTTTGCTGCTGCATTTGTTGACGCTGCTGTTGTTGCTGATGGATCTGACGCGATGCTGCGGTGGGTTGAGTGCTAGACAAAATGTTAGACAAAAGCGTTTGCTGAGCAATATCAACTCTCCTGTTTTGGTTTTGTTGAGCTTGTTGAGCTTGCTGCTGAGCTTTCTTTTGTTCTTCTTCCCTCTTTGCTTCCAGGAACTCTTGACGCACGTCCTCTGGAATATCGTCCTTGTCTAATTCTGATTTTAAGATCGCTGCAATATCAGGGTCCAGGTTTGTTGGCAGGTCGTAGTTGTTCGTGAAACCGAGCGAGTCTGTCAAGCAGTGCAAACCATAAATTAGTCAAGGAACTTAAATATAAACACGTTTAAAAGCATTCTACTCACCCTTCTGTGGCAACGCTTGAGGTTGAGCCTGAGCGGGTTGTCTCTGAGAACCGTGGTTGTTGATCTGGTTAGCAGTGAGTAGCACGTTTTGTCCAAGGTTTCCAGCAAGAGCACTAGCCAAAGGACTTCTCAAATAAGCGGCGTTAGAATTCTGGAGGTTATAAAGAGATGCAAGTTGAGAAGGTGTTGTTAATCCAGATAACCCAGATAATCCATACTGAGAAGCACTAGACAGAGCACTTGCCCTCAAAGCGCTACTGTAGTCTCCCAATTGTGGGGTATATTGAGCAGTATCCAAACCACCTGGATTTGAGTAAGCACTCCTCAAAGAGTCAAGCTGTGACGAGTAAGCTCCTCCGAGATTAGCGTATCCAGAGTAGTCATTTAGCGAAGTCAACCTAGTTGGATAAGTAGCTTGAGCAGGAGCTTTAGAAGTTGGTGGAAGATAAGAAGCTTCTTTAGCAACATAATTCTCTCTCAATTTCTTCATAGCATGTTTAAACCTAGAGTCTTTAGGTGCCTTGTTATTCCCAAGATATTGGCTGATACTATTCAAGTTGCTAGCGTAAGCAAACTCATTAGGGTAGTTGAGTGTAGGCAAGTCTCTTAATCTAGCAGGAAGATGTGACTTGACAACATCATCACTAATCCCTTCAGGTTTAACTACAGCAGCGATCTCACCACCATTTGGAGTGTTCAAATAAACGTCGCTAGGTACAAGCTCATACTCAGACCCTACAGGTTTCCAGTCAGTTCCTGATTGCTGCATATCCCGTTCCCGTTCAGGTTCTCGTTCAGCTTTTGGACGAGATGGTCTTTTAGTACTATACCTAATATTTGTGTATTCTGAGGTGCTATCATAATCTGGAGCGATTGCTGGCTCATATTCTTCAGTAGCATGGTGATCATGAGATGATGTTGTGTGGTGTACAGGAGCGCTTGTAGCGTACTTGATAGCTTGCTCAGACTCGTAAGGTGGTGTGTCATCAACCACCTCATCAACCTGATCATAGTCTAATTGTTGAGCGGGTGTGTCATCAACGTAAGCTTGCTCGTGAGTGTGAATCTCTTCTGGTTTTGAAATGTGACTAGTTGCAAACTCGTCAATGTACGTTTTCAAACCAGAGAATTGGTTAGGGATATATGGTTTGCTGCTTGAGCTGTAGTGGGATGGTTCTGATTCGTGGTGGTGGGCATGGTGGGCGTGGTGGCCGTGGTCATACCCCACATGATTATGTGCGTGGTGCCCATGTCCATGACTATGACTACTATGTCCATGTCCGTAGTCGGATGCCAGTGGGTTCTTCAAACTTATCCCAGCAGAGAAGCTGATCACTGAAAAGGGAAGAATTTGAATTTACCAAAAACATTTCAAAGTGATAAGCTTAAATTATTGATCCTCATAACTTACAAGGTCTCCTGACAGGTTTCCATTCCGAGTGTTTCTCTTCCTGATCATCAACAATCTCCTCATAATTAACAGGATTGTTAGCATGTCCAGCCCCAACGTTAACACCGAGCTTAAAAAACTTTAGCAAATCCTTGAAAGCTCCTGCAGCAGCGGCACTCAATCCTTTCGTAACAGAAACGCTCTTAGGCACATGTGGAGGTGGTGGTGGCATGTGAGAGTGTTGTAGCTCATCATCACTTAGGAGTTCGTGGTCCAACTCATCACCATACCCAGAATCAAGCAGCGTCAAGATCCTTTCCTTAGCTTCGTCAATCTGGTCTCTCGAGTACTTTTTTGTTATGTCTGACCATTGTGCTGAGAGGATTGAGCGACGGTTTGATAACTTTGTCTCCGCTTCAGCGTTGTTCTTTGAGCTGTGAATGCGAGGCAAATATGAGAGGTTTAAGTTAATTAAGTCATTAATTTTGTGATAGATTTGCTTCGTAGCATGAATATTACAGCTTTTGGGGTGCTTTAGTAAGAGAATAATGTAACGGGGCAACGTGAGATTCTGATAAAATTTAGCTCAGCGTTTTATTGAAAACACTAAAGATCGCATATGTACACGTTTAGGAACGTTTTAAAATCACAAAGAAAATAAATTATGTCACAAATAAAAACTCACAAAGTATCAAAGAGACTCCTCCAAGAGCGAACCAGTTTATCATTAGAGTTGGCGACGTACTCGTCCGAGTTCCTCAAGAGCCAAGAGCCACGTTTAGCGTTCCTCCTAGCAGGCATGGTCGTGGTTGAAGTGCTTGCGTAATACTCTCTTGCCAAGTGCTCTGGAGCGTTCACTGGCTTGAATCCTGAACAAAAGGGTTGGTAACAATCAGCTCAACATATTTCTCCATGTATCACTTTACAAATTTAACGTTACCTTTTGACATCCTGACACCTTGAGATCTCCTCCACGCCGCCTGCTGCGCTTGCTTAAGCAGATGAGGTCTTTTCCTGAAATACTCTAGCGTTTCATATTCGATATCAGCGGCACTAGTACCTCCACTTGGCTTGCCACCAGAGCTCTGCATCTCTGAAGCAGATGAATGTTGATCTTTCCCTCTAGTTTTAACAGGAGCATACTCTTCATCCCTTCCATACTCACCCCCAGCATTAATATACCCACCAGGAACGCTAGCAGGGATTTTAGGTTTATAAGAGCTTGGAGCAGAGATTAGAGGTTTTTGTTTTTGAGGAGCAATGTTACTTTCAGAAAAATTCTCATCAACGAACGGGTTTTCTTTTAGAGAAGAGGTCATTGACGCCAAGCTAGTTAACCCTTTATGGAATAAACTAGGCACGAGACTAGGGATCCTCGACATTGAGTCAGTGATTGAGTCAACAAAAGATAATCCAGAAACTTTCCTAGTAGGGTATTGCCCAGGTTCAGGAGTTCCAAGACTTGGTGGCGTCATCAAAGTCATGCCATCATGTGACACTTTACTCCAAGGTGAATGATTATGTGAGTTTAAATGGGAATCTCCTCTCCTAACATTGTTATTTGTTAGAGTGCTGAACAAGTCATTCATCTCTGTAGTGATGCTTATAGCTCCAATATCAGGTCTCTGAGTTGTCAAACTGACCTTTTCAACTTTAGGTCTGTATGAATAAGTCAAATCAACAGTTTCAGCTATTCCTTTAACCTTCCTAGCACTAACTGAACTGCTTGGCTCAGCAGTTCCCCTATGCTTGATTTGTGGAGCTGGAGTGCTAGCGTTTGTTGGAATTGGAACATTCTCCTGCTCAGTCCCGTTTTCAATCACCTTCCCATAAATCCCGATAGGAACGAACATTTTATTCAATTTAAAAGTCTGAACCTTTGTCTCTGGACTAGCTGTTGTGCTCTTGCTGACCTGCATGATCACAGGAGTGTACGGTTTCCTTTGATTAGGAGGAAGTGGGATCATGACGAGACTAGAATTAGTTGGAGAAGGTTCTGTAGTGCTAGCATCAGCAGTGATCCCCAACCTGTTTTTCAACTGTGCGAAATTGAAATTTGTTTTTGGTAAGAGTGATTGAGAGTTCATCCCGTTTTTAATAGCTTTCCCTGTTACAGTCCCGCTCTTATCCTTGTCCACACGCTTTACTAGGGAGTAAAGCGTTCGAGCTCGAGTTGTTGTGGGTGGTTGTGGAGTTGTGCTGGTACTGCTCCCAACATCTGTTCGAGAAGTCTTCAATCTTATTTTAACTGATGGAAAATTTATTTGGAGCTTAAAAAACAACCCTTTACCTTCTGTTGAATTTGAATCCTTTACCAACTTCCGGAATATTCGGCGACGGATGAACACTTTACTTGGGTTATTCGTTGGCTCAATCGTCTTTGTCTCAGATTCAGATACCAGCTCAGCGCAATCCACTTGTGGTATTATCACCAACACTGAAACATATTCAAGCAATCAACATTACGGTCACACATTCGAAAACTTTTGGCGTTTCTTAAACAGTTCAACACACACCAGAGATGGGAACACTACCCAATTTAATAGCATACAACATGAAGAACCTTGCTAATCATGACTTTTCCAGTTTTATGTACCGGCCTAATATTGCAATTTCATGCAATAAAACCTGGAAGCCCATGAAAATTCAACTTCAACATAATTACTGCAGTTTCACATCCAACTTTAAGCCATTAATTTAATTACGACATAATAACTTTTTAATTAAACACGTTGCAATTAAAATTCACTTTCACATTTTTCCTTCATTAAGGGATGCAATTATTCCACAAATTCCTAATTCTTCCAAATATTTTCTACAGACACGTTACGTGTGCTTCCCATCTCTGCACATATGCAAAAAAAAACTTGCACAAACCATAGCGTATAGTATAGAATCTCCAACTCCAATAGATTTCCACCGAAAAACTTACCAAAAATGAAAGCAGCAAGAACACAAATAGGAATCCTAAGTAGATTTTTCTTCATTTTATGATTTTTGTAGTGGCTATTTGCCACTTCAGCACCATTCATGATGAGCAATAAGTTTCGACAAAGTATTAAACCCCAACTAGATGTTATTCATAATTTAAAACAAATTGTAAAAAAAACCACAGTAAAGATTCCCGAGTAAAAGTTCCCACGAAAGTGTTGAATGAGTGAGATATGATTTTGAACTAAGCTCGACAGCTAGCGGATGATAATGATGAGAAAAAAGTGAGCGTATAGCTTCTTAACAGTCGAGTGTTCATCACAGGAATGAATGTGGATCATGACCCTGAAAAGTATCTTAAACAGACTCACACCGGAAGGATGTGTATAAATTTTTCCTCAACTCGATAATATGCTTTACTCCTCAATCATTTCACTCTCATGCGATCCCATGCGATCCTTATTCATTCATTTTTTATCATAGAACGCGTTACAATACTTGTCAAGTGCATCATGCAAGCAAGCGACTATAATATTGCGTACTTGAGACCGGTTTAGAGCACAAGACCCCGTTTTCTTTGATCATATATGAATACGACGAAGCGATGCTTTTTGATTTCCCTTTTCAAACCCCCAAAAAAACGAGTCACTAAATACCAGTTCTGAAGCCAGAGAGCTTTCATATTTGAACGTTATGATATAGCGTTAGATTTCAAGAGAAAGTGAAATTGAACATTTGAACCCCACCTGCGGGTCAACGTCAACGTCTTTTATTTGGCTGACCAAAACAGTCTATGAAAAAACCTGTTTAGTGAAAGTAAAACTGACCAAAAAAATAATTTCGATTTCAGTCCCCAAACACCAACGTTCTTTTAATCATAAACAATTGCTGAGTAATTGCCGTTTTTTTACATTTCAAATTAGTTGCGTATATATTGAATAAAATGTTCGCTATAAATCGCGTTTAGATATATTTGCATACGCGTTTGTTTAAAATAAATGGGTCAAATAATCAATTGGATATCTTGCGTGCATTCACTCGTGGGACCGACACAGTTTATACTACACACATTTTTTCTAGACTGGATACTCCACCTCAAGAGTTTAAGAGTTTAAAGAATCTTACAAATGCAAACAATTTTAACATTGCTTCTCAGTTTTAGTTTCACTTAGACGCGTTCCCTGCGGCAATATAAATATTATGGGTGAACTCATATCCGCAAAGAAAAGTATTAACTTGACCCTTTGATTTGATGGGATGTCGTGTAACAAGAAAATTGAGACGCGTCACCGACATAGAAAATGATTCTAAATAAGCATGAGGTAGTTTGTCAAAACAAGTAGCCGCTAAGGTATAGGCTTCATCACCACCAAAACTGCTGAAAATGATGATGACGTGATATAAAAACTAGCGTGGGGGCTCATAAAAAATTGGAAAACTTAAAATTTGCAAGCGTAATGAGAAGTAGAGATGATGGGACGCGTAAGCAATATTAAAAATGAGAAACGTAATATCAAACAGTTTCTGCTCAACTATTTCAGGTATTCTACACAAAATAGTATGAGGTAGAAAAGTTCTAAGAAAGTTAGAAAAATCGTAGGTATAGAGTGTTGCGTTAGAGTAAAAGATTAAATCTATATGATTCACATGTCATGTATTCATATCGCAAAGCGGTTGACCTCATCATTAGATAAGCCGTTACGAATTAAATAGAAAAGGTTTGTAAAACTTTCAAGCAACGATATATTAGCTAATGATAAAGACTAACATTTATCACCCTGATTAGAAATACATTTATAACGTCAAGAGCTAATTACCCGTGCTATTCTGCAATGCAAATATTACAAGACCAAGAGAGTATATAGGGTTTATAGAATCGACGAACAATATAAAACATACATATTCTTTTGACCTTCGATTGGGTTTCTTATAAGAATACGGATGCAAGGTTGATTATACCCATTAATAACATCGACACGACTATTGCCGTAATTTGAATGATTTCGCTAAAATGAAATAAGAAATGTATTTTAATTGCAAAAATGAGAGTTCCAGAAACTGCTTGATTCTTCAAGCCAACAAATTAAACCAATCAAAGCAATTTAAATCATGATTTTATTTTATTTTCAAAAGTCTGCAATAATTACAAACTGGATAATAATCAGGAAAATGTGTTGAAACCAGGCTGGTAAGGTGGATTACTTTGGAGTTTTATATCTACTCCTCCTTTGTTTGTTGTCCATAAGCATTTAGTCACGAGTTTTACCTCCTGGTCACCTATTTTAACAGATATTTTTTTCACAAGTTTCAAAAAGTTACACGAGTGAAAAAATGATCTCGAAATGTCTCAAAGCGAATTAATTTGGGCCATCCAATAAATCAATTTCACTTACAAAAAAATTAGGCATAAACCTCACGTTTTTCTTGGAATCAAACACAATAGAACAATGTGTCAATTAAGACATATATATAGGTCATTCATCCATGTATTATGTTGCAGTTAATACTCACATCGCCCGAATGCCCGATCATTTTTATCATGCGTTGATGCCGTGTGATGCAGTATCAATAAGCTTTGCAAAATTTGAATTAGAACGCCTGCATAGGTACCTGGGAATGTGGCAATAAATATAGAAATAAGAAACAAACAGAGCAACATTTATTAGATAGTTTTACTGCACTGCGCTTAATAAAATGATATTCTCATTTAGCCTAAAATGGTAGGAGAGTTTGCTTAAAGTAATCATCAAGCTTGACAGTCACAGCACCCCCAAAATAGTCCAGCACCACAACGTTCTTTAAATCCAACTTGGCAAAGAACCAACCGTGATCTGAAATCATATAGGCAGAGATGAATTTATTCCCATTACAAAATAACATTATAACGAATTATATAAGGAAGTTCTTTAATTCTACCTTTTGGCCACGTTTTCATTTCTGGATGTCTGGTAAACAATGCGTTAGTTGCGAATTTGAGCTCCTTCTTATCCGTTACCTGACATAAGGAAATCAATATTTGTTAATGAATAAACGCATTCAAATTAGCCAATTTGAAATAATAATTAGCGACTTACGGGTACAATGTGTCCTGAAAGAATGACGTGAGCACATCGTGGATCCTCAGGGTCATATTGCATGCTCTTGCAGTAGTCAGTCTCAGCCAGCGACATTGTAAGCGAAGCCCTGTTGTCGCTCTACAAAAAGCATTTGAAAAATTATCATTCTACAAAATACGCTTGAATGCAATATCAATAAAAATTAAACTACACCTCAAGATCTACAGAGGACATGTCCAACGAAGTCATATAAAAGTATGGAATTCCAGATGAGTTGTTTGTAGGCCCATCACTAACGGAAATTATATTAACAAAAGGATATCCACGCACAACAGGCATGGTCGAGATTGTGGCCAGAGATGACCAATCTGCAAACATTAAACAAACATATTTTTAACCCTGATCAGTTGCATCCACATTAATTTACAAATGCTTTCCTGCTCACCCGTGTTATGTACAATGTAGCGAGCCATTTTAGCAACGAGCTGATGAGGTGGTGGCTCAAATTCGTCAGAACCATCATCAATAGCGTTCGAGAAATCTGGGAGCGTATTTTCCCATTCCTTCAACCTTTGTTGCCTGATGGCTTTCCTGAACCCATCGCCTTTGCTTTTGAAACTGTTTCTCGTTATGAACTCACTCGGGCTTGTTTCTTGCTCTGTCTCATATTCCCCCCGAACAATGATAACCACACCACGCTCCCCATTCTCAACGACCACGTGTGTCTTGCCCCTACTATTTGAAGCTGCTCTATTCATTGAAGCAAAGGACCCAAACGCATTTACCCTTGGAGACAAGTCGTCATCCTCAAATGAAGAATCTTCAGCATCCCCATCTCGATACACAACCGTTCTCACCGCATTTCCACACACAACCGTAAATGTAATGAACAATATGAAAAGACTGGAATGTGTGGCTTGGAATTTCATTTTGAATCTCAACAGCAAAATTAAACGAAATCTTAACAATGAAACGATTGTCCGCAAGACCTGAGCTGCGATTAACCCGGAATCAGGTATGAACGAACAGTTTTGTTGACCCTAAACAAAACCATTGTAAATTATTAGGTTTGTAGATAAGTATCAAAGCTGATTAGAATGTGTAATAATTTAAGGGAAACTTGCGATTCTGCACGTAGGCTTTTCCCCCACAACAAAAGATCAAAACAAATCATCGCATTATCATCACAAATTGATAAACCCTTATCTCTCATTTATCTTACATCTTAACCTTACATTTAACTATTCGCAGTTCATCCAGTCCAATTTTCGCGAGATAACCGCTCGTCAATATTTTGACCCGTCAAGTGAACACATTCACAAAACTATTGATCTGTTATGGCTATATTATTCAGAAATGCCGATGATTATTATCCGCGTCAAAATTTGTCACAAGCAACTCTTACACTTATCAATCAAGACCAACTAATGCCAGCAAGTAATACCAGTAAATCAAAAGCAAGCATCTTATCTAACGCTATGAGGAAAAAAGCTTTGTAATTTGAACCCGTGTTCAAAAAATAAATGAAGGAAAACCTTCGTTTTGAAATTGAAAGGACGTTCCAGTCTTATTTTATTAGCACACATAAAAAATTATTACCATGTTGTAATTAAAGTAAATGACGTAATTAAAAGTATATGATAAATGTTGGTTAAAGAGGACCATTTACAAAGAAGTTGACCCAAACTGCCCCCCGTCCATCCTTATCCTAACTTGGGGTTTTATAAACAAGATTTTATGTCTCCCATTTTCCTTCACATTGATTTGTTATTTCAAGGACAACTCTGACATTTCTGTTCATTTCGTGATGGACTAAACTCCAGCTCAAATGAAGAAAGGTTCCTCAAGTGATGCAGTTAAGTTTCGTCAGTTAGAAGGATTGTGATTGCGATAGAATTTCCTCAGCATTGATTGTGAAAACGGTAAGTAAAGTGTAACAAAAAACTGACACGATTGTAAAACATGTACTAAATGCTGCATATTTTTTTAACAGAAAATGAGGTGTAAACGCGACCAAGAGCTTGGTCACTGGATGGGAGTATTATGGTTACACGCCTCTTCACAACCTCTTTCTCAACCACCAAAACTCCATTTTGTTAACCAACTTGAGCGTTGTTGAACTCGTTACTGAACTCGTAAGTCACGGTGCGGATCCCTTTATTCAAGATAAAGATAGGGAATTACCAATTGACGATGCAAGAATGTTCTTGGACAACCAAGACATGAAAAACTCTGTGATGGAGCTCCTTATAAATGAGTGCAGGCGCCCAAAAAAATCAAAGCTGAGAAAATACTTAAGGAGCTCAGCAGCATGGACTCCACAGCGTTGATTGAGGGAACCTTCCAAGTCGTCGCTTACCAGGATCTCAACACAATCAAGAGCGTTCTTCATTACGTACAAAATACAATTGAACCCAAAATCTTTAGTTAGTCATCAAAAATCTTCTGGTTAGTCTGGCAAGGTCATTAACCCTGGGTCATCCAACATTTTTAATCGTCATAGGAATTAAAACACATGCTTTTTAGCCGCATACCAATTCTTTTCTTTTTGAAATCATTTTGAATGTCACCTTGAGGCATTTCACTTTCGAAAGAAACTTCAAAACCTGGATTTAGCAAGTAGCGAGGTCGTTAA
Organism: Orchesella flavescens; assembly: GCA_964034955.1. NCBI lineage: Eukaryota > Metazoa > Arthropoda > Collembola > Entomobryomorpha > Orchesellidae > Orchesella > Orchesella flavescens. The sequence goes on along the minus strand of OZ035958.1, from coordinate 2,141,674 downwards.
TCGTTCTGGATATCAGGATAACAATTTATCATCGTACACCAACCATAACATTGGTAATCAATCAACGGTCGACTTAAGGCAGACTAACTTTACCTACTTCCCACAATAATTTATTGGAAATCATATCAAAACGCCCAGGAAGATGTTCATGATCAAGAAAGGAACGGTAGCGGTAGCGTTGATTGTCGTCGCAGGGTTGCTCTTATTGGACATCCAACTGGCTCAAGGTACACAATTATTGGCAATACGTTTTCGATCATAAACTAAGCATGATGGGGATCAAAAACAATCAGGCTTTTAGTGATTACTCATTTTTTGCACTCTCTGTAATTTTAGGATTAAAATGCTGGACTTGTCTTCAAAAAAGAGACTGCACTAAAGAAGAACCAACGGAGCTACAATGTACGCAAGATCCAGGACCTTCTATCATCCCACCCGAATTACTTAAGCATGATCGATGTTATAAAGAAGAACTTAAGAATGGACAAATTACGAAAGGATGTGTTGGTCCGAAAGCATCATCTGCTCACGAAAAGGAATACAAGTGTGATGAATTTGGAGGACCGAGCAATGCAAAAATATGCTTCTGCAAGGGAGACCTCTGTAATCAAGCTGCAATGGTCACCGGATACTCCAAACACCAGCTCATACTCAGTTCCGTTGCTTCTGTTGCTGCGTACTTCATTATTAACCTGCTCTTTTGAAGATTATTTGCAACCTTCTCAAGTCATCAATTTCTTATCAGTATTTCTTCAACACTAATAACTTAACTTATCCTAATGCCTAAATCAAACACTAAAATGTATTAATGTATGTATGTCAAAATTATCATTTTATTCCTATGTTTTATACTTGTTGGGATATTCAAATGAGCGTAGTAAATAAATTATTGGGTTGAGAAATTTGTATGATATCTATAAGGTTAGGTTAGTTAGTTTTAAGTGCGATTTAGATAAATGTAAAAACAAAATCAAATAATTGCATCTCTTTTCCAGTCGACTTGATTGATAATACATTGCTAAATTGTGCATCGTAAAAGTATAACCCTTGCCAGCATTGCCTATGACCTTCAACTTTTAATAATCAATAGTATATGCTATATGATAAATAAATGAACAAAAAATTCAATAACTTTTGTAACGTAAAATTTATTAGCCCCTAGTGAAGTTATATATTATTATACATGGCAAAGGATATTAAAAACTTAATTGATTGAAAGTACGATTACCCCCCAAATAGCCCAGCAGATGAGCTGCTTCCATTGCTGAACATTTTCATGACGCCGTTGATCATACCGCCAAGAAACTCCCCTGTGCTCCTCATAAACCTCAACATCCCCAAAAGGATATTTCCAGGAAGTGAAATGAGCATGCGAAGGACATTAGGCTCCTCTGGTTTATTCTCCTGGATTGGTCTCACAAAAGAAACGACTTGCTGCTGAGGCTGCACTTCCTGTAATGAAGGAGCTGACCTCTGCGTATTCCCGTTGTTATTCCCACTCAGCGTGTCGAATAGCTGGAGGAGCGGACTTTTTGTTGTAGTTGGCTGGATCTTTAGCAATCCACTCAAACCGTCCTGCCTTGAAAAAGCGCTTGTATCGAATAGCTGGAGGAGCGGACTTCTTGTTGTTGTTGGAGTTAACTTCAACGTCAATCCTCCGACGTTATTATCTGCTCTCGTAGAAAAAACTTGCGTTGTTGTTGATGCTGACGTTTGAAGGGGGTCGCGCGGGTCAGCGCTGTACTCTTGGGAATGGAATGGCGTGTATTTTGGGATTGGTGTTGTCACTGTCCCTTGCTGGGGGGTTGATAAAGAGAGCAGCTGGGATAAAACTGCTAGATCGTCTGGAGAAGCGTTTGGTTGGTTAGAAAGAGTTGTGAGTAGCTGTTCTATCAGTTCATCCTCGGAAGCATCTTCCTTGGAGTCCTCTGCTCGTCGGAAATCGCTTGATAGCGTGTAACGGGGTCGCGTTGGCACTGAACTTGTTGTGTAAATGGATGTTTTTGGACGCTCTGTTGTCGTTGTTGTCCTTTCTGTAGTTGTAGTAGGCTCCGTGGTGGTCGTTGTGCTAGTCGTTGTCGTCGGCTGAGTAGTTGTGGTGGTGGTGGTGGTCGTAATTGTTGTTGTAGGTGCTTCAGTTGTCGTTGTGGGAGGCTCAGTCGTTGTAGTAGGAGTTGTGGTGGTTGTTGGAGGCTCTGTACTTGTTGTGGTAGGTTCTGGAGTCGTGGAACTTGTTGTCGGTTGACTGGTTGTGGTAAGTTCAGTTGTTGGTTCTGGGGTTGTTGTTGTACGAATAGTAGTGGTTGTGGGCTCAGGGGTGGTTGTGGTACTAGTAGTAGTTGGTTCAGGCGTCGTTGTTTGGCTGGTGGTAGGCTCAGGCGTCGTTGTGGAACTGCTAACAGCAATCGTGCTGGTAGGTTCATCTTCAATGTACTCGGAAGCTTCAGTCACAGCCACAGGGTTTGGTTCCCTATTTCCAGTTTGTGCCTGAGCATCAGGGTTCTCAAACGTGACTATTTGTTTGTTCCCTTCGCCACCAATTACCACCCCAGCATACCCATAATCCCCCAAAAAACTAGATGAGGAAGCATATTCCCTGTTCTCCAGCGCTTTCTTTCTCGATCCATTCAACTGGTCACGGACCTGCTCAGGCTCAACGTTATATACCGTTGGTTCAGGCTCAAGCTTTTCTCTCACAGGATGATCCTGAAAAACATACAAGACACAAGCTCAAGAACGCTTGATCTATAAGAAAATCTTTTACATTAGAGTTTTTTGACTCACTTGAACAAGCGGAAGTGACTCGTGATGCTGATGCTGGATCAGCTTGGGCTGCCTGCTGTGCGACTGAAGCACATGTTGCTCATGGTCCTGCGACTCAAAAATATTGTTAAACTTCAAACAATGGCATTCAAAAAATAACGCATTACTTCAGAACCCTGCAAAACACTACCTGATATTGCTGAAGTGGATGCGCTTCAGCATGTGCCTGTTCCGGATTCTCCACCTTTTCATAGTCATACTCAAGAGGAAGGTAGTCGACAGCATGTGGATCACTTCCATTATTAGCGCCATGCTCTTGGTTATCATAAGTTTCTTCAATCACTGGCTCTGGCTGCCTCATGACAATCTGCAGCACAGGTTTCTCAGTGGTTGGAATAAACGTGAGCGTGGTATTTTCCTTCTCAGCAGCAGCTTCATTGTCATCATCCTCAACCACGTAAATTGGGTGGATGCTACAACGCAAGGTGTTTTGAAACGCTCTACAATTATCTGTTCCGTAATTACTACACTTAAAAATATGCGTCAATAAATGGGCTGAACTCACTCTACATTCTTGTTCCTCCTCCTGTCAATGAGAACCCTCGGCACATCAATAATTTCCCCATTGTCACTGTTCTCAAACATCTGGTTGTCCGTTGTGTAGTTCATTGCGGACGGACCCACCGGTCGACGACGCAATATTCGCACGAAATATGGCGTTATCGGCTTCTCTAATCATCATAATTTTAAGGAAAAGTTTAACCAAAATCAGTTGCAAATATCGTCTCAGTTCGCCCCGCCAATTCACTATTTCTCTTTCTAGCTTGATATGTCAACATAAAAGAATGCAGCCCTCCAGAGTAATTAATTAAGGTACGCTAAAAGTATACGCAATGTCAAAAAATCGTAAACAAAGTGCATTGAAACCCAATTGTTTAAAAGTTCCCAGGGACTTGGCGTAATTGAACCTGAGAGTCCATTTAAAAAGTACAATTTTCCCATCATTATGCAAAGCCATTTGTCCCAGCTTTACATGATTCATTTACCCCTTGAGTACGTTCACTGTCAAAACTCACACGGCTAATGTAATTTACCTATATACCTATAACTTTACTCTAAGAAAGGCCCATTTCAGTCATGACTCATGAGTTGACACGACTCGACAAATTCAATAGCATAAAAAATGTTAATATAGGAACGAAGAGCACTTGAATTTCATGAAAAAACAAAAGCCCTTCAAACGCATACAAAGGGAGCCCTTGACTAATTTTTTACGATACATGTTTTACACTTCTTTAGAATTTATATATTCCAGGGTGTTTAAACCCTTGCCAAAAAAACTATTTGTTTTGCTCCAATTTTTGCACAATTAACACTCGCATGAATGAGTTTCAAAGCGATAATTAATATTGATTTAAACTACTTGTGAAAATAACGCCTACAACATAAATTTATGATTTCCTGTACAAATATATATCGTACAAAGTACAATCATGCACGGTTATAAAGTTTCAATGTGATGCTGTCCTGAATACTAAATTTTGGGCAAAGCAGCTCTTACAAAGGCTCCTCATAATGAAGTGCTTATGTAAAACTGAGCCAATCTTTGACTGTTCAATTGCCCGTGACCAAGTAAAATGCATGTAAATATTTTTCTAGATGAACCCAATCTTTCTACATGATTTAGATTAATTAATTAATTGAAGGTGCTGCCATTCGAAACAATCGAAATGGATCTTATCTAACATATCAATTTGGCAAGAATACTAAAAAAGATGACCATCTTCACATTAAAATTTCACTTTCAAGCATTTGAGTATTCAAGAATCGTGCGTGTTTGAAATATTTCTATCACATAATGCTGCGCAATAAAAATCATAAGCTTGAGCTTTTTAAAGACAAGCTCAAGCTAGTATATAAAGTCACAGGAAGCCCTTGTAAAACCGGTCCAAAGGCGTAAATTTTTGCAACATATCAACATAATATAACGGAACGGACACATGCAAACAAGATCGTGAAGCAAACCCCAAGAAAAAATGAACTTTTGCAAGAAACTGACCACTACGTGCTTTTCACTTTCATTTGGTGACACCATTTCGGGTTTATTTACATGATTTGTAAACCACAAAAAACCCCACAAAAACCCAATTGCATAAGACTTCCCAAAAGAAAAACTCCCCTCTCAAACTTACCGACAGGTCTAACTTTTTTCCTGAAGGGATGAGCGAGGTCAAGTTTTTTGACAGGTTGGTAAGCATCCTCATTTTTGAACCACTTGACTTCACCTCCCCTCTTAACCCTGATTTGTTCACCATAGTCAATAGTATCCAGAGGATCCAGAGATTGTTGAATAGGGATCCCGAACACGGGCACCAAAAGCAGAACTAGCACAAAGACACTCATGATAAAAACTCGAAATATTTATTATTCTTAGAGCACATGACAGCCTGACCTCAGCACACACATCACTCCATGGTAAGCAAAAGACTGAGCGTACTCGCTAGCTCTACATTTTTCACGCAAAAACTCAACAAAGCGAGTAAATTATATAAGGATTACTACTACAAGTTAAAATCGAGAGTAATGAGTATGTACGTTATATAAACGCACACACGTAACACTCGAGTACCCTCACCGCGTATCTAGAACAAACATGCCTGTAAGATTCTCACATGCCTCTTTAATTGCATATACACTATTTATACGATAAGCATAAGCGTTAGGTAATTAAGCTTCCAAAACCCAATACTTGACAAAAAATAATAATAGACACCCTATATTTTTTTGAGCAGCCGCTAATGAATGAACGCATGCTCACTCTACTTCCGAAACCGGAAACAAATCTTTAGAAGCTTTGCTAGTAACATACAAACATACTTTGTTCCTTCCGTACTAGACTCAAAATCATAACATCACCTTTTTAAGCATCGATTATTACCTACCCCAAAAATTTATACTTTTTCCTAAAAATAAACAACGTTCGTTCTTACATAGGTACGCCATGAATTGAGTGGATCAATCGTCCAAAGTATAAAGCGTAGGTTTAAGCCTTATACAAGCGTTTGATATATTGTTAAACAGCACGCAAGGCTCGTGAGTGTTGAAGCGTATCTTACAAGCGCTTACAATATAAAACAACAATAAATGGTTTCCCAACCATCTCGACTGATTAGTTCATCATTTTTATATTATGCAGTACTTTTAACCGTACATGTCCATTTGACACAAGTGCTCGAGTATGAATTGAGTGAGACTCTGGCTGGCTGAGAAGAAGTTTGTGTATGTGTATTAGATTTCAAAAGGAGATAAAATAAAATTTACGTAATGTTTAATTAAAGAAAACGCATTGTAACTAGAGCTAGGTCAATACTATCGTGGGAACTAACGTGAGAAGTCTCATGTCCAAGTCGCTCCCAATATATGCACTTTAGTTTTTTTGAGATGAGACCAAATTGAGAAATTCAATACACTCTTTTATGAGAAAAATACTCATCATTCAATTATAAAATATACGCTTCACGCTACAGTTTTTGGATAACAATAATAAACCTAATATTAAATAATATGGTTTTGCTACTCGTGAATATATCCCTCGCTGCAGCAACCTTACGTGTGTATTATTCACTTCATTTCCATCCATTTGTACACTAATTTGTTATGAAGAGCATGGTGAATTCATAAGCTGACGTATATAAATCTAAATTGGAGTGATATATCAAAACTGCTCAATTTTTATAAACATTTGGAACCCATTCTTTTTTTAACGACCCAAAAAAAATTAAACATGTAAATTTTGAAAGTATAAGTATAATGTTGTAACAATGACCGACCGCATCCCATGCAATATGTGAAATATATAATACCGCAAATGCAAAAGCGGACAGAATAAACCTGACAATAGGCAGATATATAGGAACCTGCGATCTAGCATTTATGCTGAATAAAGTTAGCATAAGCTATGTGTCTGAGTAGTTCATTGGTTTAAAAAAGATTTGAAAATTTTCATAATTGTGGCTGCTATTGAGATTTTTTTTCAAAAATTGACCTTTAATCGCTTATAGGTCACGCTGGGGTCATTTCTGAACTTTGATATTAGCATAGTTGAGTTTTTCTTGAAAAATAGCATCATTTTGATGTATCATAAGCCATGTTTTGCTATTAAATTTTTTTGACCTTGACCTTTGACCCAGTTACCGTTGACCGATTTTGCTCATCTTAGAACTTAGCCAAGAGCTTGACCTAAGGTATCGTTTAGCAAAAAGAATTTTTGAAAATCTTCAACGGTGTAAAAGTGATCGTGCGAACGGACGGACGGACGGACGGACGGACAGACAGACAGACTATGATCCATTCTAAAAAACCTGCTTTTGATTGATCTTCGATCGCAGGTTAATAATTGAAACTTGACAATGCAATAAACATTTCAATAACACAAAAAACATTCGAGGCAATTTATACATACATATTTGGTCTTTATTAAAGATTGAAACATAAATCATTCTGAATCACGTATGAATGAGCATGTAAACATATAGCGTATGAAAATGAGCACGTTAATGGGTTATCATAAACATTATTGTATACCTTTCAACAATGAATATAACTACCATATAACTTAAACTAAGGCTTAATTAACTTACTAAACTCTTAATAAAGTACAAGTATTCCGCTGGAAATCATTTAAAGCCAATACATTTTGGCAGCAAAGTTCCAGTTACTAAAAATGTTACACCTTGTTACATTTTTTTTTGTTACTAAAACTATCCTAGCTAATGTTTAGTCTAGTCTATGGAAACTAATAGTTGAAAGTCGATGAACTCCAAAAAAAATCATCAGCGATACAGCGCCAACGCAAAAATTGGAACGCTATACTGTCGTTCACTGAACTCATCTTTAATTATCTGCAATGCTTTGCTAATTAAGATATTGAAGCTGTGTGTTGTAAATATCTTAAATTTGATTTTGTCAGTATATTTGCATGTTTCGTAGCACGCTTGCTCCAAACTACTATTATCAGTAATTCATGTATCAAATAGCATATAAACTGGATTCAAGGAGTAAATTTTTAAAAAATATTCAAGGTAAATGGTAATGGGTTTTAGGAGGTGGGTATTGGACTCAATGAAGTAGGTTCTGGAGTAATGTCCCAAAAGCTTCAGTGATTTAGCTCCAGCTCCAATTGTCGTATCCTGGATAGTTCGTTGATCGCGATGACAGCATACATAGTCTAAAAAGATCCTTGATTCAAACTAACTAAAAATGTCTATGTCCCAGACAACATTCAAACTAGAGAGTCATGCCCAGGCTGCCCAAGGATATTTTTAGATTGTATAAATGAGAACAGCCGAGTCACAGCGCAATAATGGCAGACACGATGATGAAGCTTATTTGCATAAAAAATGAATAAAGACGGTTGATTAAACTGGAACGTTTTTATTCTGAAACTAGTATTATAACATATATGGTTTGATAAATCCACTTGAACAAGAAGTTCTTATTGAAACGATAAGCTTATTGTACGGCCAAAAAGCGCTTCAAAAATAATGTAACAACTACACGATGGAGTGGCTTATCCCCTCAATCACAAATAAAACTGAATACAAAACATTATATATGAACAATAAAATATATCATTATACAAACACACAAATCTCACACAAAAATCTAATCCTCATCAAACGCCTTATCATCATCGGAAGAACCCTGAGCATCAGGTGGAGTAGGTGGAGCATCCAATTTAGCTACCTTTGATTCAGGTTCATCATTCTCAACATATTTCTCCCACTTTTCTAGCCGCTTTACTTTTTCAGCCTCAGTCTCTTGAATATTTAGTTTCTCGAACCCATCCCAAATGTATGCGTTTAATTTCCTACCACCAAAAAACCTCCCATTGAAATTATTCACTACAGCGTCTGCCTCCTCTGGGCTGCTCATCACGATCTTCATCGCTCCTTCCGTGTTATTCTGAAAAACATAACAAACCAAATTCATAAGAACTCAACTCAATAACAAGCTGCATTTGCATAACGTAAGCTGTTAGTTAAAACTCACATCAAAGAGGTCGACCTTCCTGCACTCTCCGAATTTGGCAGCTTCCTCCTTAAAGTCATCCTTGAGCTCAAGTATCAGCTCGACATGTTCATTGAACTCATCAGGATGAAACGCGTGTTTAACAACAACGACCCTTTCGTTCTTTCCCCTTTGTCCTCTTAGCTTCTCTGGTTTCCAACTGAACAACGCCTCCTGTGCCTTCTTCACCTTAATTTTGTCCCGTTTCCTCTTCTGCTTGGGTTTCCGAGTAGGGTCGTACTCCCCTTTCTGCTGGAACTTTGCACGCTCCACGTGAACTATATTCGATTTGAAGTAGCTGCCGTCCAGGATGTTCAAGGCCAGCTCCACAGAGTCAACCTATGACATGAATTAATAGGATTTAGTTTTAGATTAAAATATTTTTCTAGACAAGCAAAAAATCGAAGGCTTCTATAAATATGAAATAATATGCACCTTAATATAGGTGCATGTTCCATCCCCCTTTGGTCTCCCGTCCTTGTCCCTGTAGAGTTTAACCTTCCAAGCGCCACTATTAACATCCTTCATAACGAGTCCGCATTTAGACATGAAAGTGACAAACTCCTCCTCGTCAATATCCGTTGGCATGTTGGTGACATAAACATGTGGGTTTTGACTATCATCCAGCTGAAACCACTCTGGTTTGCTGGGAGGTTTTTTACCGCCAGAAGAAGACGGTTCTGTAGGTTTCTTGCCGGGATTAGGTATTTTGGTATCATCAGGTTCCTGTTTGACCTCACTCATACTACCATAACTCAATTGATATTTGACAAGAAACTCTTCATCCAACTGAAAAATAAATAACGTAGTAGCGTATATCGTGACTAGAAATTATGGCACTGAAATTGAATTTTTTTAAAGCAGTCTGAAAAGTTCAAAAAAGGAATGTAAAGCTTGTGAAGAAAAAAATAAAAACGAAAAAGAAAGCTGCTGCGCGTGGTGGGGGGAATGAATGATGCTGATTGCAGGATTTATTTCTCTTCGCTCTTTGCTTTTCCAAAACTGGAAAAGACTGTTTTAAGCGCTGAAGCCAAATTGGACGCAGTCTGTGAAGCGATCAACACCGATTTTGGTGATGTCGCTGTTGAAGATGTTGCAGAACCCTCACGCTCAGGAGCTGAAACAAAAACATACAAACTACCGTCACCACCTGATTTATAATTAGACGTTTAAGTGTTTTTTCTACAGTATCAATTCCTCACGTTTTTGTTCCTTGTTGGGTCCTCCGCCACAAGCTTCATTATGAGTGTGGTGTGCATCAAGACATTTCTGATATCTGAGCACGCACGCAGCTTCAATAGCTTTGCATAGCGCCCCAGTACTGGGCGTAGAGTAGAAGCAATGAGCTTCAAAATCGTCTCTCGCAGTGTGGATAATAACGCCACAAGTACGAATGTCAGACCCAATCCCCATGAATGATAAGAACCGAACCCGAACTTCTATCTGCACTTTTGGATCCGACTCTGTAGACGTGATTCCGATAACACTCGGTGCTACTGACACCAGCACACTACAAACGAACGAACAAATGAAGAATTAAGATACGCCATTTCCTTTGCAACTACTCAATACCACTGCACTCATTAATGATTATTGGTTGTCTTACGGTATTTTCTCAACGCCCTGCGCCTTCATGACATCAATAGCATTATTGAGCACATCCATCCCAGTAGGTTTGCAGACGCTCTTACTCCCAAGATAGAACGCCTTGATAACTTTTCTTGGCTCATCCATTGGAGTAGGAAACAGAAGTCCACCAACACCAGCAGCCCCACCGCCACCACCACCACCACTGCTCTTGACCTCATTATTATTTTTCTTGAGCCCAAGACTAGTAGGTCGTTTATTATTGCCCCTTTCCCTAGCATTTCGCTCAATCATGATTTTCTTGCATGCATCTCTCAAGCTCGAAGCCAATGGCCTTGCATACATGTCCAGTCTAAAAACATGACAGAGGAACTGTCTAGTCTGTTTCTCCCTCGCGACAAAAGCAAAGTCACGTGGATCCTCCCTCCCAACTCCCCAAACTCTAATCGAGTGAATTGGCTGCTCCAACACTGTCAATGGTCCATGCGCTTCTCTGTGAACTTTCACTCGAAGATGCGAATCTGTCAGCTCAAGAAACATTTGCGTCGGAGACGATCCCTCCGTGTGTGTCCACATTCTAGATGCTAGCTCAGAACTACAACCAATCAAACGCAGACATTTTAAAATTAACTGAACAGCTGGTATTTTCATTGCAAAACTAGAGAATGAGAATATGCAGCTAAACTAACCCGTTTCTCTCACGATGCTCGACCTTGCAGTTTGGGTTGGTAAGTTCAGCAATGACCTTGCTAACAGCGCGACTGCTCCGTTCAGGCGTGAGATCCTCCTCCGAGATGGACAAGCATCCAAGACTGACAGCAGCGAACTTGAGCGTATGTTTATCAAACTCATAAGCAGGGATATTAGACACAGTATTCAATTGAACAGGAGTTTCAATTTTTTGATCCTCAAGATAGTTGACCCAACTCCTTCGCTTATCAGCGTTACTAGTATTGCTAGCTTGTGTGGCAGTGCTGAATCCTCCCATTGTGTTACTGCGTCTTACAAATCCACTCATACCTCCCGGGATCATTAGCGCAGGGTTATTGATTTGAGTGATGACGCTGTTATTAACAGGAGAGTTGAGATTAGGTTTCTCCCTCTGAATAGTCCCGCTTTTAATATGCCAGTAATAGGGTCCATTGGTATCCTCATGTTTTTCCCATCCAGGTGGAAGCGAGTCCTCCACGACCTGGTCATTGTTATTAACTTGATCATCAGGGGATAGAAATAGCCCTGGCTGATCATTGACCCCCATGGAAGTAGGAGAAAGTGATGCGTAGTAAAACCTTCTAGAAGAGTTGGCAGTATCCCGGTCATTCGCTGAGCCCGACGTGGTGGTTGTTGGTGAGGTGAGTGAAGTGGCGTAATTTGGGTTGAAGAACCCCAGCGTCTGGCTGCTCGTACAAGTCGACAGGTCAGGGGGAGATGGCGGCAATGAGAAACTCGAACTTTCAATACTCTCGAGCTTTGGGGGCTCCTAAAGAACACCCAATTAATTTATGAATGATCGTTTTTACAACTGAATATGTAGGCCACAACACGTACTACTCGGCTTGTCAACTGCGTGTTTACGCTTTATCATTAGCTAGCTGCATGCAGTATGCACCCGTCCTCTCTCGCTTACAATAAAAATCAATACGCTCCCCGACTCACAGCGAATCGAAGCGACACTACGCGCATATGCAACGCCTAATCTGCATCATGCACTCCCTTTACACCACTCCATCAAATTACTTTTAATAGCCCATAAATTATATCATGTCACATCATCTATCCTCGTCAACTTGACACTAAAACACTCCTTTCAACCTAAACATCCATGCTTTCGGAACGTATTTGCACATGCACATGGAATTTTCTCATAAAACGCTAATTTAATATTTCAGGAGACTAGGATGCTTTAAAATGTTTGTGAAATCGCATAAACTGATTAATTTATGGATGACTGGCCTTCCCAATTAAAGTCAATCGACCTAAATGTCCCATTCTCAAGTTGCCCCGATAACATCCGGACATTGCCCTTCCAATGTTTTCATGGCTGTTTTTTTTCACATTGGCCAAAGGTCAAGGTTAAAACTCGTAAAATTTGACACAACACGATTGAACAAATGCATAAAATCTTGAATTATGAAAATCAAATGAATTTTTAGCAAAAGCCAAGTTTTCAAACTATCAATGCAAATATGTGCTCATTTCGTAATTGATTCAGAGTGAAGCGTGCTAAAAGATGACCACCAAGTCGAAATGCTTCCAAATGCAAATAATATTGTAATTTGAAACAAGTAGAATGCCTACTAATTGAACACATAAACTGAAGCCTTTATTGGAACCTATTACAAAGTGCTTTAATTTGATAACTTGAATTAGTTTATTTTCACAAGTGACTAATCGCAATCTGCATAATGCATGTGATTACCTTGCCTTGTATAACCTAGTCCTCCTCTAATATTTATGGTGCAAAAATATACTAATTATTTATGCCTTTTCCTCCAACTGCAACTAGTGCAACTGTCTAAAAAAACTGGTAGGACACCTCACTTTTCTCTTCTGCTACAACACCCACGCCCTGTGGACCTCCCCCCGACCTGAATTTTCACTAAAAAATACACACTCCCCCACACAGCGCAGCAGCAGCAGTAAACGAGTAGCATAGAAAAGCGTTTGAAAGAAAAGAAAACTGATTGCTTACCTTTGGAAACCACGCCCCTTTGCCAGCATCCCATAGGAAAACGGTCCCATCCTGATCAGTATAAGTATAATTTTCCCCATCAAAATGAACATTGGAACTTCCAGGGCTAATGACCTCGGCTCCACCACTCCCTTCAAGCTTATTGCTATCGACTTCCTGAGTGTTTTCTTTCACCACCCATTTCTTCTCCCCTTCGTTCCAAACATACTGATTACTAGTGTTTGGATCCTTATAAGTAAACTGGCCATCCACATAAGAGCAATATAATGGATTATTAGCTGAAGCGTTGGGGGAACACTGAACTGGGGATGAAACTGGAGGACATTTCTCACTATCCCGTTTCTCCATAATAGGAAATTTATGTAATTAAAATTTAATTAGATTTTACTTTTAAAATATTATGCTTGCAACTGGAATGTTGTGTTTTGGCAGGGTTGGCTCGTGGACAAAATTATTTTAATTGTTAGATTGAAGCGGAACAAATTTATTTGATGAATTTCGAACAGCAGCGAGAACCCCAGAACGTTGACGATCCCCCTTCACAACAAGCCTTAATAAGTCGTTGCCAATACAACACAATGTTGATAATTCTCCGTTTTGAATGGGCAGAGCTGAAGCGCTTGGAAATTGGGGCGAAATGATAACTCCATGCTCATGCTAAACAACTAGGTCATTCGCCTTAGGATTTGACTGGACAAAATGCTGCTGCTGGAAAATTGCCAAAACTGGACAGTGCATTATGCTAACTATGCAAATAATTTAGGACTCAAGGCGTTTAATTATAGGTTTAATAGCTCTCGATTAAAGATATATATGTTTAATAATAACGAATTCATATAACGAATATTACACAATCCATTGTAAAACCAATGAACCTGCCAATGCGATGCCCCCGTTCATAATAATATATGGTTTTGTATAATTAAAAATGATCCCTAATTAATACACAAACTGGATTGTAGCGCGTGCACAATGTTGTTGTTATCAACGGGAGGTCCCGAGGAAGATCCACAGACATTATCATCCGGCTTCATAGATTTTCCGTAGCTCTGCTTAAACACCACAGTGGTAGTCGCACCACCATTTCCACCTCCAGGAGGTCTCGAGTTTCGCTGGTGTTTCCGGTTCGCTGTGAAACTTATCAGCCCAAGTAGCACCGTGTGGAGAGACTCCAAATAGCTCTCGATAGGTCCAACAGTTTCTGCAAGGAAAATCAGAAGAAGGGATTAAATGATGTGCAAATTCAATACTTTTTCGAACTACCACATTCAACTCACCTGTGTTAATATTGGCAAGTTGCTTGAAGTGAGGATGCAGAGAAACGAGAAACTGAGAGTCTGGAGTGCTAAGTCGCTGCACACTAACCAGGTACTCCTTCAACTGCTCCTCAAACGTCTGAGGCGACTGCAGCTTGTCTACATAACCACATTTAAACTTGCGTTAGAGCCTGAGTTAATTTTCAAGTTTAATGAATTTATTTTCCTTACCAATAATGCTCTGCATGAGTGGTTTCTGACTGGTATCCCCATAGAGGAGGCTGCTCCATTGCTCAGGAGTGAATCTGATCCCCGCATCCAGCCCAATCTTCATGATTTGAGTATCATGTTCCCTCCTCAACGCTTCATAGTTTCTAAACTCTGGTCTCAGCGTCATCAAGCTAGAATTTCCAGGTCGCTTCTGAACGTCAAAAGCACTCGCTCTGTACAATAACTGCACAATGTGGCCTACCGACGTCTTGGAGGCCTGCAAATTAAAACAACAAATCCCTTTTCAAAAACTGAATCTAAATAGCCTTGATTGATAAGGCACCAAAACAATACACCCTTACCTGCGGAAACTGTGGAGCTAGGCGTTGGACAACAAACATGACGAGCACCTTCCTGCTGAGAGCACTACCATCCTCAAGCGCCAATAGCACAAGTTTGAGCGCCTCATCCTGCATGGCAGGTCCCATAAACTGGCAAGCCCTGGCCCTGATGGCCGCCCAAAGTTGTTGCTGGGCATGATAATGACTTGCATGGGAGCAAACGCTGGTCAGTTCCACAACACACCTTTCCCCCAGATTCTTAATGGGTTTCATTAACTTTGAGTAGTCATTGCTCGCCACACTATTAATCAAAATGATAGTCTTGCGATGTATGCTCCTAGAAACAGTATGTGACCTGATTAATTTCGCAATCAAGCAAAGTTTCTCGAGCACGGGAGCACAGTTATCCACGGGATAATCAAGAAACACGAGAAGAGGGTAGTTGATAACCCCAAATAACTCGATATTATGTTCCACCCCAGGAACTAAAAGCACAGCACAATGATTGCAAATGGTGTGAGAACAATTCAAAGCAATTGGAAGCTTCTTCAAATCAAATTTGCTGAGGCAAACGGGACATTGGGAATAGCGTGTAGACTCGGTCACCAGAGTTGTGGGACAGTTGCAAGACTTTACAGCAGTAACCTTTGGTTCTGAGGAGGAGGAAGAACTACAACCGCCACCACTTCCACCTCCCCCAGAGGAGGATGATGATGATGGAGAACCGCAAGGCGAAGAGTCAGACATGGTGTATAAATGATTTATGAAACCATTTAAGATTGATGGTTAGTTTTTAAAAAATGGATAAGGATAAATATTTTAAGAGAGCCAGATGATGCACCATCCAGCCCACGTCATATGTGGTTTGGTATTAGTATATTGGCGTAGTTCCTTCTTGTGTACGTTGCTCATCATCATAAGAACGGCACACATTCTCAGCGTAAACCCGGATCTGGGGCATCAAGACTAACAACAGCCCCTAATCTACGCATGAAGCTATTGCATTTTTACATTGCACTTCTTTGCTTCGGAATGCATTCTTCATAATATTTGGAGTGGTGCATGATAATGTCGTCTTTTATGCATACATCCTACATACGTACCTAAACGATATTATGCAAATATAGACCAAATACACGACGCTTTGAGTTCACGATTCAACCGAATTTAAATGATTTATTAATATTTTTGTTCTAAATTCCTATTATTCAAATGAGCAGACTAGGGAAGTAAAGTTCAATGAACACTATTTTTAGTAGAATTAGTAGCCGTAGCTGTTGAGTTATTATGATCAACATTAACAATATTTTCATGCTCATTATCTTCGTGACACTGGAATGTTTCGCACTTTTCATTTCCGTCCACGAACGCGTTCTTGAAAATGGCCAGCGCCTCAGAGTGAGTCATCGTGCTCAACGACTTCAGGATTCTGATGATGATAATAATTTAAAAAATGCGTTTCATTAAAATTACATCGTGATAATCACAATAATTATGAGTATGAATAATTGCATGCTTAACTGACCCCTCATAACTCTGCGTCTGTTCCTTTCCGCCAGCCATCCCGTTGAGGAACTGTCCAGAATGACAAGCAACGTATTTCAAACATTTAGGTTCATTCAAAGCGTCCAGCACAGCGTTGGTGATGAAATCGAGTTCACTGGTCCCCTCCAGCGGATTCGTGTCCCTCCTAACTTTGTTAAATAAAGCTTCAGTGGCAACTGTTTTAAAAGCTAGTTTTTTAGCAATGAGTGGAACGATGAACGCCAGAAGCAACTGGATAACAGTCCAAACTCCTACGACGAAAAACACGAATATCACGATTGGGAACAGCAAGTCTCCTTTAGCTCCAAGGGCTGACCCGATCCATGTTTGTGGGAGATAAGATGGTCCGAATCCACCAAAACCTCCAAATCCTGGTCCACCGAATCCGCCATCAAGTGGGTCGATTGGCTCACCTTAAATATTACAAATAAACATTATTTTACACCCACGTTTATCACAAAGCCATGATAAGTCTAAAAAAATATTTGAAATATTCCCCTTACCACCCGGCACGGGAACAGGTCCAGCAGGTCCACCACCTCCAAGGAGTCCTTGTAGCCCTCCAAGTCCACCAAGCGCTCCAAGTCCTCCAAGTCCTCCAAGCCCCGCAGGTCCTAAGCCACCAAGTCCCCCTAACCCACCAAGATAAGGTCCAAATCCAGCACTAAAATCTAAGTTTTTATGAAATCCAAGTCCAGGGATCCCTAATCCTAAAGGCAAGCCACCTCCACCACCTAATGGAGGAGCTGGAGGAGGTGGATAATCATATCCCCCACCACTGATAGGAGGAGGCACTACCGGTTCACTTTTTGTACTAGCACCTGCCGTCGCCGTCGCTGCAGCAGCGTCATCACAGACGACGGAACGGAAAATCGCTAGCAAAACTAATAAACGCATTTTGACCAAGAGACGAGATCACCACCAGAGAATGAAACTAGCTGTGCTGACTGTGCGAAAGTAATGCTCTAGGATGAATGACATGGAGGATTTGTGATAAAGGAAAAAAATGACCAACAACCAAGTTTGCATTTACCATTTATGTTAATCAACCCGCTTTATTCATATTCAATCACAAACACGAAGGAAAGAGAAATATACTGTAGAATCGTCTTCACCATCCAGTTCATCGATCAACGATCCTCTTGAGAAAAACGACTAGAGCTAAAATACCTTTTATAGAATATCCATGAGCCCAAAAACCACCACACACGCATACCTGGAAAGATATACAAATGAGACCCAAATTAGCAAGGCTTCGCTTCTCCTTCACAAAAAGGTTCACAAATGCAAAGAAAATGCAAACTTCCCCTTACACCTTACCTTTCCATCTTAATCATCATCATCGTCATCAGTGGGAACGAAGAGTTCATTCTCCTCTAGGAAGGATGCCATATTTTTGGAGATCGTGGCACCAAGCAGCAACCCAATGGAAACAGTTACGGTCACCCCACTGAACCCCATTTTCGCACGATCTGGGTCAGGCAGAAAAGCACCCGTTTCGGATGTCACTGCCGTGCGAGCTGGCTGCTGGAAACGGGCACCCTGGCTTTGGCTCATGCGACCTAGTGGCGTAGCCAAACTTCGAAACAACCTGCTCACTGATGACATGATTGCTAAAAACTAATAAAAATACTGAAGCCTAAATTAATACTAGGGAGGAAATTAAAATACTTTTAGCCACTCAACACCAAACACTCTGCCTATGCAGATAAACTGCTGATCTGCATTATCCTGCGCATATGCCCTGCATGCACTCCTTCCTCACACAATAATACTTCTCGCCCAGAAATATCCGAGTCGGATACTTCACTTCAGAAGACCTCTTCCTTATATGCACGAGTGTGTATACCCACCCTAAATGCACCTGCATAAATATTTTTGTAACAGGGGTGGGTGGAACACACGTTTATACTTGACTCCATCCTTCACGTCTCAAAAGTCTAAAACAGAAATTAAAAGTCATCTGAATTTTTTTGAAATTTTAAATGTGAATAAAATTACTTGCCAATATGAATAGCATTTTAAATGAAGTACTTTATTAATCAATCTCGGTTCTGTAAAGGATCGATGAACCAAATGAGCTTCAAGGAAATCTTGGATTGCCCATTCCTGAGTTACTTGTTCTGCACCAAAATCCAGCGTTCCTCATCTGCTTCACTGTTCCCCACTCCAAGTTTGTTTTGAAGAGCTAAACTTGACGCACCGACAAAGTACATAAGAAACCCTTAAAAGTGTAGCTCCAACAATTCAACAACTAATCGCAGAAGCATTAGCAAAAACCATCCTTTTTGTAGCCCGTTAAAAATGTCTACAAAACTAAAGTTGACGCCAAAAAAAATCGAGTCCCCTCTAGCAAAGTATAACTCGACAGGTCAGTTATTTTGCGTGTTATGCAACTCCCAAGTAAAGAACGAAATCTACTGGACAGGTCACATAAATGGGAAGCAGCATCGAGAAAATGTTTCAGCATTAAAAGCAAAACCTCCAGCAGCCGGTTTCAAACGCCCAGCAGATCCTGTAAGACCTGGAGATAAGCAACCACCTCATAAAATTCAGAAACAAGAGCCAAAAGCAACTCCAGTGCTAATAGCTGAACAGGATCTTGCAGCGTTGAGAAAGGCGGAGGAAATACCTGTGAATAATAATACTCAAACGATTCAGCCTCAGAATGAACAAGAGGAGGATGAGGATGATACTCAAGCACCAGTACCTGAACAAAAGGTTTTACCTGCAGGATTCTTTGATGACCCAAAGGAGGATGCCAAAGCGAGAGGTGTCAAGTTTAAAGATCCTCAGGATGAAGAGTGGGATAAGTTTGTAAAGGAGATTGCAACGGAGGATATCAAGAGTAACGAGATTGTTGGCATTGAACAAGAAGCTAGTGCTGTTGATAGGGAACTCGAACAAATTGAGGAACAGATGGTCCACTGGCAGAGGTAACTAAATGAAAAAGTGTTCGGAAACTAAATTCAAGTATTATGTAATTCAAGCTTAATTTCCCAATTTCTTGTTTATTTGTTTAGGGTAATTGACCTTGAAAAGCGAGCAAAAAACAGGAGTAAACAGTCTACAATCAAGCCGATGGACGTGGATCCGAATGAGGCGTCTGAGGACGACGAAGATGAAGATTTGGAGTACACTGAAGAACTGGAATGGAGGAATAAAAAACGATAATTAAGTTACTTGTGTATTTTATTTATTGAACTGCGTATCCAATTTTTAGAACTGAACTGTATGTTAAGAATGAATTTTAATGTTATGAAAAATAAACCTTTTAAAAGTCGACTTTCGAGCACGAGCAAGTTTTCGAACAAATTTATTTCGAACGCGACAAAGATTTCATTGCACCATTTGTAGCTAGATACCCCATCGTCCTCAAACCTGGACACCGCTAAGCCTCACATAATATGCAAAACACATGAGTTGAGCAACTCTATTGACAAGAACGCTGTGACGCTCTTGCAAGAGAAACACTTTTGAAGGAAACTTGTTAAAAATAAAATCCCAAAAAATGGGTGCATTTACCCGACAGTTAGGGTGCATAAAACGGGTTCTTCACCAATCTCAGGTCCGCTACTCCTCCTCCCATCACCACGTTTGTGTGATAGGCTCAGGTCCAGCGGGTTTCTATGCTGCACAACATTTACTCAAGGTATTTTCATATTACGTAACTTTTAATCCGATTATAAAGGTGTGTGAATAAAGAAATTGGACATTGAAAGCCTAATGGCCTAATGCTAAGACTTGTTTGATATGTTTTTAGCTTCGTGCCACGTCACAGAAACCCCTTCAACTGGATTTGTTCGAGAAGCTTCCCGTTCCGTTCGGACTAGTCAGATATGGAGTTGCCCCCGACCACCCTGAAGTTAAAAACGTGATAAACACTTTCACATCAGTACTGAAAAACAAACATGTGAGGTTTGTTGGAAACATTCAAGCTGGACAACATGTCACGTTGCAGCAGCTACTCAACGCTTATCACGCTATCATTCTTGTGAGTAATTCAATTCTAATCAACTCAACATTTCCAAATTGATTAGCTCTAATTAAAGTTTGTTATTCCGTCGTTTCTCTAGTGTTATGGCGCAACGTCTGATAGATTACTGAACATCCCGAACGAGCACCTGATAACCTCAGCTCGTGAATTTGTAGGCTGGTACAATGGTCTTCCAGCAAACGCAAACTTGCCAATTGATCTAAAATCAAGTAACACGGCGCTAATCATAGGTCACGGAAATGTAGCGTTGGATATCGCGAGGATCCTGCTAACGAGCCAGTCTTCTCTTCAAGGAACAGATATTGCAGAATACGCGTTAAAAGAACTGAAAAATTCGGGTGTTAAACAAGTCCTGATTGTTGGGAGGAGAGGGGTACTCCAAGTCGCATTTACAATCAAAGAATTCAGAGAAATGGTCAAGTTACCTAATGTCGGATGGGATATTCAAACGGATGAAGCAATCAGTGATTCCACTTTAGAAGGTAAAAATTCATAAGCAAAACACATTTCTCTAATTAGCAAGGTATTCATAAATTGTTTTAGTAAAGTGAATGTCTTTGATAATGATCCTTTAGCCCTCCCTCGCGCCCGCAAACGCCTAACCTCGCTAATACTCGACTCTAGAAAGACTACTCAACCCGTTCCCGCAGACAAATCATGGACGTTAAAGTTCCTACGTTCTCCAGAAAAGGTGGAAAGGGTAGGGGACAAGATACACGTGACTTTTAGAATAAACAAAATGGAAGGGGAGAAGGCAGTGCCTACAGACAATATTGAAACGATTCCTTGCGATATAGCGTTCAGAAGCGTAGGGTACAAAGGGACGAGATTGTTCCATGACCTCCCGTTTGATGAAACCACTGGAGTTATTCCAAACAATCATGGGAAAGTTACTGATGGTGAGTTTGAATTGAATTTGTTTTTTTAAACATCGACAAATGCCATTTCAATTAAACGGGAACGCTTTTGTATCTAATTTCACAGGTGTCTACACAAGTGGTTGGGCAGGTCAAGGACCCCGAGGCGTGATCCTCTCCACAATGCAAAACGCGTTCGACGTAGCCAAAACAGTTTCACATGATTTAGACGGTAGCGAAGGAAGCATGGAAAAGCAAGGTTTCAAATCATTAAATATAAGCCATCGCGTGACGCACTATGAAGATTACGTCAAAATAGCAGAGTTCGAGACGAAAACGGGGAATAAACTCACCAGCATTGATGAAATGATGAGAGTTTGTGACAGTCATTGATAATCATGGTGCTCTTAGTCGTTTTAATTATTATTTTTTAGCCAACGATTTGTGAATTGTGTGAAGTTCTACTCATTTATAAACATTCGACATGGACAAGTTTGTATCATACAAAATACAAAGTGCTACGTTTATTTACTCAAGCGCAAGCGTTTTTTTGTTAAAGGCAGTAAACCAAATGTATATCAAAGATTTATCAATATTCAATCCTAGTAAAAATTACATGCTATCATTTCATAGTTTAATTTTTGTAACATAACATTAGACTTTGGTAGGAATCCTAGTTTTCTCAATGCCATGATAAAAGAATTAACAACGTTTAATTATAAAAGGAATTAATAAAACTTCTACTCTCTTGTAGAATGCAATTAATAATTTTATTGAGATTAGAAGGTCAAAATATCCCATTGTTCTTTGTGTTTAAGAGTTTTTCTTATAGCCTTCGCTAATTCCTCGGATTGAACATCAGAGCTGCTGTTTTTTAGTTGACACACTTTCATAACCCTGTTTCATTACGGCATATCCTTTCGTAGTTTGTTTGATTCTGTGAAAGCACAAAAAATGTCTGATTGGTTGACATTGGAGTTGCTGAGAACTACTTACTGGTATAAGCAAATGATAAATTCCTTGGAACGAGAAACAGATCTGAAGGACTTGCAACTGCATGCGCTCCAATCTATGTATGAGGCAGTGGAGGGAAGACTCAAAATCCGTATTGCTGAGCTGGAAGAAAAGCTTCGGAACCAAGAAGAAAAACGTGACTACAAACCATTGTTCATGGCGGCGTTTGAAAAACTGATGACAGCCGAGAAGAAGGTAGCTGACCTCAAGAAGAGAGAGAAGGAGCTTGATCACAGATATCTCGAGCAGGGAAAAGAAATCGATCAGTTGAAGGATGAGCTCAATATGCTTCAACAAAATACTGAAGCTCAGCCTTTACCTTCAGGACCTGAGACTGAGACTGAGGTGAGCAATTATTCATTGACGTAGTCATCATAAACACTAAACATTCATTACTGTTTAATTTCATTGTAGGACGCTCTGGGAGAACGCGAACTACGAGGGCTCAAGAGGTCAGCTCCTAAAGACAGCCACGATGATGAGGCTCAAACATCATCCAAGAAACCTGCAAACTAATCAACCTAGCCATTCCAATATTGATTTTTCAATTCATTTGTGGTTTCCAATTCGTAAACTTATGAAATAAAAATTTCTAAATCATGAACCATTGCATTCATTTTTAGTATCTATTCATATAGCAGCTAAGGAAAGTTAGGGATTAAAAAACATTTCATTTCACCTTCAAGTAAAATCTTTTCGGACGTTGTTGAAAAGTCAAAAGGCATTTGAACCGCATTAGGTACATAACATTTGAAGGCTATAGTATATAATTTCTTGTAAGCCTGAGTATATAATATGTGGGTTATTGAGCCATCAATTGCATTGTTCTATTCTAAGAAAAGCATTTTCTTTTTTCTTTTACGAACTTCAGCTCACAATTTGTGCGTAGCATTGAACTAATATCGACTGTAGAGCTTTTACTTCACTTTACGACATCAAGCACACATCTATCTCATATATTTTCCATCCTTCACAAACGGTCACTAAAAGTTGTCCATCCCAAACTGTACGAAAATGTCTGACGCTGCTTTGACAATGGAGTTGCTGAAAACTGCGTGTATGGATAAGGCTCGGATTGCCGAGCTTGAGAAGGAACTTGCGGACTTGAATACAGAATTGACCGCAGTAAAGGATGCCGAAAATCCCAAAATCAAAGAACTGGAGGAAATGTTAGCTGTTGCCACTGAACTGTCCCATGCTGCGCGACTCGAAAAGATTGAAGTGGAGCAGCAGTTACAAGAGAGTAAGCAGTTGATGGAGGAGCAGCGACGGAGGATTATCACACTTGAGCAACTAAACAGAGACATGTTGGACAAAGTTCGTGACTTGGAACTCAATATGCGAACATCGTGTCAAAAGAAGGTGGAAGCTCCGGTAAATTGCTTTAACCCTCATTTTATATTTGCTCTACTTTTATGCGTCATATATGTATTTATATTAATCGCTTTTTGATGTTGATTGTGTTTTTTAGGAGGCTAAAGGACAACGAGGCCGTTATACATGGGAATGAACCGGCATGGGAGCTTAGAACCCTTGCCTTGGCTTTACAGTTTGCAATTCTAATTATTGTGAACTTTGGGAATAAAAATTATTTAAAATCATTAAGTTTTTGTTTTACACGCTTATTCATTGTCATTTAGTCATATTTTAGATTTAACCTTTAATCATAAAGGAATGACACGTGCTCTACATATTATTATTATTATTTAGGCGTTTTCAATTTCACCATATAGGTTAGGTCAAAGCGCATATCAAGTTGCATTAAGATCATATTATCTTTTCATATCTTATAGTTTGTACGTGTCATAAAAACTCATATTACATACTTTTGCATATTCATTCATAATACATAGCATTGCAAAGAAAAATATACGCAAACAAAAGTTTAGCTGAGAAAGCAATAAAAATGTTATTCGTTGTTCTTTTCCAAGAACTAAAAGTTCATGAGCTGCAGGCATGAGCTTCGGCTAAGCCTCACACCACCACCAATCCATATTGAACCGATTTTTGTTAGCTTACTTTTTACCTTGCTATTTCAACAACTACTTTTGTGTTCCATATTGTTGTAAGTATTTTCAATCTCATATTAATAATTAACCAGTACTTTAATCCTTTTGAATTGAAAGCTCTACTAATTGCCATTTAATTAGTAACTCTGCTCAGTCTTTAATGCAATAATTAACCTTTTAATTGAATTACTTTTTAATCTTAACAGAAAAGCTTTTGGAGAAGATCGTAACTGTAACACCTAAGTTGAGTTGAAGATGAGTAAGGACAACCGATCAATCCACGAGGTGTTGGTCGAACTGACAAAGGTATATCGTGAAAACATGGCCCTTCTTACCTTAATGGATAGTCTCATTGCTGACATTCTGGTCGAATTGAGAAGTATTATAGATGCAACCTACGACGAGGTCAGTTTTTTATACCCACCAAACACTACTTTATCTAAACCTGTTATATTTTCATCAACGTAACGTTCCTAATTATTCGTAATCTTATTAAATAGATTGAGACTACTGAGTTAACAGGACGCAGAAAACCAGGTACTGATGATGGAAAGGATGGGGAGGATGGAAAGCCACCCAAAGGTGTGAACTAAATCATGCCTACTCATTTGAACCTAAGCTTTTGGGCTTATTAACGGTTTGTAATTTATTTTGCAAACTTTGGGAATAAAAATCAGATTTAAAATGTAACAATTTTAGTTTTGTCATTCCACCTCATTTGCATAGGCAATTAATTTCATTCGTGGCACACGCATTTTATTGATTTGATATTTCAAATTTATTTTTGTAAGCCATCGCTACTTTTTCATGAAGACTCGTCCTGGTTTCTCATATGCTCATATTAACATAAGCAATTTACGGGTCAAAGTCGAAGATTGGTACAAGAAATATGGATATGCCAAAATTTATGCATAAAACATATAAGTGAACAGGCTTGACTTGCATTTGGGTGCGCTCGTGTGCTCCTTCTTGTACATAACATTCTCCTCATCATCATCGTCATCATCATCAATGCGGTCCAAGATATATATTTATCATGCATAAAGTTAAAAGAAAGTATTCCGACTTCCATGTAAGGATGACTCATCCCCATTCAATTTGTGTTAAGCTCAATGTTTTCTGGACATAATATGCTTTAGCGTATTACTATATCCAGAATAAAACGACATGATTGGAATCAAGGACATGTGACATAACATAAATAAACGTTTATCTGAAACTTCCATAATATCCATATCCGCCCAACAAACATAAACGTTTGCTATCAGCGTTGGATTAGGTGATAAAAAACCATAAGTGCAAATACGTTGCAATTTCCTTTTAAAGATAAAGTCGCATATTTTGTCTGTGTTTTTGTTGTACCTTTAAATTCATTCTTTATATATTATTTAATGCAAGGTGAAGTGTTTAAGAAAAAATTGTTATTCAAGTGCAAACGCCCCTTGATTAGTTGACGGGATTTAATATTTTTGCAAATAAGTTGGAGAGTTCCCACAATGAACAAAAAGTACTGAAAAAGTCGTTGAGTACAGAAACATGGCCATTTTAACTGAAGAAGTAGGTGCTATACCTAAACCCGATGACAATACTGATATCAAATCAGCGTGTTACGAACTGAAAGCAGTCCTCAACAATGGAGGGTGTTTCGGTACAAAACCATATAAACTTGCGTTGATGTGCAGAGATATTGATTGTTTCAATAAAGTGCATAAACGAAAGCTGTCGCTGTTTGATTTGAATAATGATATAGTTCAAGTGATTCATGACCTGGTCGGTCTAAAAGCAACTTGGAATGTTGTTCCGCAGTGGTGTCTTGTGATGTACTTTGCATGCAACCAAGAACTGAAACTGAGCTCAATATTTCTTGAACTCTGTGATATGACGCTGCCAAAATGGGTGGAGAACAAAAATATTGAGATTCCACGAATAGAGGTTCTCAGACAAGTCACAACTGGGATGGAGTGGCTGCATTATAAGGGAATGTTACACAGGTCCCTTACTCCAAACAGTATTATCATCACTCGGATGACCGCTAAAGCCAAGATTACGGACATTGGACAAACAATTAAACATGATCATTCGAAAGATGGATTTGTAAGTTTTCCATAAGCTTTAATTTCTCACTTGCAATCAGTACATAAGTATGCTATATTTTCCCTTGCAGACTCCGTCATCGGATGTGTTTGCACTTGGGCTAGTGTATTGCTACGTGTTAACAGATGGGAAACCCTTTGGAGCATTTGGAACCAATACAAATGGAAACGTCATGATTGCAGACAAGAACATGCATCTTATCAAGCTGATGCTTTCAAAGGATCCACAAGCCAGACCTTCATGCTCTGATTTGCTCTCATGTCAAATGTTCTGGTTTAAAAACCCTCACGATTGTATTAAACCCTCAAAACCACCTCCTCAGAAGAGAGCTAAACCTCCAATTCCCAAAAAACCTACCACCATCCCAAGGCCAAAGTCTGAGATAATCATAAGCAACAAAATTGGTTCCGTCAAGAATTTAGTAAACCGATTCAGCACCAGCTTTGACAACACTCAACAGTCACAATCACCAACACCTCCATTGTCATTACATCGTGTGAACTCAGTACGTGAAAATCGCAGGAGAATTTCAGACTCATTCATGAGCAGAATAAATGAGCAAGCACCAGCAAGAGAGAATCAAAAGAGCCCCACAAAAAATTACGAGAATGAAGAGCAAGAGCTGAATCTAGATCCACCTGCGCTTCTCCAAATAATCAGGATGAGAAACTTGCAAATAATCAAGAAATCTTTAGAAAAACTATCAAAAGTGATGAAAGTCACCAGTTTATGGGATGAAAAACATGAGTCTTTTCTCCACGTCGCTGTGAAATATCGTGATACCCCCGTTGTGGAGTATTTGTTAAACATCCAAGGGTTCTCGATCATGTTATCTGAAGTAAAATACAGAAATATCGTTCATGAATGCATGTGGGATATTCATGAGATCTCTCAGGCAAAATTTGAAGACAAATGCAAGATTCTCCAGCTGCTCTTCAGCGCTAAACAGGAACTTGTAGATTCAATGGATGAGTGCAATCGCACACCACTTCATTTAGCATGTCTACGACCCTTTAATGACGAGAAGCAGAGATACCAGTTGATTGAAATGCTTATAAGATCCAATGCAAACATGAATTTGAAGGGCTGGGAGGATTTGACCCCTCTTCATTTTGTTGGGAAATGTGATTTTCGAAACAATTTTGATATCATCAAGCTCCTGATTGACAACAAGGCTGAGCCAGACTCCCAGTTTATTCAGCTACTATTGGATAATGCAAATCGACAGTTATTTCACCAAATACTTGAGTATTTGGTTTCTGTTGGAAAGGAGCACCTTCTCAAAGGATTTGGAGATGCAAAAACGCTTCTTCATCGAGCTGTCTGGCACTATGAATTACTTCCAGAGACGCTTGAGATATTCAAGTCCCTTTGCTTTGATTTCAATGCTGAAGGGTTCAATAACGAAACTGTTTTGCAAACTGCATTCCGGGCAGGACGAAGCGCAGAGTTTCTTGAACTATTGATTTCATTTGGAGCTGATTCAAAGAGTTTGAGTAGTGATGAATTTGATTATATACATCGTGCTGCTTGGCTAAATAATTTGGGTTATGTGAAATTACTCATTTCATTGGGATGTGATGCCAATGCAAAGGACGAGTTGCAAGCTGCCCCGCTCCATTGTTTATTCGCAGGATGGACACATATTTGTCGTGAGTGCGTGAGGGAACTTATCAACCATGGTGCTGATGTCAATGTCAAGGACAAGAATGGAGCCTTACCAGTTGAACATGCGTTACGGTGCCTTGAAATCGGGAAAACGGACCAAGCCACTATTCATCTTCTTCTAAATGATCCACTGTAAACAACTGGCATTGTCGATAGCTTTAAAAATTTGTAAATATTAAAATTTATTAATACAGAAGCCAAATTTACAGAAATATATTATATGTACGTAATTAAACCTAATCACTTGAAAAAACTTTGTGTTTTATCATGCTCCAAATCCACATGCATATAATTTACAAAGGTGACAATTTCTCCAAGCATACTTCATGAGCCTGAGCAAATTAAAGTCATTAGCGTTCCATTTCTCAAGCATTTAAAGAACCGGGGCAATGTGATGATCACTTTCAGGGACGAAAATACTTGGACACTTGGGTACCATTTCAAGTGTATGTGATTTACCTCTTTTGTGAAATGAAGAGGAAGAGTCGTGACAAACAGCTTTGGACGTAATTATATGTTTACTATTGGGGCAAATGCAACCAGCCAAATTAGAAAATATCCCATTTCGTTTTCAAAATATATTTTGGGGAAAGAAAAGTACAATATTTGAATTTTATTAAAATTGGTGTTGATAGTCCATCAGATTTAAAGTATTTGGACAGACTACAAGCTTATTTTCATGCAACATGAGTGAAAGTCCGGTATCTAAACTGAGAACTCAGACATAATTTTATTAATCTCAAGTAATTAATCATTAATATAACCAAATGCAAGCGTATTATCCAGTATGCACAACATATTCATATTAAACCAAGGTTAAAATGGAATGATATTTTGAATGTAAAATGTTTCACAAGCACATGACGTGCAAGCCCTAGCTTGTTTAATATGATGCACATTCATACTAACACGCAATATATATATATTGAAGCAACCGTTACTTTTCTAAATCCAAATCTCACAGTACCCCTTCTGAGTTTGACACTGGAGTTCATTCTATTCATTCATACCGCATTCCTTAATCCGAGTAATGCAAATGATCATTTTTGACGAAACCACTTTTGATCAAAACAACGCTAATTACTCATAGATTCAATTAGATCCAGTTAGATATTATTTGTGCTGCTCAAATCAAAATCGAAACAAAATTTACCTCTAAACATTCCCGTACTCATCATTATTGAACTTTGTGAAATAAAACTCCACCTGACCTTATCGAATATGTAAACCTGTCAAATATGTTTTTTTAAATGTAGAAAACTTTCAATATTTTAAAATCCAAACTTGGTATTGTGAAACTGCTTCATGCTGAATATGTATGTATTTGTTGAGAAACCAGATGAGAGATCATTTTCCAGAAAATTACGCAATGACCAGTTCAAAATGATGGGATTGTTGAACAACCAGATGAATGTATAATTTATTAATTTGTAAGTTTCGATTGGATTTATATAGCTTGGCTCTTGTATTTAGAATTCTAATCTTTGCTGCACATCATGAATCTGTTTCTAAAATGAAATGCCCGTAAAGTTACAAGTTTCAAACTGTATTTTGCTCCTCCGACATACCAAACTCAGCTCATGCATTATATGAAAGTCATGCGATGTGTATGCAAAATCAAGTGACTGTAATATGTAGACATTCATAACACATGTAAGATGATTTAAGAACTAAGCGAAAAATGACAAATCTGCATGACCCTTCTACCGCCCCGTCCATAAGTTCCTCTCGACAATTTGGTATAAATGTTTTCTAGAACTGAGCAAGCTCCCAAAAGCTCATTCGTTCTCATTTCACCCCTGTTGCATGATAAGCTTCGTCATCTGGAGGATCAATTAATCCGACCCCCTTTTCCCGAAAAAAAGTGATCACGCCAACGGAAATCCAAGAAAGCGACAATCACGCGATTCTCAGTTTGAAAAAGCTACATGCTCCGGATATTCATTTATTGGGTCACAATATTATATTCAGATCATTAAGGGGTTCTCTATTCATTTACACGCGAGCTTTCTTAACTTGACCGTTAGGGTACATAGTTCAATCATACACATTACACACACATACAAATACATCTGTCACAAGAAAGCCTATCCGCCGGATTAATAAACATTTTATCAAATAATTTCAATTGGAAATGTATGCTCTACTAAATTAACAAAAAACGCGACTATATTTTCATCACGCAACTCTTACTAAAAAGCAACAAATAATATTCTAATATTCTTATTATTTACTAACATCAAAGCATCATCCTCCATTCACCTCTGCTGGGAATTGAAAAAAATACCAATTCTCTCCCATACTTATTAATATTAGCCTGTGTGAGTTTTACAATAAATAATTCAAAAAATTATATTAATTCATCATTGAATTACGCAAATGCACCAGATTTTTCCCATAATGCAATATAAATCCTCTACATCTCATCTCAGGTTGCCCCTCCAATCCCCTTATTAATATGCAAACCACGTAATCCACAACAAACAGAACCGACCCACTTGAAATCCTCAAAAATACTCGTTATCCAACGTGTGAACAAGGTGTAGTAGATACATATCTCTATGCTCATTGAATGAATTTATTATTATTTGTGAAATAAAATTTAATTCAAGACAAAAACTCAATATGATTATTGTTCCAAAGAAATCCAATTGAATTGAGCAAGTTCTCCCAACAAAAATAATAATAATTTTTGAAGCAGCGTTGTATTTCTTCGTTGTTATTTAAAACGTCTGGAGGAGTCGGTTGCTCAAGCCATTTGGTTGAGTTTTTGAGTATTATTTTATTTGAGAGTATAATTCAGCAACATGTAAGCCCATATGGGTTAGAAATGTGCTTAATAAGGTGGCATGTAGTCCCGAAAAAAAAATGAGAGAGAGAGAGCCTGAGAACCATAATAAGATAATTACGCTGGAGAACAAAAGAAGAATCGCGTGATCGTGATCCACCGTACGTACCTTTCGTCATTTCAACCATAATATAATGAGTTTCCAGAACAGATGTGATTACTGCTGGGATCCTTGCTGCGGTGGGCCAAGCCTTGAGCATATACACATTCTTATGATTTTTTTTTCTTAAACTTTAATTCATTTTTTTTCAACCTATGCTTAGTCTCGAAACTTTGTTCTTTGTCATGCTCTTCCGGTTAAAAAGTCAGCTATGGAGAGAACGAGAACGAGAGAGAAGGATATACCTAAAACGGTTGACGAACTACCACCACCGACTCGTTTTTTAGTCTTTTTTTGAAAACTAAGCAGACGTACAAGGAGACATAGGAAAATTGCCCCTATCCATACGCCACGTATTTGTATGAGTTTGTGAGTACGACTCGTTGAGAAAATGATACGTGAAATTACGTAAGCGCGTTTTTGAACTTGACCGAAAGGCAAGGAGAAGGTATAAGGTAGAGCGTAGAGAGCCATGTTATTTTACGAATGCTTTTATATATTTTTTCCCGAATCAATCGAGAAGATTGAGGAAAATTGCAGCTTGATCACCATCCACGTCAATCATCCACACATTATTTTGATTACAAGGTATGAGAGTAGCAAATGCATCGCATCGCATCACATCTTCCCAAAAAATATATAATAATAATTCCTCCTGTAATAACTAACCCGCGCGTCCTCCCAACGCGTTATATATATAATATGTTGCATCTCTCATCTCATCTCGTTGTTGAAGATATTTATCAAGGCCAGAAAAAAATCTCAGCGAGTCGACCACGACATTATTACGCTTCTTAGGTTCTCTAATTACAAACAATTTGCTAGACTTGACAACGCAAAAAAGAAACCCTGTTGTGCATACGAAAGCGAGCTAAGCCAAACAACGAAATATATTTATTTACATACTACACACAGAAGCTTCAGCCAAAAACCACTACAACAACGGTGGTCCAGTCCAAGAAGAAAACCTGCATCTGCGCTATTAACTGATATGATGTTTTTATTTTTGCATTAGATTAAAAAAGCTCCTGTTCCTCATTCATCTGTCTCTCAAACCCATCTGCCAAGGGAATGCAAATCAACCAGATCAAAAACTCAAACCCGTTCACTATATACTTTCCTCTCCATCTGCTCTACAAACTCAATCACAAGAAGAAGACGTCGAGATCAAGATGAGAATTCCAACGTCTCTAAACATAACACCCAAGCGTCAAGTCAAGTTTTATATATATTTTTCACGTTTTTTGGGGCAAAGTGAGAAGAGCACCCTAGACCTCTATAAACTGCATAAGAAAATGCATCTAATATCTCGTGATAATGCAGAGGAGAGGATCACGCATCCCCACGACAAATCACTACCCATCACGACAGAATCCCCTAAAACTCGGCTAAGTCAAATATGATATCATGACAATAATCCTATAAAAGCCATTTCGCATCATCCTCAGAATTGCGTAGCAAAATTCACTCACCTTGCTTCAAAAACAATATAAAATTTCGCAACACATCACGCAAACTATGATATACGAATAAACAAGTTAATAATTCGTACACGTACTTTATCTCAGTAAACTGCTAAAGAAAACCCTCAATGATGTGTATGTATTCATCACCTGTCAAATACCTGATTATTCGATCATTAAGATCACTTCATTGATGAGTTGTTGAAAGCATCGTGTTAAAAACTCTCTTGACTTTACAATTTTATTCTCTCTTGCTTTGCTTGCATCACATCAAAACCTCTTTCTCCCTTTTACAGAAAAGCAAAGCAAGCCAAAAAGAATCATGATTACTAATCAAAACCCAAGAACAATATGATTTTTATCCAAAAAAAATAAAATGTTAAAATAAAATCGGTGCTGTCAAGAACGAACCCCCACTAAAGCTAAGAATAAAGGAGAAAACACACGCCATATTCCAATCAGACACATTGAAAGCGGAGTGTAAAGCGTCCGTCTCCCCGATTAAGATCGCCTATGAGAAACATGTTGGTAGTGTTATAGTCTCGACTAAAAAACTAACGTTAAATTGGCACACAGATTTATGATTACGTGGGAATATTATGAGCAAGCCCAACCAACCAGGAACTCTTTTCATTTTATCCCCTATATATGAACGTACATATATAGCGTACGTTTGACGTTATGTTATGTTATTAACTAGCAAAAAAAAGCTCATAAATCATGATGAACCCGATCATTTTCTTTTATGTTTCTTCCCCTTCATCCACTCCACCACACCAACCAAACGATGCAAACAAACCCGCACCACCAGTAACACCAACACCAACATGGCGTAGTAGAATAGAGGAGAGAAGAGTACAGCAGAGCATAATTATTGTTATTTTCAATCACCCTTTCACATTTGCATGTAATAAGCAATCACAACCATAATACTTTACTTTTTTCTTGAAAAACAAAAAAAAATATATATTCATTTCAACATTTTCAGCTCAAGATTTTTTCAACTATTTTTACTACGCTCTCAATAACCTGTCCCAAAACTAGATGTATTGAATATTATATATTGATCAAACCAGTTTGCACTTTGGTAGCCAAACCAAAATGTTGCAGAAGAATAAGAATGAAAAGCGCGTTAGTCACAAAAATCAAAGAATTTATTGGTGAAGATGACTCAAGCGTTGAGAAACTAGTTTCCTGTACAGATAGTAAAGTATAATGAGATGAAGATAAAAATATTATGAGGAAAAGAGGAGATAAAATACATAATATTTTGAGAGAATCTTATCATTGGAGGAAGTCATTACGGATCATAATTAGATAATGATAAGTAAGCTAATGAAGAGCCCTATTTGCATAAACACTTGAAGAAAATATGAGCAATCAATGTATTAGTATGTGAGAACAACAGTTTTCCATCAGATATCATCAGGCTCACGTACGTAAATACACAAACACTTGTGTTACGTCAAGTTTTTGCACACCTTTCATCATATCATCAGAGAAACAGAAGACAGAAGCTTGAAGCCTTTTGTAAATACTTGTGGCTGTGGCTATAGCACACACAACAGCAGGACACAGCAACTCGTTGATCAGATAAGGTAATAGACAGCATCCGTACGCTACTGTTTCTTCACGAACCCGTAAGCTTTGTAATGAGCGGAAGTAGTAATTATAATACGTACCCATCAAACCGTAGTAAACTGAGCAAGCCCAACAGTGATGAACATCAGGTACGATATGATGATGATACGTACACGTACAGATAAGTATACAGGCCAGGTAAAAAGGATGACTAAGAGAGAGTACGAGTTTTTGTGTAAACCAAAAGAAGGATCCCACGACGTCCCTATAATTTGGTAACAAATCTCTCAATTTTTTAAGAGTAAAAAAAATTATTGTCACAAGCGGAAGCAGATGAAAAGGGTTAGGAAAACATAATTCGTTAGATAACGAGATGACATTTTTATGATGCTTTCTAACATTCTAAGCTAGAAAAAAAGTAAATATTATGAACAAGGGCCAAAACCCTAAGGTTAAAAAAAGGGTTCGTTCCTTCTCCCAGGCTAATTAATGTATTGACTTAACCTGGAATGCATGCAATGCTATGTATTGTAAATGCCACCCATCATCACCAAAACCATCTGCACCATGGGCCCTCCACAGTTTACAGTTGTGTGTTTGTTTGTGTCTCTCCCAAAAAAAGTGATACTCCGATAGATCTTTAACGAACCGTTTTGTTCAGTTGACGAAAGATGCAATCACCCCGAGCCTGGCTCAATCGAGCCGTGTCTTCGTAAATCAATAACGGAATCTTAATGATGTCGTCAATGTGTCAAATTAAATCGGAATTTCTTGTACTCATCTTCTTTCGGCAACACCGCTCCGACTGATTAAAAATAACTTGACATTATTGACTCATACTCGATAATATCATCGCATATTATTTGTCCCCCACTACTCAACGATAACATGGTGTAGTAGCTTCAAACCAACACCAAACTCACTCAACATGAAACAAACAGATTTGAAGAAAAAGTTTTAGTTTGAAAAAATACTCTGATATTACGGAATGAATATAGGAATACAAAACAGAAAAAATATTTTATTTTATATAATAGGAATACGAGTAAAGTTTTAGTTGTTAGCAAAGCAGTGCGCGATTCCCCTCAAACTTCCTCTGAAATTTTTCCCAAGCGATCACAAAAAAAATATTGTGTAGAAAAAAGCCATTAAACATAATAACCCAAAAGGAAAAGGTTCGCATTGAAAGTTATTTTATATATAAAATGGTAGATAATGGAGAGCTACATCATATCGTAGAGTGTAGTTTTAGCTTGTGA
This sequence comes from Orchesella flavescens, assembly GCA_964034955.1. Lineage (NCBI taxonomy): Eukaryota > Metazoa > Arthropoda > Collembola > Entomobryomorpha > Orchesellidae > Orchesella > Orchesella flavescens. Next base: position 2,106,321 of record OZ035958.1, on the reverse strand, counting down.
AAAATAAGCAGTAAAGTTACAATCCCTTTTCGCTTAAAAAATACTTTATACAAAATAAAAATGATGATCGCGTGTCCACCAAGTTTCCGCTCCAATCAAATGAGATGAGAAAACACAACAAAACACGAGCGTACGTAACATAACGTACAAAATATATAGAATGAGCAAGAGTTTTGCTTTTGTGGGGGAACCAAAAAATCCTCTAGACTTTACTTTTTTTAGACTCTACGTACGCTACTGTCGCGTTCGCGTACTATAAGCTTTTTCGTCGTGGGGTTCCTGGAATCAATTCACATTGTCCACCATCCACATCATCATCATCATCAAAAACCTTTCCCATATGAACAACCAAAATAATGCTTTTTCCCCCTTACTTATTTTTCCACCCAAACCAAACTAAATTGAAATTGGCTTTGGCTTGGTTTGGTCAACTCAAATAATATAATGGAGTTCTCAAACTATTATAACTTTAACCAGACAATGTGGTATCGTATATATGATGGATTTTCTCATATTTTTGGTGGAGTAAAAATGACAAACAGAAGGAAAATATTTTGGATGAATGATTGTGAGCCAATTTGTTTTGTTACACCTGAAATTACATCGAATAATAGGGAGCCGACTTGCATATTATAATATGTTTTCAAACGTCACATTGCAAATAACGTAATAAGTAGTTTTACCCAATGAATATTGGATGAGGAATCTTGTATACGTTAAATATTTACTATTCCGCTTCAATAATTCCCGAAAGGAATACACCCACCAGTATGTTTTACATTGAGATAAGTATTAGGAAGCCGTACGAATCGAAATAAAGTTTGATATATTGAGTTTTGCAAATCAGCTCGCTTCGTGTTTTATCCCATTCTTAAGTTGATTTTTAACTTAAATACGTACTTACGCGATTGATATGGATTGTATAAAGTGGTGACCTATGGAATGTTTTACTGCTCGTTATGTCGTGTTTCGGACAATAATTTCGATTTTATCAGCAACCCAATCAGATAAATTATTGGCATATTTTACAAACATCATGTATCGTTTTTCATGACACGACACGAAACGTATTGTGTATCTTGTTTGTCCATGTCGTGTCCAGTTTTTGATCAATGGATTTATTGGTGCGTAAAGAATTTAGAATAATAAAAATGGCAGTTGCCGTTCCACGTGGCGAATAATAAAATCAATTCACTTTTTTGACGTCTTTTCATGTTCAGTTGAGAAAGTTTTGTAAATTTTAAGCGCATTCAAGTAGATCGTTATACTATGAAATGACTGATATCTGGAAATAATTCTACTACTTGTGCGTATTCTACCTGTATTATTACCTATTTTAATAATGTGTCTAGTAATTAATTTAGGACGTACAACATTACTTTCAGATGCACAGCAAACGCAAACCCGAGAAGATTTCATGCTTTGCTTGCATAATCTCTAAAATGAAATACACCCAAGTTTTTATTTTGTACAAGTCGCATTCGTCACAGCCCGCTGATTTACACAAGTTAAAGCGTTTGAGCGTCTGAAAATGAAATGAAAAGTCACAATAATATTGTCATTTGAAAAACTGCGTTTCTTTCTTAGCTGGCCTTCATTCGTTTTAAACGCCAAAAGAACAAAAATAAATCTTGAAGAATAAAACGCCAACCTATAAATAACATGCTTAACATATAATATAATATCGTATACGTCGGTTTTGTGGACTTTTCTATCATTGAGAAAATTTACAAACATCGAGCAGCAATGCAAAGTAAATGTAAAATGGTATTGTCAGAATTTATGAATATTTTATCTAAATCTTGACAAAGTATTATGTAAAAATTAAACTTTTGTATAGTGTAATAACCTAATGAAATCCAGTCCACATTAATATTGATGAGTCTCAGAGTACCCCACAGTCTTGGTAATTAGCTAGCACTTAATTAAAATAGATAACTAAATTAATTAAGTTTCCTCAACCTTCTAACTTCACATTACATAGAAAAAGCTCGCCCCTTATGCAAAAGGCATCTACTCACAAAACTTTGAGGTAAATCCAATAAACCCTGAATACTGAGAATGTCCTCATGAACGTTCTGTTTCTGGTATTGAAATAGTGAATAAAATATCTCGAAAAGAAATTCGTTTTCAATATTTTCTCGGAATGAGAATGTATATAAAGCAAAAATATGTTGTTTTTACCCGGCATTCCTATATATTTATAGGAGTGTTCTGAAGAAGTAGGGATCTAATTAAAAGGAATCGTCCCCTAAACTCAAATATTGGTATTCATTCATAATTCATGACTTTCATCAACCAGTTTCTTCTCCCAAAATGTAGAAATCCATTAGGCAAGTATAAGAGCGACAGAAAACCACGACTTATTGACTCCAAATTTGCATGAATAACAGAGTAGTGAGTGAGTATAAAAAAAAGGTTTCAATAACTATAATTACGAGTAGGAGATTTGCACCTACCATTTTGTACAAAAAAAACAGTAAAAGTCCAAACAGGAACAACTCACAATTCATGAATATCCGAGCTCAAAACAATCAATTTGAAGCACAAAACATCCTATTATAAATCAATTCCGCATATTATGTACTTTCAAACTACATTTTTTTCCTTGAGTTCAATATAAAAAAAACGGGAAGAAAACTGAAATAAACATATACCATTGAAAACGGGAACGACAATGCAAATATCAAAACCCAGGAAATCACATTATGAAGCGTTTTATATTGTTTCTCTACCTAAACATCAACAGTTTCGTAATAAGTTTTACTGTAAACTTATATGCTCATTATAATATCGTTATATTTTCGTTCGTTAACAAACTTATCTGATTAAAATTACCTTTCCCACGGCATTATATTATGCTTCTTGTAAACTATCTCATTTCCTGATTGCCATTATGTAACTTCTGGCTCAATTTTCGTTAACTGTTTTCTATGTACATTTTCAAGAACTTTATTAAACGTAAATGACAAATGTATTGACTTTTAGGTATATAGGTAGGCTGAGCATCAAAGCGTAACATTGTTCTTCAAGTCATGCATTTATGTAGCTAGCTGCTATAAAGTAGTAAAGCAGCATAACTGAAGTTTCTAAACTTTATGGAGTCGAGTTGACGCTTTGTAAGACCAATAAAAATAAAGCAAAATGTTTCATGATTCAAATAAAATGAGGTTTTCTGAATTTTTGATTCCCAAATGATTTACAGGCTTAAATTTTAAAAGTAAAAATGTACCAATCCGAAAAAGTCTACTGTACATTTTACAATTCATGACACGCCTGAATTCATCTATCTACTGAACAGCAAAACAATTGAGTTGCATATTAATTTTTAATACGCAACAATATTACGCAAATAAGTGTCAAATTAATCTCACCAAAATTAATGCTCTCAATCTCAAATTAAGAAATTCGGAAGCGTCAACGAGGTGGTAAATTTTTAATGCATCAGTTCCATCACCTATTTAAAAGTCAATTTAACAACAGATTTTTAAACGCTTTAAAATTGGCCACTTTGTAGTTTGATGGGCAGTATTAAAAATTAGTTTGCAAATAAATTAAATTGATGCCACAAATTAAAACGGAGCTTACTCTGATAGTACAAGATCAATTTATTATTCATAAGCTAGGCAAGCTTACATAAGTTTAGGCGAAAACAGCTTCGAATAAGATCCATGTACAATGCAAATACAATCCACAGATTTTCACAATTCGAATTCGATTTTTCAAAGATTATTACTAAAAGGCAATTTTCTATAACCGCAAAAACAAATCACTGAACCCATAGACGAAAGCAATCCCACGCAAAAAACTGTAATGTAATGTTGATTAATTATATGGTTCATTAAAAAATACAGGTATAGGATACCCGAAGCAAAGGGAGTAATTTATTATAAAGTTCTCCGATTTAAAAAAAAATCAAGGCAGAACACAAAAGCGTGGGCTAAAAAACTCCAAAAAAATAATCCCTTTGGTCCAACAAACTCAATAAAGCACAAGAAACAATATCCCAATAGCGCACAGTATATTGAGTCAAGCAACGTAAAAAAAAGTCTCACAAATCAGAGCTGAGCGTAGTTTGCCCCACCACCCAGAAGTGTGTATAGACTCCACCTCTAGGTTAGCAGGGTTGAGATATAGTCCATCCCGTTTCCTCGCTACCCCCCTCCCTAAACTCTGTTGTTCACGTATCAAAGCCTGCTATGATTCAGCATTGTATGATTCTCTCTCTCTCGTATAGATCGATATGAATGAGCAAACTCAGGTGTGCAGCAGGTAACGTAACAAAGTAACAAAAAAGGAACGAGAGGAACGAGCACTGCATTAAAAAGTGCATAAGCGCTCGTTTGTCGGCGCTCATGAGCTCATGAAACTCGCTCGCCCAGGTAAGAAGGGTTGAGAAGATCAAACTCATAAAAGCATATATACAATATTCGCCTTTTTCACCTGGACGAAATGAAGAATCGAGCAAAGCAAAAGAGGTTTCAAGCTTAATGTTACATATAGAAAGAACATGAGAGAGTTAATATGAGCTGCCTTCCCTTTTAGTTTCGTTTTGGGGCTTGGACGGACAACAACGATTACATGACTACTGCTGCTGCTCCTGCTCCTCGTTTCTTCTTCACAATGCTCCTGTTCTAAGTGCCCTCATAGCTTTTACAGTGCAAAAACATACATATGCATACAAATTGTATCACACATACCGATTAATAATAAATCAACTTCTCAATTATGCATCATACAACTTAATACTACACCGTTTTATCGGAGTGCTCTACCCGACGATTCGTTTGTTGAGTTTACCCCTTTTTTGTGTTTGGTTTACTCGTGAACGTTCAATTATGTATCAAACTAATATGTGACTCCAGTTTGTTTTATAAGCACACGTTATTATTAGTAATAATATTAGTGGACTGATTCTAAGGAATGCTCAATATGAACATGAGTCAACTCGGTGGAACTGTATACGCCACCAAAAGGAGGAGGAGAAATGGAAAAAGGTTAGTGACGAATTTTTACCAAGTTCTTCATATAATTATTCTGATGTCATTCGCAGGGAGAAAGTTGTGGAACTACAAAAAGGTGCGTTTTTACATGGGGAGTTTTCACTCCGGATAAACTGGAAAAACCGAAATTCAGGAATAAATACACTTCGTTGTAGCTTTAAATTATTTGTGTTTCTGAAATATTTTAAGCCGAAATGTCAAGTATTAAGCAGCAAGAAATATGTTATCAATTGTTGGAAACAGAAAAAAAACAATAATTTTTGGAAACTGGAATGAACTGAAATTTTTTCATGAGGAAGAAAAAGATATTCTCTATAAAGCCCATTTACCATTATCTCACAGCGTAACTATCTTATCTAGTTTCCCATTATCCAGCACAACAACTCAATGGATAGTTTCTAAATGTGTACTCCATTGTCATTCCAGTATAGTACCAAATATATTCAGTAGCTTTCCAGTGGAAAAGTATCCGTGTAAATACTTTTTTAATTCTGTATGTATTATTACCGATTTTTTACAGAACTTCCTACCATGAATTGATTGGTAGGGAATCCCTCGTATTTTAACTTTAACGTCTTTGCTTTCACACGTCATTGCAGAATTTTATATCTTTCTTCTAAGAAGACAGTTTTGACCAATGGCAAGCTATAAACGTTTTATTTTTGTTTGTCAATATTTTTTAATAAATCAGTCCGGTCCTGTCTGTTCCGAGGTGACATGAAAAACAATACCGGTTGGTTTGGTAGTCAACATTGAATATTCCTGGATGAAAATTTCAACCCTTGAATTTCAAATGTCAGTGATCAATAATGTCAAGATTAGAAAATCCCCAAATCAATTACTCATCAAATTTCAATAAATGAAATTTGCTTCATTTCATACAACGTCAACTGTAGAACACCACGTATATTTAATGATGGTTATTTGTTATAAGAAAAGATCAAGACAAACAAAATTGCTTTTGCGCTAATTTTTTATGAGGCTTGCACATCACAAGACCAAAACAGCCAAAACAAACCCACTTTTAAGGAATAATCAGAAGAATAGGGGAGTCTTAACATTATTTTATAATCAATCACAAAATAAGGCCAAAAACTAATGCTTTTTAGATAGTTTAAGGAAAAGTAGTGTTTTAGTAGACTAATCAAATTGTAAATAATTTTGTGAAAGCGACAATAATTCTGGAAAAGCCTTATATTAATTTGATTGAGAATAAGCGATATAAATTCCTATTGAGATGAAATTGATAATGAAAATAGGTTTGTACCCTATTAACTCGAAATGCATCGCCACAAATCATCACGTTGAAACAGATTAGGGAATAAGATTGTAGAAATAAAATATCTTTAAGGAGAAAAAGATTAAAACAACACAGCAATGACAAATACGATTTGGCGTTCCCATATACGAAGGTTCACTAAATTACAAACATGTTAACGTAAACAACCGTATTAATGAACTTTTTTTTCTTAAAAAAACACATTAAATTATTTACAAACCCTACCTTAGTTAAAACCTTCAGTATATATTCTGACTCATGTTAATATGAAATGGATTCATTCCAAAATTCAAAATGAACAGACTTTTTACAAGAGAACATATGAACGAACATAGGAGTGAGGTGTGTACTCTAAATACGGGCAGCCCGTTTCATAAATCAAAAGGATAGCCAAGCAAACTTGACAATACGTGTGTGTTGCAGGGCAAGGCAGGCCAAGCCGTGAGCAACTCTTATAAAAACCACCCTGCAAGTTACACTTCAATATATCAGAACAACTGGAGAAATCCTCTCATTTTTTTATACACAACTATCCTAAAATGAAAATGTTCATTTCTTCATCTTTAATTCCTATTTCATTTTACCCAGCCCGTGGCTTCGTCCTATGCTCAAAACGATTACGTAATAATATCAACTCTCAATAATAATATTCAATAATCATTATGCTTTTAGGCAACAATTGGATTTTACATTCGATTCAATTCAGATGCATTCCAATTCCCAGACTTACAACAAATCATAACTGTAGTAGGCATGGGTTTAAGCCGATTAAACACGTTAACATGTTAATACATATTCAGATTCTCCAGGACAAACGCTTTTTACACCGTTCATCTAAATGTTATATCAAGCTTTGGCTTTCCTTTCCACCATGTTCCACCGTAATATGCTTAAGATTTAACCCAATTTGAGTTAATCCCTGTAATCCCATTTACGCATACGCCTTATGGTGGCACGCATATTTTTACCTCCTCCTCCTCCGAATAAATCCCCATACTTTTTATATGATTGCCAAAGTTTCTGCAAAAGAATATATTTCACGCACATCCCTAATTATTAAGTGGAAGTGTAGTTAAAGTGCATCCAAAAGTGCATGTGTTTTTGTGTTCCAATAAGTCTGAGGTTGCATTCATCAATAGCCCAAGAAAGGTTGTTTCTTGACACGTTAAAGTTTGCGAAAAACTATATACAACATGTTCATATATATACGAAACATGGTGAAAAAAAAACTGAGAAGTTTTTTTGATGGACACTAAACACGTGATATATATACTTCACACGCACACGTTTCATGTGTGTTTAAAACGCAATAACCCGATTCATCTTTGCGTGCAGTCACAAATACAAATCATTCAGTAACATAACGCTCTAGTTTTTTTTAAACGCTCTTCACTTTCGGCCTTGCAAGGGCAACGGCTTTTGCAGATTTTTTCTCCAAATAATAATCTCAACAATCCAAAATCCAATCCAGAAATAAATCATTCATCAAACTATGCATATTATAAAACAAATTTTATATTTATGTACCAATATTACGACTTAATTAACACGGTAATTCGTGATCAAGGCGTATTGATACGAGTTACGAGTGCCTCGGTTCTGTTTGGGTAAAAAGGGATGAGAATAAAACATATATATAATGGAGCGTGAAGTGAATGAAAAAAGCCCCACTAGCCATATGGTACAGAGTCATTTTCAGGTAGGAAATATTTTTTGACGGAGGAGAATGAATGGAGAGTTTGAGTTGTAGTCTAGCCCCATATAAATAATGTTTATTACTTTTTTTTCTCAGTCTGAAGAAAAGGGTCTCTCAGGTTTTTGGTGTATGGTAGTGTTTGGTGGGTAGTACATAAATCCCCCCTTTCACTTTCACGTATGTATCTTTGTCAAAAAACGTCAAGTCTTGGTTGTAGCTCTTGCCCGTAATTATACGTAAATCAGAGTATACACATACAATTACGTAAAGGAATATTAGATGAACGCTCATTTCGAATATTTTTGACGAGTAAATGGCACCACCATAATGCACAAACGTACCTGTGATTAGTGTACATTTCCTTAACCCATTTGAAAAGAAATGATGATCATCATCATCACCATCATCATGTTGATGAGCTACATAGCTCTTGAATGTGTGAGTGAGTGATGTGTGATATATTCATTCTTGTTCTTATTCTTTCACAGCATCAAGCCACCACCAAAAGACGGAGTTCAGAAGAGCAACCCATCCAAGCGTCACAGGGAAAGGTTGAACGCGGAGCTGGACCACTTAGCATCTTTACTCCCGTTTGAGCAAAATATTCTCAGTAAATTAGACAGACTCTCAATACTGAGACTTGCTGTAGCATATCTACGCACCAAATCCTACTTTCAAGGTAAAAATCAAACTATATTATATTTGCTTTCCTTCCAATCAAAATCATATGCTTTAATTAAACAAACACACACGACATGACACGACAATAATACTATCATATCATATCACATCACAATCCCACACCTGCCAAGCGGCACTTTACCCCCCGTAGAATGAACAAAAGAAGCCAGAACTCTGGATGAGAATGAGAGAGAACCCCCTGAAAAAAAAAGAAAACGGGACGAGCCCTAGCAATCCAAACATTCGGGTTTCAATTACATTGTATTCCCATGATCCATCATCCTGTCAACTTCCCACCCGTCACATCTTCATCATTCCTTCATTTAATTCCGTTTAATTCACTCTGCGAGCGAGCAATAATGATACGAAATAAATGCATCACATTTGTGTATATCGCATCACCGGGTCGAGTCTCAAAGGTACATTAAAATAATGAAGTTCTTTTTGCGGTGCTCCCACAAGCTTCACAGTTCATTAAATTCTTTGCATCTCCGTCAACGAGTTAATTAGCAAAAGCCATCAGCTATATAAGCTTATATACTAGCTCGCAAATATATGTACGGTGGTTTGGTGTGTTGTGTTTTGTTCTCCTCCCCATGAAAAATGGGTTGTATTTAGCATTTTATTTTATGTGTGTATATTTCCGGGCCCAATGGATTCAAGAGTGATCCGGAAAATTACGAGGTTTTTGAGCAAGAGAGAGAACGGATCATTAACCAGCATCCATTTCCTTAAAACAAGAAATCCCGTATAAAAGGATGAGTTTTGTAGAGACAACGAGAGACAAGAGAGAAAAACGCAAAAACACACATTTCCGGGCCACAAGGAAAAGAATGTATGCATTTTTGTAACGAAAGTAGTTTTTTTGAAGGGAAAAAAGACGAGAGAGAATAAGGTTTAGTTGAGAACGCATGATACCATTAGCGATACTTTCGTGTGCTTATGAATAAACCATACGAGTTATATCGTGACTGGAGCACATTAACAAAACACCCCACTAAAACTCCAGTCAAACTCAAACCAACCGAGAGGGATATATATATACAATGGTTGTTGGCTATCGTATATATTTCCAAGTGCAAGCAGCCAAGCCAAAGCTAAAGCTCCAAGATATTTTACATACGGAAAGGAGATGTGTTTTAAAGACTGGCATTTATATGCGAAAGAAAATAGGGGAATCTAATCGCAATGCATAAAAAGAGGTCTGAAAAGACGACGAAAAGAGAGAAGCGTATTAGTAGTAGTGCTCAACAAACTAAACTTTTTTCTCTCTATATATATATATGCACAAAGGTGAATGGTTTAAAGGCTGCTGGTTGTTGAAACAGTAGAGAGGAGGCTTGTTGTTGGTGGTGGTGGTGGTGTTTTTATTCCATTCCAGCCAAGAACTCCCGTGCATATCGATCGAAATACACTGCGCATCATCATGATGCCCGAATCCCGGTGGTTTCGCCCAAGCCTTACCTACGAATCAAACATTTATACTGTCGGAAGCAAATTGGATGCTGCTATTCCGACTCTTCCAGCTCAAACTGATCACTCCCAATTCAACTCATCCAATAACATTTATTCGTCGCACATTCTCATGTACGCGATTCTCTCTCTCTCTCTTGCGCTACACACCAAACCGTATTCACTCGATTCCTAACCGCAGGTTAGTAGGATCCACGGTGCTTTAAATATAATCTCCAAACCATGAGGAAAAATATTAAATTAGCATAGGTGTAAGTCATCATATTACAAAGAAGCAGGAGCATTACGTAGTAGTATATACATCCCGTAGTACGTATATATAATAATTATTGCTTTGGTTTTTTTTCTTCTTCATATATATATGAAGAAAAAAAACAAGACCCAGAAGAAGAAGAAGAAGAATAAACGAAACGGTATGTTATTAAATCGCGAAAAGATGCTTATTACAGCACACCTATTATCCATAGTCTTGTTTTTTCTTCTCTACTTGTTCAAGTTGGGTCGGCGCCTACAACCATGCATCTCATATACTATTTTGTATATACACTACAAAACTACAATGCATCACTCATATTCATATCACATCACATCATCAACTGCTCATGGACCTACTCACCTGTTTCTCAAACTGAAGCACCAACGTATCCAACAAGCTCTTCATAAACTTATATTCTCACAAACATGTCGATGATGATGATGATGATCGATCCAATCCAATAGACGCGATGGATTTTTGATAATCCTACCAACAACCAAACCAAAGTCGCCAAGAATCCCAAAATTACAGGGTCGACTCTTGATGTTGGTCCAAATTATTGAGCTACTAAAAAATTCTTTTGATACAATACGAATACGTTGTAAAAAAATGATTTATAATCGACGAGAGGATCCTATTGAGCGAGAGAGAGTTTATATACATGATCTTGTTGGGTATTTCTTCTCGCCATCTTTGATATCAATAGACTTGGGTGCTGATATGCTGTCATGTCGTGCAGATTGAGATTATTGAGGAGAAGAAGCAGCAGGTATATAAAAAGGGGAACGGATCGATATGAAGAAAAAAAAAGTCCGAGTTGAACCCGGAATCAGGTAGTGTTGATGTTGATACTTCCAAGAAGAAGTGTTGGAGTATAATATATAAAAACGTACCTGTTTTAAATATATTGTTGTGCGATATGAGTGTGTGAGGACGAGGAGGCTTGATTATTTTCACGGAACATAGTATGACCTAGTAGGTTTTTGGTGTAGGAGCCGCTCTCTAAGAGTTAATCAGTTCTGGGGATCAGCAACAAAAATCCGTTCCGAGTATTTATTTCTCACTAGAAAACACACACATATGTTTACACATATTATATATATTTATTATAGTTTCGTTCATATGAACTTATATATATGCATTATACTGCAACTGCAAGTTTTTAGCTGAGAGCTAGAAACACAAGAACGTCAAAAACACAACGTGTTATTTTCCTGTCAATCTTCTCATAATTTCATACATAAAAGAACGTTGGCAAAGGTGCATACTACTCACCAACAGCCCAGTCTGCCATGGCTAGTCCTCCACCACCAAAAAAAGTTTACCAAACCAAAAAGCAATCCAAAAAGTCTCAACCTACAGATTAAAAACATTTTGCTACTGAAAAATCAAGCTGGTTAAGAGCCTTGTAATGAAGAATCCCATTTACTTGTCGGACGACTTGTTTGAGCAGAAAATAAATACGGTTGAGTTGAGTTGAGTCAAGAGATGAGAAGGAAAAAAAAATTGGGAAGAAAATGGCAAAAATTTTACAACTCAATCCAAATTGACTTTAAAGTTGAAAAAAAAATCTACTAAATTTCTTGCTTCTTCACTTCACACAACATTACAAAGAAGAGTGTATTTTAACGAGTATTTTATGTCCTGATTATGAGTACGCGCAATGTCATAAAAAAGACGCTCTAGGGATACAAATATACAAGTAATTGGGGAAATAGCTTATATATTCGTGATATGATGATACGTATGATATTATTGAAGCCCCATCATTCTCTCCGACGTTCTCTTTTTAGTTTTCATCATAACCTGTCAACAAATTAAGCTTGAATCTGATGCTTGAGAAAAAAGTGTCAAACAGGATTTAAAGCAACATCCCTCTGACACTTGAGTACGCACAATATATGTATTGATACGATACGATAGAATCCAAATAAAATCCTCCAGAAAATGAAATCTAATCTTATGTCCACACAACCCGTCAACCCCAATTTCAATACCGTCATCAACCCTCTACTCTGATCGAGAAATCCGATACGTGAAATACTACGGTTGTGAGCACTACCTGGCTTCTTCATGAAACTTTAACCCGTTTTCCTCTTTGCATTCCTACGATATATGCACCCGATACGCGATGCAATGGTGATGGTTAAAAAAGACGTAACGTTATTATTGAGGGATGTATTTATTTCCAGACAAAACTGAAAGCGTATATTATATTCATATTCATAAGTAGTTGTAAAGTAACAACAATTTACGATAGTTTCATCTTAGCAGGGTCCTTGTTTATTTATTCGTGAAGTAAAGTACATTTTTCAGGCTCGGCCATGAAATATTTATGTGAAACGAATGCATCCCCACTGCCCAAGTCCTAATATTTCTGTCTCTCCGCATGTAACAAACGAGGAGAGTAAGATAGTTGATGGCTCTATTATGAGCCATGTAAAAAGGATTCTCAAAGTGATTTACTCACACAACATGCTAATAATCCATACGCTCGTATATTGCTTGACCTTTGACATGTGGAATTCCTTTTAATGATGATGATGATGTTAAGTAGAAGATATGAAATTAAAGAATCGTTCCAGGTTCCCCCGAAAACTCGGGTACCTGTTGGTTATTTAAGCGCATGGGTTTATATATATTGGTTGATCATGATGATGACGTGTTGGTTTGCGTGTGTTTATTTTTAAGATGCGCTAACTATAGTTTGAGTGGTAGTACACGCATGATTATATTCGTGACAAGCGGGTGAAGCTATGATATTTTGCATGATTTATTACAGTTAAAGCAAAAGTGTGTAGGTATGTGCAAGTATATAGTGTTGGTTATAGCATGCTAAAAATTATAGAAAAAGTTAAGTGTGGTCATGTTCACGTGTGTTTTTTGCATTTTTACTACTGCGTTGCGTGCACTCCCTATTTCCTATCAATAATAATCGCGATTGGTCATGCATCTCGTGCTTAAAGGGTTTTACAAACGCGATATTATTTTCAAACTCACTTATATATATATACTACTACACGGTAGCAAGACCGTCTCAGGGTTAAGGTCGCACTTTTCTTGTTTACTTGCGTGATTTACCTCATATTGTGAGTGTGTGCCCGGAGTGTCACTCACATCAACATCACATGTTTCTTAACGTCATCTTCCTCTATCCTCATTAACGGCTTATCAATACGGCCTCTCATTTCGTCACATCCACATCTCTCTCTCAAAAACAATGCACCAAATTTTCATTTGACTATATATTCCACCCATTAACACACCAAGAAACAAAACCAAAACCACCGTGAGTCACTCGACTAGGTGCGGTCCTTATTCCTCTACCCGGGTATAAAAGTACAAGGTACATAATATTATAAGTTTTAAGGGGAGAAAGTTCCCCTTTTCTCTTGTTCTGGTCGATGATCATCACACGTGTGTGAATTGTGCTTAGTGCTTTTGTTGTTGTAAGTTGTAACGATTTTTTGTTCCAACAACAAACCATATTCAGCAGAGGCAAACCCTCTCGTTTGGTTTTCTCTCCCTTCTTCTTCTTCTCCCGACAACTTAGAGCCCGACTGAGCAGCAAACAAAAAAAATCGGGTTACATATTACACGAGCTATTTTACCTGGAGAAACATGACAAGAACATATAGAACAATATACCACACCAAGTAACACACAGCAGGGATCGTAGCCAATGTTCTTAATTACAAGTTAATAAATGCAGGGCTCAACCATATATACGCGAATTAGGCGTGTGTGTGTGTGTGTGTAAAGCCTCTCTTTTGTTCCCGAAAGAAAGGGGTGAGCTGTATGAGCTCATGAGTAAATAGCTAATCCGGATATAATCGCATCACGGTGAAATATTTTATTGCTCATTTGAGACTCATACGCTTGACTTTGAACAAAAGGGAGAAGTTTATGAACCTAATGCTTTTGCTACTCTATACACAAATGAGTAATGCAGAGTAGAAACAAAACTTTTTTGTTTTGGACTTTTATGGACAGAATGGATGAAGTGAAACGAGAGACAAGGAGCTTTAGAGTTGATTGAATTGGAATACTTTTTTTCTGTTTAATTTACAGTATCGATATTGCGTGAGAAGGAGGACCCAATGTCTGGGGATTACAATGGTAATCAGGCAAGACGTGCGATTCTCACTTCTTCATCTGAGATGACAGCCCTTGATCACACGCCACTCGATGGAGAACTTTTCCTACAGGTAAAAATATATATAAGCTTCTTCCAACAACACAGAACACAGTTGAATTAAATATTATAAAAGCTTGGGCTCCTATTTACAAAAAAAAGGACCCGGACGGACGGATGCGAGCAACGAAAAAGTTTCTTAATCACATTAGCAATCACACACGAATGGAAAATCTTTTGCCAAAATTGAATTACAATCGCATGATAGGAACGCATTACATCTTCTCTTCAACAAGAGAAGAAGAATTTTCCTCTTTCTCCACAATGAATATTATTCGCCTTTTATATTCTACCCGAAATCTGGTAAATCTTCCGGGAATTTATATCTTTGCTACGAGCACACACAAAAGGATAGCAAGAACAAAATGCTACACTAATAATATTATTCTACATTTGCCTATGACGCTCATCACTAACGATAAGAGCAAGAAGAAGATGAGCATTAGAAACAAAAGAGTTTTTGGATGTTCGACCCACACGTATAAAGATGAGTTTTAGTTTGAGAGATGAGATGCGATGATGATGATAATAATATTTTCCTCATATATTCCCACAGAAATTATCAGAGCAAAAAAAAAGCCCACGTTCAAAAGAGTTAACATCATATCGTTATAATTTAAGATATTTTCCCCCAAAAAAGACGAAAAGAGAAGAGTTGAGAATAAGAAACACATAAAAGCTTATTAACCCGTTTGGCAGTAACAAATTTGTTCAATAAATCAGATGTCAAGCAACACGTTCGTATACATATGTTCCAGCTCTGTTCACGTTCACTTGATCATCATCAAAAAAGAGTAGATGAATACCCATTTTTTGTTCGCATTAGGAACGCGTAATATAAAAAAAACTCATAATGATCATGAACATATATTCCCCTGTTCTTTTTCCTTAAAAGCAGTAAAATACTATGCTCTCGTATCTTCAATTCCTCAATTTTTATACCATACATTCAACATTTCCAGAGTTTGAAACATAAGCTTTGACCCGCAATAAGTAGACACATTCCAGTGGGCGTAGAGCGAGAGTATAAAAGTTTTGTAAGAAGAAAAAATATTTGGACAGGATAAAAATCGACGAAATAGTTTGAAAACTACTTCTTCATCAGAACAACTGTCTTTGGAATCACAATAAAATAGTAAAACGAGAAGTTTTGTGGTGAGCCACCCCACCACGTTGATTGACCAGAATCACATGAATATTGACAAGCGAACTACTGGCGAAAAATAAATAAAGCTTTGAACACACAATAAACAACTCATGCTCTCGGTTTAAATAACAAAGAAGCTTAACCTGTCGACAGGTTTCGCCACGGGATTTCAAAAACCAAAACCATTATTCGTGATCCTTTTTCTTCAAGAACTTTTTTTTATTCTCCTCTTTATATTATATTCCAGGCTCTGAACGGCTTCCTCTTGATCCTCACATGTGACGGCGAGGTATTTTTCGCAACGCACAGCATCGAAAGCTACTTGGGATTCCACCAGGTATATATAAGAAAATACACGAGTGATCTTAAATCAACCCCTATTTAGTTTTAACATGCTAACGCTTGTTTTTTGTGTGATGATTTGATTGAAAAACTGGATATAGTCCGACATAGTTCATCAGTCAGTGTACGAGCTAGTCCATTCGGAAGATAGAGAGGAGCTCCAGCGTCAATTGATATGGAACGCTTTTTGTCCTTCCGAACTATCAGGGATTTCGCTAACAGAGACGATCCACACTCCAGATCACTACTCGTTCCTTGAGAGATCCTTCACCGTCAGGTTCAGATGTTTGCTCGACAACACTTCCGGGTTTCTCGTAAGTTCAAACAAAACATTATTTCCCATTTGCATAAGTAGAAAAGGAAGGTATGTTACCACCAAGCAGCTCAGTTAGTAGTAGTATCGATCGTTTCTTCCCGAAACTTATGAGTCAGACAGCTAAATTACGTGTTTCCGAAAGGAAAAAAGGTTTTTTTTAAAGATGCACATTACCGATTAGAAGCTATCAGAGAAAATTGAACAGCAGCAGCAGTAGGTATTCATATGTATGTAGGGACGTGCACACGGAAGTACCCGAAATGTATTGATCTACCAGAGAGAGAGGAACAACGACGTAAACCACCACACAAGACAATATCACAAGTTCCATTCTCAGTTGTTCCCCTAATATAGCGTCTCAACTCACCCCAATGCACTCACGCTATATAGCGTATACGCTCATCATCAGCAGCAGCCATACATCATGTTGCGTGTGTTAGGAAGGGAGACACACGCTTTTGTGTTCTCATATTTATGTGTTTCTATTCACCCGAGAAAATGATTACTACTACTACAAGGGAAATCTTCTTCCAACCCATTATAAAATATAGAGACTGGACATCCGGGGAAGAATAAAGATTTTGCATGGTCAAAATCGTAAAACGGAGGATCCTCCGCTGGCGTTGTTCGCACTATGTACTCCATTCGGACCTCCGAGTTTGTTGGAAGTACCCCAAAAGGAAGTCATGTTCAAGAGCAAGCACAAGCTCGACCTAAGTTTAGTGTCCATGGACCAAAGAGGCAAAATGCTATTTAACTACCCAGATTCTGAACTAACTACCATGGGGGGATATGACCTCGTTCATTTTGATGACCTCGCCTATGTCGCCTCCGCACACCAAGAACGTGAGTATAAGCTACACAAAAAATATACGAATGCAATTGATATGGAAGCGTGCTTTAATGTTCTTTTGATGTTTTTTTTTCGCCCAGTGTTGAAAACGGGAGCATCAGGGCTGATAGCGTACAGACTGCAGACGAAGGATGGTGCTTGGCAGTGGCTTCAGACTTCCTCCCGGCTTGTGTACAAAAACTCAAAGCCGGACTTTATCATCAGCACCCATCGACCATTAATGTAAGGAATATATACCGCTACTACTACTACACGTCATGTCAGTGACAAAAGATTTATAATACGCACGTACGTATAAGAGAAGCCGAGCTAACCTGAGGGCACTATTAAGAGAATATTGTGTACTAATGAATCTTCCACTTGTCTCATGCCCGTATTCTTTGTTTGCCAATACGGTGGTCCAGTAGCAAAAGCTGCCCGAGTCCCAACCAGTCAAATATATATAAAAGAACTTGAGAGGTTTTTGGTTTGAGATTTATGAATACATAAACGTGGAATCTCGTTCCACGAGTTTATAAGCTTCTGGTCCAGTGTGCTCACTTTGCATAAAAGTAATTAGTACACTACGCATTAGTAACCATTGGATCATATAAATCAGACCAACCGGTCGGTATCTCTTCTTTTTTTTTATTTCACAGGGAAGAGGAAGGCCGTGATTTACTCGGAAAACGGACCATGGATTTCAAAGTCTCCTATCTCGGTATTAACCCTATTAAATTAGTTTGAACTAAATCATTCGCCTGCTGCAGCAACAAGACTGGTTTTGATGGTTTCTATAATAAATTGATTTAAATTTTGCTTCCAGACGCCGGGCTGACCAACTCGTATTTCTCAGACCAGGACGGTTCAACAATAAACTCGTCAACCCCGCCAAACCATACGCATAACAGCGCCTCAAACGGGTCATCGGGTGGCACGCCAACACCCACGACAAAAACTCGCAAGTATAAAACTCAACTTAGGGATTTTCTTGCATCTTGCAGGTGACGGTCAAGTATAAAGGGCTTGAAGCGCTTAGCAAGCTACAACTTACATTTAAATAACGCTTACTCATTAACCCATTATAATTAACCCCACGTGTAAAATAGGTCCAAGAGGAAGGTAGCGGCGCAGCAGCCACCACAACAACAACCACCACCTCAGCAACAAGCTTCAATTCCCCCAATTCTCCATCACGCGCCTCCCCCAGAGTACTACGGGTCGTTGCCTCCCCCTACCCCACAACAGTTGGGTGAGCAGCAGTCAAGCACGTTACTCCACCCACCTCCCCATCACCACCATGCAGCAGCGGCCGCGGCGGCAGCAGCAGCAGCCGCTGCAGTAAGCTACTCAGCAGCAGTTGCCGGGTCCACCCAACCATACAATAGCATGCTGTACAACAACTACGCAACGGAGTACCCCTCAAACAACTACTACTATGAGAACAGGTACCTCCAGGACTCTCTATTTAATTACAGGTACTACCCCGAGTACACAAACTGGGGAACAACGTATGAGAACCAGAATGGGATTGAGTACAAGCCGTATGCTCCATCAACGACGAGCAAGGACAAGCCAATAGAAATAAAATCAGAGTACATTTACACGAATGGGTCAGACTCGTCACTCCCGAGTTCTCAAATCCCCCGTCAAACCGTGCTGATGTGGGCACACCACAATAACAACAATCGGGGTAGTAGTAGTAGTTCAGAAAAGAAATACTCGATCCTGGACCCGCTCAAGAGTTTAACGGGGGTGGTAGGCGCGGTAGAAACTAGTTACTCTGAACCTCCGGAGGTATGGAATCCTGCTGCAACGCATAGTAATAGTATTTCAACAACCAACACGTTGCTTCAACAACCCACGCCTTCACATTGCCAGTGAGTTTTACGTTGCATTATTTTTTAGTTAGATCACCCAACCACCTTAAGTATATTTTAATCGTTAACCTTATCATTTGAGCCTAATGTTTTGTTCCTCTCGTCGAGATTCGCTTGCTATATATAATAATAATTAAAAAAACGCGCACATGTGCACACTAAAAAATTATGCTAACTGATTTTGACACCGTGTTCACACAGCTCTACCCCCTCATCAGCGCTTCGAGCAGCTCGCTCGTCGCCGTCAGCAGCAGCAATGGTTCCCCACCCCGATACTTACTCGGGAGTGCACCTTCAGGGTCCCCACCATCCAGCGAGCGTTCACCTGGTGGCATCCTCCCCTCCAACACCCTCAATGACAGCTCTCCACCACCACCACCCCCACCATCATCAAGCGGGAGTAGCACCATCAGCCTTGCTCCAACCCCAAGTGGCTCCTCACTCTCACTCCTCAGTGGTCTCATCTCTAAGCCGGACCGAAGTCCTTTGTTGTCCATCTCTGAGGTAACAAACACGTTGCTTAGCGGAGGCAGCACTACAACAACCACGTCTAACGGGATTTTGCACAGTAGTGACTAGAATCATCAAATAATAAAAAAAAACCTCCACGTTTGTTCTTAAAACATATATAATCATATAACTCAATCGTTCACATATATAATATAAAGTAATCCATATCATATGATGATTGAAGCCAGTATCACGATTTTTGTATGTTTCTTTTTTAATTCTGTGATATATGATAAACACACATGATTTTCTGTTCATAATATCATCTCTGTAATGTACATCACGATTTTAACGTTATTTCTTCCACGCACCAAAAAATCAAGCCGTTAAATACATATATGCTGTACCATATCAAAAAAAATAAAAACTTTTGAGATTCATTGAGCTTTTCATTTTTCAAATCTATAACATGATGATGATGATAATGTAATACTAGGCCAATCCAAACCAACCATATATAGCTTTTGAGATTGTAAAAAAAATGATTAAATTGATTGATGATGATCATAAATTGTGAATAAACATTTTATCGTGTTGTGCAGTTTATTTTTTGATAATTCGCGATTTCATCATTTTATTAATATTAGTATTTATCCCAAGTACACAAAAAGGATTCAAGAGAAACAAAAATCTTACATAAATTGTTGTGTTGTTGTTGTTATCATTTACCTGGAGATTAGGTTACCAAAAAGCAGGATCAAGGTTTACTATTCTAAACACTACTACTGTTGCATACTATTATCTGGTAGCAAATACCGGACGTACGGCACCTCCACGTCCTCACCCTCCTCATCATTACAACATAGTTCAAAAACCAAGGCCTTCACGTGCGGCTCCAACCGCTTTTTGCTCACTTGACGAACCACCTGGAATAACAACAAAAAAAATACATTTAAGTGACACTTTTTCACACGCAGCAATTAATTTGTAATAAGTTGTTGACACAATAATTTTTGGGCAACTCACTTCACTCATGGGGAGTGCAAGTCGCTCTATGCGTTTTTCCTTCTGCATGAAGAAGGAGTAGAGCATACAGACTCCTTGACTGAGCATGGTGATTTCCAGCTTCTGATCATTTTTGAAGTAGTCTAAAAACTGCTGTAGAGTCATTTCGGTCCCATCACTATTAGTTCCGTTGACCTCAAATCGATCCCACAATGTCCATTCAGTTTCATAGTATTTATTCTTGGCGGCCGTGATCGGCTCACTGAACCCAAAGAATGGGATAGCTAGATTCACAAATCCGTTTTTGAACGCCTCTATATCACCGGTCTTTCCTTGGGCTAGTTTCAACAGCTCCAAGCACACGAGTCCTGACACTACAGATGTGGTCGTGGCAATTGCTGGAATGATCTTGCCAGCAATCAATTTAGACTTGAGACGGTCCGCGGGAGGGATCTGGTAGTTGGTCGCACGAGAGTTGGACGCTGCTACAATGAAGTCTATATGAAGATTGTTGTCATCGTCCTTCTCAAACTCCAAAGGAGTAATGTGTGACAGGCCCTGCAAGTACGTAGAAAAAAGTTATTTATTAGCCCCACAGAATAACTGAATAACTTTTTCCTAAACAAGAAAATAGATAACGCTGTGTCACTTACAGAAGCCTTGAGATCCTCAGCTGGAGGAATGAGTCTCCTGAGCTCTTCAATCCTATTTCTATCAGCATTTCCAACCATTTGCGCTTGAGCCTCAGCGTCGTTCACTGCAATTCGTACTCCAGATCGAGGTTCAAACTTCGGGACCTGCACAAAATTTCACAATAACAAAAGTTAAGTTTTTTCTCTCAAACCTTACATAAAACGTGTTCAAATAGGTTTACTGTGGCTTTACATCAATAGAATCAGCAATTGCTACAACAGCGTCTCTATCCCTGTTTTGTGGTATCCCATACATTTCAGCTCTGAGATTAGCAGCGCAGTAAACAAATTCCTTTCCAAGTTCTTCTCCCCAAGACAGGGGCTTAGGACATCTCTTGGGCCCAGACCAAAATGGAGCTCCACTGGAAGTAGTTTGATCCGCAGGAAAGTTGAACAAAAGCTGTGCAATCTGATTATGAAAGTTTTCTTCCCATAGCAGTCGACTCCATCGTACACAATCAGCAAAGTCCTTTGGTCTCTCATCAACTACTGCTTTCCTCACATTTTCCAGCACATCCAACGGCTGAGATCCAGGCAATCTTAGTGACCGCTCGACGAACGCTGGGTCGTTCAAATACTGCGCAGCGTTTTCTCCTGCTTGCTTGAACACCCCTTCAAACAAGTCTCGAGCCCACTGGAGTGTATGCTCAATAGCATTAGGAAAATTCTTCAACGTGCAAATAGGAATAGATTTCTCTGGAGGATCTTGCGAAGAGCCATAAGATTCAGTTAGATGGGGTATCACAACTTGCGTGTTCCCTTTAGTTCCGAGAGTTCCAGATTCTAATAGAGGCTTCCTGTAGTAGACACATCTTCTATCCATGTAGATTCGAGCGTCAACGTTGTCCAGTGCGTTGGCCACGCCATCCAGCTTATTGAAAAAGTCATCAGTGTAGATATGTTCTGTTTCTGGACCAACACGCTGCTCATGGTAATCAATGTTGATAGTTGGATTCATGTCTAACACAGCACTTGCAGCAGTTTTAGATTTCGCTTGCCCAACGTCCTTTGGACGGAACAAGAATTGTCTGTTCAGGTTGCTTCGCTCAATCAGGTCCATGTCTGTAACGAAAAGTTTGCCATTTCTAGCAGAGACCCCCAGCATTGCAAAGTTTTTCAACAACTCGCAACCTGTAGAACAATAAATTAGACATTTTCATATTCTATAGCAAACTAGATAAAAAATATAATGATTTTCAAACAGATAAAAATAATTTTATTTTAGACTTACCAATAGCTCCAGCGCCAACGACAAAGTAGTTAAGATCTCCGATGGTGTCTTGGAACTGTTTTCCAAACACTGCGACCTGAGCTGCGTACCTAGAGTCTTGGGCCGTGTATATATCATCATCCATCGGACTTTTCAATTTTCCTTGATCATCCAAGTTAGCAAGCGTGTCATTAGAAAGGCACTCAACGGCATCATAAAACATCCACTGAAAAATGGGCTGGAACTTGCCACTGCAAGCTTTCATTACTTCTTGTGCGACCACTCCTCCAATGAGCCCGTTCATAGGACAGACCTGTCCAAGAGCTATGTAACTGAATAGTCGTACAATCTTTAGATCTAGTGTCATTTCCCACGATTTAGCCATTTCCTCCGCAATTTCAACAATTACTGACGCATCTTCCTCATTCCAAGATCGCGGTAGGGTTCCATTTCGGGAAATAAATGTATCCAATGCTTGAAACGCGATATTCAGAGTATCTGATCGCTCCATTTTTGCAAAGTCGGTTATGAGAAAATCGGGAGCCTTTTGAGTTTCTTTATAGGAGAGGAAGTCAATCTTTTTTGGCATCTTCACCTGAGTCACGATACCGCCACGAATGTAGTCTGAATACTCTGCAGGGAATACAAATATAAATACAAATATTAGTTATGTACATCAACTTACGAGCAAACAATGGTTAGTGTGTAGACAAGCAAGCAAGTAGTACTTACAACTTGATTGTAAGTAATTTTGCCAAAAAAAGAACTAACCAGTTGTATCTAGAATAATCCTAAAGGTGTAAGGTCCGGTGACTTCAATTTGCACTGGCGCTATCCCATTTAGTTCGGTCATTCCTTGAACCTCAGTGAAAGTAACAAAATCACCATCCTCTAACCCGTGACGAGAGTCATCCAAGCAAGTAACGAGCCCCTTTGATTCTTTGGTGACACTGGCAATCATGGCGCTAACGGGATTTTCTCCATTGGGATCAACGACAACGAACCCCTTTCCAAAGTCGCAAAAGACTCTAGAAAACAATCCCCTGGTCTCAGCTAACACGACAAAGATCCCAGATTCGTGACAAAATTCCAGCAATGCTTCCAGCTTAGCAGTTCCACCCAAATGTTCAGATCCTTCAGTTAGAACAACGACTTTGAATCGGTTTTGGTTCAAATACTCAATAGAAATAGGGTCGCTGGTGACATGGACGCTGACATACGGATTCAGTTCACTAAGTTGTTGCAAAGATGCAGCTGCTCGATTTTTTCCTAAATCAGACTTTTTCAAGTAGAACTGAGAGGTGAGGTCAGACCAAGTGGTGTTTTTGGTATCTTGCAAAGTGACGGAGCGAACGCCACTAAGAATAACATTTTTCGCGACCTCAACACCCAGACCTCCAATCCCAGAAATGAGGATATTGGAGGCGGCCATGCGTGTCATAGCATCTTTGCCAAGAACATAAATTTGCCTGGAATACAAGCCTTCATCAATGTTGGTTCCATTTTCTTGTGGCAAATTTCCAGACATGTTGTTATTAGAATTTCCGTTTGAAGCGTTTGTAGAATGTATGACTCCAGCTGTAGAATTATTCGTAGAACACGTTCCTCCCGCTGCTGCCGCTGTTCCTGGGGGCGTCTGGCTTAACAACCTTGGCTTTTTACTTGGAGGTGAACTGACTGTTGATGAGACCGCTGCTGCTGC
Organism: Orchesella flavescens; assembly: GCA_964034955.1. NCBI lineage: Eukaryota > Metazoa > Arthropoda > Collembola > Entomobryomorpha > Orchesellidae > Orchesella > Orchesella flavescens. Next base: position 2,082,162 of record OZ035958.1, on the reverse strand, counting down.
TGCAGGAGAAACGCGAGAGTGTTCAGCTGTTGACATGGAATTTGATTGCAATGAAGTTGGTCGAGGGGGGGAACGGGGAGTAGGCGCCTGGTGTGGGGAATCTGGCACAGAGTAGTCCGTCCGCCTCGAGCTCTCTTTAATCACGTTCTATAAAAACAATAATTAGATTCGCTTTAATAATAACACAAACATCATCATGCACAGATAACTACCTCCTCTGCTTCTACATCCACTTCCATATCAATATCATTTTTAGACGAAGATTCGGACACTGCCATGTATTCTTTACTTTCACTAGTATCCATTTCCACCTCATTTTCGCTATCGCTACAATCGATATCCATTACTATTTTCTTTAACCTCAACAACCTACCAATGAAACGATGGTTAATATCGGATTTTAACGATTGAATTTAATGTGAATAGTAAAAGTTTTGAAATAAAAATCTGAGTTCCAGCCAAACGCAAAAACTGAGGTAGATAATGAATTAGAATGAATGGCTATCAAGATCTGCTAGCTTTGATTTAGATGTGTAAATGCGAATGTAACAGCTCAAACATAATAATAAATTTGATATTTAGAATAAAAGGGACGTGTTCTTGACGACCATTTAAGCTAGCAGGAAAATAATAAGAAGCAGTGATGTTTCAACAATCGTAAACTGTACTGTACCATGGGTGATAGAGTGATGGGTGAACAAGCGGTGCACACTACAGAAGACTGAGGATGATTCACTTTTGCAAACTGGACACTGGAATTTTGATATTCACCCTTGAAAAGGCTAAACTGAAACAATGTGAAAACGCATTAATTTAACGGAATTTGTTACTACCTAATTGATATTTGATATAAAACCACAAATTTTAATCGCAATCTCAAAAGATAAGGAATCTTTCCCAAATGCCACTAAATGCAGTTACGTGAACCAAATAATCTATAAAATATCTGCAAGAATTTTTATCTTGGCTATCTGTAATCTTCTGTGTTATGACGACAAACTACGCACTAGTCTGAATGACTCATTTACTCAACGTTTGGGACGTTTCCACCTGACTCATCACACCGGCACAACTCTTCTCGTTGACAGGAAGCCAATTAAAAATGTCCCTAGCCAAACCCTCCAACCAACCCCTAATTAAAACTCGGCAGTGTCCAACACTAAAATAATCCCGAACCATGCCCATTTCAACCAACCCCCAATGATTCCTCTCCTGTCAAACTCGAACGGTGTTGATTAAAACCACACATAAAATATTAATATTTGTGATCCAAACAAATTTTTTTTACTTGTTTTAAAATTTACAATACCTCTTTATCCTCCTGGACTCCTCCAACTTTTCGTTGCTGAACCAAGTTCAGAAGTTGATGAGCTCCGTCCTGTTCTTCTTGTCGATAATTTTTAAAAGAGACTTGGCTTCGGCTACTGTAATTTTCCTCCTGAGTTGAGCTACTAATGGTACTAGTAGTTGGTTGGTGCGATGCTGTTGGTTGTTGAGCTATAATAACTTGCTTCTTGTCAGGTAAAGTAGTCGGCTCCTGCTCCATCGAAGAGAAAAACTATATAGCTAAATGAGAGTAGTAGTAGCAGAGCTCTGTCTATAAAAAAAATGCACACAATATACTATGATGATGAGATGGCAAAAATATAGAAATACACCGAGCATCAAGTCAGACACAGAGAGACGAGACCAACAAACCTAAACCAAAGCTTGAGTTTAGCGTGTGCAAATGTTAAAAAACACCAAGAAATCCTACACTCTCGCCTTTTGGATACAATATCATATCAAAAATATTATGTACTTCTAGACTTACAGAATGGTGAATGGTATATATTCGTACTCGTATTATATTCGCTGTGTGCTGCTCGTATAAATTTATCAGAATCAGAAGAAGAGTTTTAGTTTATAAAGAACGGGTGAGAGCTATGTGCCTATAACCTCTTGTCTACATTCCGCAAACTAACGAACGAACGAACAAAAAAGAATATCATGGAATGGATGGATATGGATGTTCCTTATGTTTTTAGTACATATATAAAAAATCCTTCCTACCTTTTTCCTCGCAACAGCATATTTTCCTCTTCAACCAAATTTATCCCATAGAGCGAGAATAGCAGCAAGAAGCAGAGGACCAGGACGGATATATATACCTTAAATACCAACCGGTATTAAAATGTACAGCATAAAAAAATGTACACTACTCGCTGGAGGAATGAAATGGAAATTTCCTTAATGATCATCATCTCCTCAACAAAGACTGTCAAAATACGTCACGTACCGTACGTACGTAAATACACTGCTGGCTTTGATGTGGTCTGGTCGGTACTTCGACCTCTGCTTTATGAAGAATGATGATGAAATGAAAGTGAAAATGCATAAGGAATTTCCTGTATGAGAGCCATGAATATGAACAACCAGAGAAATTTTCTTAGAAAAAAATGCAAACGTACCGTTGATCAGAATAAATAAAAATGTGTTCATGTGTAAAAATGTAGAATATGTGGATGCAAAGGCATTTTTTCTTTGTTCCAAGAATCAGATGCAGTTTAGAAGTTACGGGAGGTTGAAGCCAATTTGGAGGGTTATGGGAAAGATAAATGAGAGTTTATTGTACCTAATGATACCCTTCATAAGTAGGAAATGGCTCTATAACCAAAACTAATCCAAAGCATGTAATTCTTTATAAAGGTTCGAAAACACATGCGCTAAGGTGACTTGAGATTTCGTGCTTTTAGCACCACCTCCGTGGTATGCGCTACACCCCACACGACAGTTTCTCATACACGCGGCAAAAGCACCAAAACACCTCACATTTCTTAACAGCTTCACTCACTTCCCCTTACATTAGCTCGAGAAAACATCACTTTTCAGTGAAATGACTAATAAAACGCTGAAAAGGCAAGAGTTCATAAACACACTGGTTCACCAAAGGCCCAAGAAAAATGTTACCAGCTTGTCAAAAGCACTAACCAATTTTCTGAAAACTCAAACAACGCAGTTGCACTCCATACCGGATAACCTCCAAAGAATAGAGGCGTTCATTCGGGATCATTGGCAAAGGCTGGATACCATTGTCTCTGAGAGTAAGAAACACTAGCCATATAATTCAATGCATAATGTTGAATGTAAAAGCATATCAACCTTATATTATAATGTTCTTAACTAAAGGTACTTCGGAACTGACAGCACAGACGCCGAGTATCCTCCAGAAGAACGCATCAATATCAGAAGCATTTAGAACACAGGGCAATGACTTTTACAAATCAAAGAATCTTAATCTTGCGTTACGCTGCTACACATTAGCCGTCTGCTATGCCCCCAAAGACTCGAAATGTGAGGCGCTTGCGTTCTCGAACAGGTGCTTTTATCATCTCAATCAATCACATAATAATAATAACTATTATGGAATGAATGTATTTACATTTCCATTTTCCATTTACAGGTCGGCCTGCTTCCTTGAATCCAAACAGTATGATTTATGCAACAACGACATATCGCATTTCGAACGCATCTCTTCGAACTGGACAGAGGCTGACGATTTAAAAATCAAGCAACGCATACAAGAAAGAAAAGATAAGGTAGCGAGTCTCCTGAAGAATACGAAAACAGATAGCAGTACTAATTATCCTATGCCAGAGTTGTTCAAGGTTCCAGTTCGAAACGCAACCGTTCCATCAGCAAGCAGTGTGGTCGGAATAAAAAATGACAATCAAAGAGGAAGACACGTGTGCAATGTAAGCCAGGAAGCAATCCCACCAGGTCAAACGATTATACTGGAACGTCCCTTTGCCCATGTATTGCTCAAAACGTATGATTTCGAACTGAAGCATTGTAACTATTGCGTGAAGGACCTTCATGGTGGAGGAATCCCATGCAGTAAATGCGTGTTTGTAAGCATAAGGAAATAATAGCAAATAACTTTTATTTTTCATCAGTCTAAAATATTCATCACCCTGTTTATTGTTCCAGTCGATTTACTGCTCCTTGGAATGCCAGAAATTACACTCAACTCAGCACAAGCACGAATGCGAGTGTTCGGACATGCTTTTCGAGCTTAATATGACGAGAACAGTGTATTTGAGTCTGTCTATACTAGTCAAATTAAACGCTACAGCACTGGAAAATTATTTCAAGCCAATCAGCAGCTCAGATACAGATTTACCAGGGTTCACGAATGGAGTTTATGATTCTGACGCATACGAGCCAATCAACAAGCTTATCTACCACAATGAGATCTTAACAAACAACGAGATGTTCAACTACGCCGCACACGCAGTGCTCTTGGCAAACATATTGGAACAGAGGACAAGCTACTTTAATTACAGTATTCAGAAAGATAAGTTAAAAGCAAACATCCAGTTATCAACACTCCTGTTCCTCCACCAAATGAACCTACCCTGCAACGCCCACTCGCTTTATAAATTAGAGTGTAAAGCATCTCCATCCGAAGACGACATCCGCTTAGCAACGTATGAAGAGGTTGGAGCAGGAGCTTTTGCACTCCTCTCCATGATAAACCATTCATGCAGCCCGAATATTGTCCGCGTCACGCTACCAAACGGAAGTACTGCTGTGATTAGCATCAAGATAATCAAACCAGGAGAAGAGGTCCAAGACAACTACGGGGAGCATTTTGCATTAACAGACAAACGGACTAGGAACAAGTTCCTCTCATCCACGTACAATTTCGCATGTGGTTGTGAAGCTTGTGTAGGAAATTGGCCAATGATACATGAAATGGGAGATGATCCGAATTGCGCATGTAAGAAACCCAAAAAGTGTTCGAAATGCAAAGCATATGATTCTGAAGTTAACAAACTAGAAGACTCCACATCGTTGCTACTCCAGAACAAACCAGAAGAGGCGATACCCAAAGCAATCCAAGCTCTCCAGTTCTTTGACAATCTCGAACAGAAACCGTGCAAGCCTGTTTCTCTAGCCCAAGAAACGCTGAAACAAGCGTTATTCCTCGTTTCCAAAAAATATTTTCAATAATAATAAATGACTCATGCCTTAAAATACTGATGTTTTTCATAACTAATAATATAATAATTATTTATTCGATTTAAAACGGATTGTTAAAAGAGCTATTACGTCATGTTTAATAAAGTCACGAGCCTGATAAGTCTAATTTAAAATCTACAATATCGCGAGCAACCTGTCTGGCACTATAAATACAGTCATTAACACTAACTCCATCATAGGAGGCTCCACCAATGGAAATTGGTAATTCAGCAAATGAAATATAGTCTCTTAAAGCCTTAACTTTCTCATAATGCCCAACAATATATTGTGGAATACACTTTAAATTCTCATGTACAAGATAATCATCAGGATCCTTATGAATCCCTAAAGTTTTAGAAACTAGCTGTTTAATCTCATCAATCTCCATCCCAGTTTTACTCATGACACTAATCACAGTAGCATTTTCTTGAGGAAACACATTAGAGTCAAACACAACTCCGAGCAACCCCTCCACACTCTTTTCACAACTTGGGACGAGAAATCCAAAGGCGTCTTTCATAACGGTGCTTTCATTATATGTTAGCCCTGTCACCTGCAAACTCTCGCTTTGAATATTGTTAAACACTTTCCATAAATCTGGGTAACTTGGTTTAGTGTGTCTCAACAAGTTGGCTAAAACAGTAGAAGGGGTACAACAGATTAAATGGTCACAAACGATCGTGTCAGACCTCTTCACATCTCCCACAATCCCGTATTTCACCTCCACCTTTTGCAGACCCTTCTTATCCTTAGAGAATCGTAGCCTGTCAACGTCAACGGATTTCAGGATTTGCACGTTCTTCTTGTTCACCAGATAGTCTTCCAAAGCTTTCGGTAGTTCTTCCAGCCCTTGTTCGAGAGACCAAATTGACCAGTTTCCTGATAAGGATGCGAGTGCCACGTCAGAGAATCCTATTGTCTTATCGTCGTCCGATAACTTGCATGGTTGCTTCCCAATCTTGGAAAGCAGATGGCCAATAACCACAGATCCATATTTCTGTTCGTGCTCGAACAGCTCTTTCATCAAAAACTTTACTGAGATACGCTTAGAGTCTCCAGCACATATCCCTCGGATAAGTGGGTCCATCAGATAATCTGCAATATCTTGACCGAATCGTCGAGTTATAAAATTGTGCACCGAGTCATCTTCCGCTTTCTGCCAATATAAGAATTAAACCAAATTTTCAATAATGGTTTCAGAACACTAACTAATCATTCTTGATTTTTTTTGCAATTTTTTTTACATATTGACGTGACCCACCTTCCTGAACTTGACAATATCCCTCAAGATACTCCAAAACAAGGGACGCTTGAGCGGCTCAGTCCGTTTGTAGAGGACCTTGGCATCATTAGGAAGTTTGATAAGCTTGCCTCCCAAATAAATATATCTGTTTTGTGCAGTGGGGTGTGTTTTCTCAACATACAACAGATTTTTATGAAGCCCAAGGTCTTCCACCATGTCCAACGTGTTCATTCCCCTTATCCCTACAGGTCTTACACTCCTTGGCCCAATTTCATAGCGGGATCCCTTATCAGTAAGCACCGTCTTGACCCACCCTCCAACTCGATCAGACTTCTCGAACACGACAGGTAGTATTTTATCTCCATGATTTTTCACCAGATAGTAGGCTGCTGATAAGCCCGTTATCCCACCACCAATTATTCCAACCACCTTTTTAGGAGGACCTGGACGTTCGGAAATCGTGGAGGTGGAGTAACTTCGGAACACTCGGCAGAGCATCAACCCATGACTTCTCTCCAACAGCCTCATTGTAAAACCTGCATACAGAATTATTTAGAACAGTAAGTCCTTATCCTCTTTAATTTAATTACCACCCAGTTTATTAATTTACCTTTAAATTAATTTAATTATTTTCTTAAACCATCCATATCGCACCTTCAATTGATGTTGAATGTTATCACATAACTTCATTGACATATGATTCACCCCCATTTAAACATATACATTAACTTTATACCCCTTGTCCCAATTTCACGCGCCAATCTCACAAATTCAAACTTCCACACACACACGTGCATGGTAAATGCACACTCAGGTTCTCTTCTCATTCCAGGTTGGTTCGTTTGTGTTGAATGCTCCAAAATTGAAGTTGATTAATCGTAAAACTAATTAAAATCTCAAGTTAAAATGGCAAAAAGTCTCCGTTCCAAATGGAAGCGCAAAATGCGTGCACAGAAGCGAGTGAGGTATGGAGAGAAGGAACTCGACCGATTGAAAACAATGCTGACCAACGCTGGCGATTATCAGATGACTGGAATAGGTAAGAATATGGAATAAATTAGCTTCGATTTCAAACTTGTTAATTAAATTAAGTGGTTGTGTTGGAACTAATTAAAATTCTGATTGTTTATATAGATCCCGTTCCAAAAAGTATCCCTCCACCACCTCCATCTACTTCAGAACGTTCATCATCACCATCAGTGAGCAAAGAAAGGAGAAGCAAACGTGAGGTGTCCCGCAAGTCTAGAAAGGATGAGTATCAAGATGATCAGTTTGAAATGACGGCGGAAGATGAGGAACTGGAAGAAGATGAAGCAATGAATGTTGATAAGACGGAGAGAGTGTACAGCAAGCGGACCCTCAAGGATCAGTTTGGAAACTACCCTGTTTGGATGAATAAACGGAAGATTATGAAGCAGAGGAAGGTTAACAGGAAGATTGTGAAACGGACCAAATCCGCTGCTGCGGGGAAGCGTGTCAGGAGATGAAGAGTGATCTGTTTTCCAATCAGCGCTAGAAATCGTTAATAATAATAATTTGTATTTTGTTTTCCGTTAAAATAAAACTACGTTTGTTTTAGTAAACTCAACAAGTTCTGAAGTTGTGTTCGAAAAGAAAGAAATTATTTGGCGTAAACGACTCTCACAAGTTTTCCAGTTCATGATAATATATTTATTTAGATATATACTTAATATTCATATAACGAATAGTTTTAACATAATTGATTTAGGTAAATCACGATTAAGAAGCACAAGGATTGTGATGAATTTTTTTTGTCCAGGTACAAAAAAATAGTGCGAGTTTTTGTTTTTGATTGATTGATAAGGTTCAATAATGTTGAAATAACTTTACCCTCTATCCGAATACTCACGGATATGTGCACAATCATTGTTGAAGCGTTTTTTGTTCGTTCACTTTCGTCCAATTTCATTAATTTAACTTTAAATTGTATATTTGTGCCACATTGACTCACAATTTTACTAATTTTAATGATCTCCAGTTCACTTTAAAGTTTAATTTAAAAAAATCATTACGTTGTGCCAAGAAAACATTAATTTTTGTTGGATTGTGCCAAGAATTCTTAAGAACGGCCAACTAATTGCATTAAACTAGTATTTAATGTATAATAGGTTAGTAATAATTTCAAAATAATAAAGTTACACCCACACAGCTACCCTTTTCCAAAAATCTCATTCCCAAATCAAATCTCTGCCAGATAAGCGCATTCCGAAAAGTTAAAAGGTTGTAAACAAGCTACACGCTTTTAAAACTAAGCCCCATCCAAGCCATTCATTCTTCAACCATACGAGATATTGCACGTCCCAGCAAAATTGAATTGTCAAATATAAACTCATTCATGCAAACACAGCAACTGAAGATAAAAACGAAATGCAAGATTTTTCCGAGCCCCCTATTCCACCAAGCCAATTAATCCGAGTCTGTTGCTCCAGTGAGATCAACGGTAGAGATGGTTTCTGCCCACCGCTGAGTTTCTCCAGAAGCCAGTAGTCCGTATGCCACAGCACCAATCACGTAGATAGTTGATGACACGCTAAACACCTCACGCCATTCGTCAATCGTCTGGAAACGTTTATAAAATTGGCTTTTATCAAGCTATCAATCAGATTCGATAAATAAAGTATAAGCATTTCTCTGCTGTTCAGCTTACCCCATTCTGCAGCATTTTCCCAGCAAGAGTTGGACTGACCATTCCAGGAATGGTAGCGAACGTGTTCGAGAGTCCCATGAGCACGCTAGCGTACTGTGGAGCCAAATCAAGATGATTCACACCTAAGCACAAAAAAATATCAGGTTCCATTTATTTGATAACCCCGTAAAGTCTAGTAAAGTATATACAAAAGACTGATCATCAACTCACTGAACCCAGCCCAAGCAAATCCTCCAAGTCCAACTGATAAAGTTATACAAGCAATAGCCCACCCAGGCGTGCTCACATACGCTGCACCAAGCATAAAGATAGTCTGACTCAAAAACGCTCCGCAAGTGAATAGTTTGCGAACAACGGTCGTGCTCATGTACGCAGCCCGGAAGTAATCAGCCATAAATCCTGCAAACTGTACCACCAACGCCATAAACCTAAAAAGATTTGAGGGAAAAATGTTATATTTACCCCAAAAAAATATGATTACAAATTGAATTTTTGATTGATTTTTGATTGAATTGATTGAATTGATTACATGTAGGGCAAAGCTGAAACGAGGCCAGCCTGTGACAACTGCATGTCAAACATGTCTGGAAACGAACGAAGCAAGGTGGTCGTTAAATAGGTTAAGACATGAAAGCTTATACACTAAGTTCGAGAAGACTTGAACTCTCTCTTACCCTTCATGAATCTTGGTAAAAATGTCAGCATAGTGTAGAAGCCCCAGTTTTCAGCAAAGTCTAAAGGGATTGATCAAGATTAAGTTTTAGACTCAAAAATATAGTTCTGATTAATAATACAGCTTTCTTACGCGCAATGTTGATTGCCCACACTGGTAAAGAGGTGAGTATTTTTAGCCATGGTGTAGGTTTCTAATATCAGCAAAATGTCACGTTTTTAATGCACAAAATTCTACCAAAAATCATCTTCTAAAAATTAGCTTCTCTAGATAAAACCTACCACTGAAGGTTTCCCAATGCTGGTGACAATATAATTGAGTTCCTCTTCAGAAATCCGTTTATCTTCAGCAGGAGTTTCCCCGACATTAGTTAGCCAAAGGATAGCCCAGAGAAACGCGATAACTCCAAAGGTGTAAAAGATGCTTGGCCACCCAAGATGCTGCGCAAGAAACCCACTCACCACAAGAGAAATGACAGTTCCAACATAAGATCCAGAAAATGCGATGGTAGCAAGCCGTGACCGTTCATGTACTGGGCTCCAGTGTGACCAAACTCCGTGCATCGCTGGAAACACCACACCCTATGAAGGAAACAAACAAAAAAGCTTATCAACTGAGCATAACCTTCTATTGCTTAAGTATTAATTACCCACCTCAGCCAATCCCTGGAGAACCCTAATAGCCACAAGCACAGGCGCCCCTCCAAGCTTAGTCAAAACTGGTGTAAAGAGTGCCAAAATAGAAGTTGTAAGCATTCCATATCCAAAGACCTTCTTGCCCCCAAACCGATTAGATAGCCAACCACCCGGGATTTGAGTAACGATATACCCATAGAAGAAGGTGGAGAGGAGCAACCCCTGAGTTTTGGAATCCCAGTCAAATTCACCATCAGAAGACATGGCCACGATCGCTACGGACAAGTTGACCCGAAGCGCGTACACATTGGCAAATCCTAAAAACGCCAGAGTAGCCACCCCATAACGTCTTGGAAGATAGTACGAGCATGGGTTATAGTACAGCAGGCGTCTATAGAATGGTCTACAAAACGCAAGAACCAAAAGTTAAATCTCCATTTGAACTTTCTCCAATTTTGACCTATTTTTTTATTACCTCCTCGGTTTCAAATCATCAGCCTCCTCATCCTCCGCCTGTGGTTCCTCCGCAGAGGCAAGGGATGAGTAGTTTTCAGGGCTCTTAATCAGCCTCTCAGTATCCGTCATGATGGGGTTTTGATTTAATCCCCCGCTGTTCTTCCCCTAAAATTTTAAAAACTACAAGAGAAATAAAAAGATTTTATTCTAAACACCACCACCATCCAGCTAGGAATTATTCCGCATATGTGGCTGAAACCGATCAAGATGATAAAACTAAATATAAAAAAAATCAACAGGCTACACTGTATACGTGCTCCAGTTCCAACACCAACACAATATGTTTTCCTGTGGTTTACACAAACAGTTGAACAGGATGTCCATTATAACCGAAGTAGTATATCCAGTGGAACGCTGCTATAAGGTACTTCCTTGTAATGTGGCGAATTATATACAAAAAGTCTCCTATTGAATATGGAATTTGATAAGAGCCCGAAAGTAAAAGGGAATATATGTTTATATAGAGGTTCTACTGTACAAGTAAAAGCGTTCACGGGCCGATGCCGATACGAACATGACCCGAATATGCACAAAATGTTCTTTATGTGTGTTTTTCCCCTTGAAGCCAAGCAGCAGGCAAAGCTTTTCTATTTTTCCAGCAGCTTGGAATCGCATATGGAAGGAAATTCTCCAGGTAGCATCATCATCATCATGAAAAACGCTTTGTGCATACCAAACCAACTACCAACTCGGGGATTATGCTCTTCAAGGGCAAATGGAGATGAGAGCTTTCTCCTTCACAGATTTTACCTTGAGTTGGGTTGTGAGAGCTACGTGTGTGTTCCTAGTTTCTCTTTTCCTTGTATGCGCTTTAGAATCAACGCAAATAATTCACATCATACACTTTCCAATTCCCAACCTGTGGGTTTTATCAATAGAAATCTAATAGCTTGTGGAACAGTTGGAACATTACACTTTTTACCCAATTTCCCAATCCAATGTTTTACGGCTTTAGCACGGGATAGAAAACAATATCTGATCGTTTCCAGCCAATTTTATGGCCAATTTAGCGGAACAACATAATGCTTGAATTAGGTAAATGAACGTGAGTTGGAGTTGGAGGTTGGGTTGCCCGAAAAATGTGATGAGGAACAGAAGCAGGCATATTCCATTTGTATTGTTCCACTCCAAAAATAAAGTTGCTTGTAAAAATATAAAGCAAGCCTCGTGGCAGATGCTGATACGCAATCTAAAGCCCAAGGTGAAAGTCAAGAATTTATGGGCACATCCAATTTTTTTGTCTTTTTTAAATTGGCATTTTGTAAAATCATGAAAAATACTTGTTAAATTTGTTTTCACATTGTCATCTTCTCTGTATTCCTCTAATCTCTCAATTGAGGAGCTTAACTAGAATAAATGTCAAAAACTTGTAGACGTTTTATGTATACAAAAACATTTGAGCATTGCCCCAGCGTGAAAATAGTGAATTTAATAAAGTAAACATGTGGAATAACATGCAATGTCAAATGCCAGTAATAATTTTAAAAATTTCCACAATCCAGACATGTCACACAGCGTTAAAAATATGACCTCATTGATCTTTTCTTGAGTTTCGGTGAATTTTGTTTTAAAACATGAACTTCATTTGTACTCGTGTTAGTTGTCGAATCCCAAATATCCCATTCATAACTTTATCGACAAACCAATCACAAAGTATGAAGAACGCTTATAAGCATTCCTATAATTATTACATGCCAACTTTGCAATTAAATAATAATTATTGTTAAACGTGTCATTAAACCCAGCACAATATTTAATTTATGATTCTTCTGTCAACACATCTCATCAATCTTTCATTTACATTAATAAACTGAGAAATATTTAAGCAGGATATGAGCGTTGAAAACTGTCAAAACAGTTTCTCCTTTTCATTTTCTGCTTACGTATGCATTGCATGGCATATCTTATTGCTGCTTAATTCCTCATCCCGTTGAAATTCATTAACTCATTGTCAGTTATATGCCTGAAAATACTACCATAATGAAACAATAGAGAACTGAATATTCAATTCACCAATATTCAGGACGCCTCCCCTTCATCCATTTAAAATTCATAAGGTAGATAAAAAATCCCTTGAATAATAGACAAGGATGATAACAGACACGGGAGACAACTTCATATATATTGACAATGACTAAAGTCAAGTTTCTCAAAATTAGATAAATTTCTAATGACTAAAGAAAGGAAATCAATAATCCTCCACCCAAAAAACATTTTCCCTATCCCTTCAACATTATAAGTATATGGTATGCTTTGTCTATGACTAAAGATATCCAGTTTTTCCCAGAACGATACGGAACGATGATGAGTGAGTATTATGAAAATATGCCAAAATTGGTTTATAATATACCTACTCACCCCACCCAACAAATGATTCAGCAATGAGCAACCCCTAAAAGCTTCCACAGCGAGAGCCACAGCGAATAATTTCTCCAATGCCAAATAAATGCAAAAAAAGACTCAAGACCGAATCGCTCTCGCAAAGTATTTTAAAACTCAATAAAATTTTATTTACAGAATCAAGGTTGAAACCAGTCAGCCATGCATCCTCATCATCCCCAAAATTACAAGACCTTTCCCCTCAAACATTTCCCCCCATTCCACAAGCTCACAAAACTTTTCCAATTAGTATAATATTTTTGTATTACAGAATAACATATAATATATTTATGTATGTATCCAATTAGATGATGAATAAATCGTGCAAGAAAAAACACTTTGATAACATTTAAAACTAACATTTGTTTTTATATACATTTCCCTTAAATCTAAAACACTAAGACACAATAAATGACAAAAAAAATTGATAAATGAGATTGTTTTTCGATGATTTTACGGTACCGGTCGTCTGCTACAGTTTTCTACACAGACTAGAGTTGACTAAAAGCTACGTTTTTTGTTTCCTACAAACTACTTAAAAGTTTCCTTAAAATTAATACTTCCTAAGACGATCGTTGATTTGACCTGACTCTGACTTGACTTCATGATGATGACGAATACATAAATTACCTATAAATCTAAATATATAGTTGCTAGAAAATATTACAAATCAAAAACATTGAGCACTTATTATTAACTTTTATATATATGTATTTTTTAGAACATTTTTTTCAATACTAATTTTATGGCATCATATCATATATTTTAATATAACATTTATATTGCTTTTCATACACGGTTATTAGTTTATCACGGATGATTATATCACGTTTACAGTCTAAGTTTCTTTCAAATATTCATGCACAGATTATGTGCACCCTTTGTATTTGTGTGATGATGATGTGATGACGAGGGTTGCGTGCAACTCATCATCATGTCCAAGTGTCATGTCATTGTGCGTGTGCAATATACTCTACTTTTTGTAATTGAATGTGACATGGTGTAAGGTGTAATGTAAGGTGGGATTAACTTGTTGACAAGTGATATAAGGTGTTGAGTGCATGAACACGTAATAATAAATATAATGATTTAAATTAAGTGCTTATTTCAAGACATTAAGATTAGAATTAATTATAGACATTTTGAACTTTATGAATGGTATTATGATAAGCAATAGCCATGCACTAATAATAATTAGGAACTATGCTTGTGAGGCATTAAAATATGAATAGTTAATTTTTGTGCACTACCAGACCACCTACTACTTTACCCAGGTACGATATTTCCAAGCAGACTTACTTTGCCAATTTTTACCCTCACCTCTTTTCCTTTTCGTATTTACAACTGGAGCAAGATAATGAGGTAAGTGGTGACGATAGAGAAGAAGGTCAAGATGGTAGATCCTTGAATATCATAGTAGTCTCCACAGTTGATTCCCAAGATCCTGCAAGCATGAAGTTTGACTTCAGCAGTTTCATATGGCTTTCCACCTCTGAGCAATTTTGGTATTTCCTCGAGCCAAGAGTAGATGAAGATTTCCGAGTCCTCGCCAAGTTTCCCAAGAAAGGGGAGCAGACAGCAGATCCTGAGGGTGAAGAAGATGGAGTAGGTAGAGAAGAAGATGCTTGTGATCAAAGATGTTGCTTCAGAGGATCGGAGGAACACGAAAATCAGGATACACATCATGGCCAAGTAGAGCGTTTGATGAGCCAAGAAGGAGCCAGAGAAACATTCGTTGATATTCTCAACTACGAATTCCACACGTCGGTAGCTGTCTGTTGCTTCCTCCACCTGCATTTCTTGTTGAGAGCCTGGCTGGGTGGCATCCCGTTTCTCAATGTTTTCAGCGATCGTGGCCACGTCCAAGGTGTCGTTCTTTGGCTTCTTGCGACCGCAAACGGCTCGTCGTTCCATGCTCACGGAGTTCAGGTTGGAGAGGGACTCGATGCAGTGACGGATTGAGCGCACGCAGGCCATCATCAATATTTCGAAGGAGCCTTAATTATTGGATGCAACAATTGACATGCTCATTAAATAAATTGAAAATTCATTAACAATTCATTCCGTGCTGATTTGCTTACCGACATGAATGATGCATAGTCCAACCATGTAGAATTCCACAGCAGATGAAGCATACACCATGAGCATCAAGTTCAAATCCTGTTTCTTATGGTCGAACATGCTCGTGAAGTACGCAGGGAAATCCGGATTGGTCAGATTGTGAACGCCAACAACCACGCTGGTGATCAAAGTAATGAAGGTGTACATCCATAGCAGTTTCTTGAAGGTCCGTTCCTGAGCATGGTAGCAGAAGAGTCCTCGCCTAAAGTCGTCATATTCCATCCCTTCCTTGATCAGCTTTGGGTCATTCATGTTGAAGATTGCCTTTGATACCTTTTTCTCTCCGATTCCGACGGCTAAAATTATTTATTCAGAATATTAGATAATTGCATTAATAAACAGATTCTTGACTTTTAGGCATTAGATTAAATCTCACATACCTCCTATTATATCGCGTTCGAGTTGCAGCCACTGAGTAAGACACTCGCTCAGCTTTTGTCTCTTTTTGGAGTAGAGGATGATGGTGGGCAAGGGAAAGATGGCCATGATAAGCCAGCAAGATTGCGAGAACCACCCTAGCTTATCTACCTTACCCATCACACTGGATACGGTGATCATCCCGAACTGGTATCCCAGATACCCGAGTAGGCCCAAAGAATTGAGCGTGGACCACAATTTGATGATCCCCGAGCGATGGTACTCCACAAGCGTCCCATCCTCTTGGATGTTGTAGGGATACACCCCAAAGTAAGTACAGATGTTAAAGAATCGCGAGTAGGATTTAGAATACACGCGAGACATGATGATGATGATGAACTAAAAAAAAGTCAAGGCTTGTGCTCCTCCAAAGAAAAAATCACAAGACCGATTGCTCCAACCCCAAGCTCAAGACTGACGTTTCCTTAATTCCAAGCGGAGAGCTAAACTCAGAAGCGTTATGAAAAGCTTGGGTGATGGATAATATGCATAACAGCCAAGCAGAAGTCAACGTAGTATATTAAATCAAACTCGTCGAAAAACTAACCCCAAACCAAACCACAGCAAAAGGGACAGGAAAAATATAATATAAGTATGATGATTCCTTCCCAATCGATTATCTCTACGCTTACGTGTTTTAAATACGATGAATTATTTATTGACCCCGATTCGGATTCCTTTTTCCCCGTGTAGGGAAAAACAGTCATAAAAGCTATCAAGCCCCTGTTTATTTTCCAGACAGAAAAAGCCAGAAAATTTAACCTTATCAAATATTCAAGGAGCAATGAGCAAGGGGCTCAACCTAACATGGTATGATGATGATGATGATTCCCCGGAGAAAGCAAACCGTGCTCATCCATGTACATATAAACTGGTGGAAATATGAGCCCTCTCCCACTTTTTTTGTTGCCCCGATCGATTTCACCTTCAATAATCTATATTGGTTTTTGCTTTTAATTGCCCGTCATCAACCTTAAAAATTGCCTTTTAATACTCTTACGTGCTTTTCCCCGTTTTGTTTTGACTTTTCTCATATTATGGACATTATACAAAACACAAAGTCGTCTCAAAACACAAAATTGACAAAATCAACATGGCTGAAGTTCTTTCCCCAAAAATATTGCCAAACTAATATATCCAGGACGCGGAACGACAGGCTGCTCCAAATATCAATCTTCACGTCCTATTTATGCTTACAAGTCAACAAGTCAATACTAGAAACAAGATCATTGGGAAAGAGTTTCACAATGCCCCATTTTTAACATGAATTAAAAGATTAAGAATTTTTCAAGACTGACAAACAGTAGCGTTGCATAATGTTCCAGATATTCAGCTATACTTTATAAAAGCAACAGCAGAAATCAGAACAGTTCGAAAACCTGAAACTGAAACCAATGAAGACCAAAAGTCAGGCAGATTTCTTTGAAAATTCCACGACCACCATATTGAAAATATTATTATGAATATTTAAAGGAAATCGAAGATCCTTGAAAGTCAGGGAAAGGCATTTAACGTGTATTTACTCCATATAAACCTAAACCCCCCGAATAATTCAAAGTATTCCAAGGGGAATTGACCATAAAATAAAATTGAGCTAAACTGCGCATTAAAATATGATTGGGTGGTGAGGGAAAGCGGAAAGTAATGTAACAAAATCAATATGATTCCTCCCCAAATCTATTTTATGATTCTCCACCTGAGGGGATTTAACGTTGACATATGAGCGTCTCTATCTCTTCTTACATCCCATCACATATTAAGCGACAGCGACCCCCTAAAACAAAGCAAAGTCAAAAGCGTTCTGTTGTGCTCCTTCCTATTGGATTTTTTGCCAGTCTGCGTTTAGGCTTCAGTGCACAAGGATGTGGGTTTGTTGAGAGTGAGTAAAAAATTTGTGTAATCTAGAAGCAAACCTCCTGACATGACAATGGACGACACTGGTTTCGGGTCTTACTCATTTTACTTCAAACTCTTGCGAAACTTTGGGGCCTTCCCTTTTCGCATTGATCACACGGGTTTGAAAGTAACGTATTACCCGGACGGATTATTCAAATGGTTCTACTACCTGAATTTCATAGGGGTCATGTTTGGGGCGACTTTCCAAGCAGTCAAGCTCCTACTTACTATTCAATATGACCCTGACCCAATCAACGTTATTGCTCAACTATGCTGGATGTTCGCTATGATGATCCCCGTTTCCAACATGAACGCGTATATCCGCAGGGAAGAAAAGGTTGCTCAGAGCGTCGATTCTTGGTGTCAGCTTGAACGGACTGTCATTGGTAAGCCAAAGATTAAAATTAAAAATCAAAACCTTTTGGAAAATAATTATTGTAATTGTGCTTTGATTAACCAGGCTCTAGTCTCCGGGGATTGCCTAACATGCCAAATGGCCCGCTACCAACAATGTCGGCATGTCACTTGAAGCAGAACCGATTGTTCCGGAGAACCACCGTGCTATACATTCTGATGGGTATCATCGGGTTCATAGGAATGGCAATGCATTACTGGTTCGTACCTCGATTCCCAGCCTACCTTTACAGCATCTCGGATGAGGATAATCCCATGTTAATGTACGCTGCTGGAGGTTGGTTAACAATATAAATGTTTGCCCTAACTTTCCAAAACTATTTTATTGTGTACCAAACTTACTAAATTTTTATCATTAGCGTATCAACTATGGATCGTGATAATAATCTGGAGCCACGTGTATGGAACGGAGGTGCTGATGGTGGTAGCCTCCGGGTCATTGGTCCACTGTCTGGAAACATTGAGCTACCGTGGAGCAGTGGTGATGGCAAACAACCAATGTGACGTGCCGCACCTGAACGAAGTGTTGATCAAGAACTGGGCAGCATTTGAAGGAAAAGGAAATGGGAATCAACAGCAAAAATCAAACTTCAGCAATGTACATACTGAGAAGGCACAAGAGAAGGTGATGAGCGCTCTACAAACAAGGATCAAGGAGGGTGGAAAGGGCTATGATGATGACTCTGTGTACCTAGCATCCGTTGTACAAAACGTTGTGGATATTCAATACGCTCTGGACAGGTAGGCTATATAGAAAAATACTTGAAAAATGAGGAAAAATTTAAAATATTGCCTTTTGTTTGAAACAGATACAAGGACGTTGAGGGAGTGGTGGACGGTTTGAATAATGCATACGCAAAGATGCTTTTCAACCATCAGTCAGTCTACATGACGCTGATGTGCACTTTGTTCTATACCCCGATCCGGCATCTCAAGATTCTACCTGTGGAAGGCTCATTGTTGTTTGCAGTCATCGCCGTGTTCTACTGCATTCGGCTATTCATCTTCTACCCGTCTATGGGACGACTCAATGTCATGAGCGCTACATTCGTGGAATCATGGAAAGAAGGTAGGCTATACTACTACTGCGCAGTTAGTTTCGGTATGCTTCTCGAACATTAAAACCTAATGCGCAATACCCTTGTCCGTATATTGTTTCAGGTCTGCGCCACATCCCAAGAGGAAAGTACGCATATGAGTTTTATCTGCATAAGCTGGAGAGCTGCAGAAAACTCGCTTTCGACTGCGGAGGATTCTACCTCATGCAAAAGGGAACTGTACTAACATTCGTCAGCATTGTCACCACTCACATCATTGTGTTGCTTCAGCTCTACTAAACAAAGCGTACACTCTATGCACTAACGTATTGTAGACTGTAGTTAGTCATATAAAGCACCATTCATTATTACTTTACATCAAGTACACCTGAGAAACATACAAACATTGTGGAAATGTATATAAATAGCTCAGCTTAACTTTTGCATAATATCACTTTGCCTTAAAAATCACCTAATCTAGTACTTACAGTTTAGCCTTTCAAATAAGGCAGGCGTGCGGAAGCAGTAGCCGTACAAGTTTCGCTTGTAGAACATAAATATTCACTAGCACCGTAAGAGACAAATATTATTGATATTCCATAACATATACTCACAAACACACGTAAGCATAAGCGCAAGCTAGAGCACAGGCAAACGTTAGTATCGACCAAGTCGCTTTAGGTACTGGAAATATTATATTGATTTGATTGATTGAATTCAACTGTTTACAGCAAACTAGCCAACTTTAACTCTAAATCTAAAACATTTTGCTTTCCAAATTCTAACATTTTTAGGTTAGATATAATTTCACCAACCAGCTTTGTATTGCAGTCGTAGAAATATATATATTATGATGATTGAGGTTAGATAACATAACATATAACTTTACAACGGTGCTATATAAGGTAACACACGTTACTGATTTATAAAACCGAACTCGACAATTTATTACAATGATAAAATGTGATAATTGTTAGCCATAGTCTGTCATAGGATTAAGTATGTACCTGATAACCACATGGGTGCTGGATTAATTTTCCATCCCAGGTATCTGATGAAAAATGGCTTCACGTATTCTGTCATGGGTCTCTACAGAAATACCCTGGCAAATGCGCAATCTTGTAAATAGTAATTTTAAGGGTAGGTTACAACACTTGACTAATAAATAATTATTATATAATTTCGTCCGGGCAGGATCGTTGAAAGACGCCAGTGATTTGGAAAAGGTAAATCGAATGATGTAAATATAATATTGAATATGTCGTACGGATACTAATACCCAGACCTTTTAAACCGAATTCAGTATTTTATGAAGGGTTCGTGTCTTGTGAACTTGGTCCACACAGAAATGCCCGTTAAAATACAATGTATATAATAATCATAGTAGGCCATAGTTTGATAAAATGTTTTAACTTTCTAAAAACTTGTTTGTAACTAGATAATTTTTATTGATCGGCACGTTAGGATATATACGTAAAACATAAAAGATCATTCATTGTATTGTATATGCATGTTAAGTATTTATGCACGAGAGAGAACAGAACGGTATTAATATATTATTAATTTGATCAGTCATGTGTTTAAATTGATTTTAAGTAGAATAAAAAGTATTTTAAAAATCTTCACTAGCACAGAATTTCATTGCATTGCGCATTGATAGATCGATCTCGTTAAATATATAAACAAAAAAGGACTAGAGATTTGTTTTTACGCGAATATATTTTTTTAAGGATCTGATTAAATGCTTACTCATCTTCTTCATCATCATCGTCCTCGTCATGTCTAGTATTTGTATCTCGTTTATTATCAACAGCCACATCTTCCGCTGATGGAGGAGGAGGTGGCTCAATCGCAGGACCACCTTCATTGTTGCTTTCCTCCACGGCTGCCACCGCAGCTGCAGCAGCAGCAGTGGCTTCAGTGTTGCTTCGTCGAATATGAGAAAGACAGGAGAGCATGCGGATCATGAAAGCTGCAGGAACTGTTATCGTGTCTTTTGTCTCCTCAAGCATCACTTCGTTACGGTGAATCAACTATTATAAATAATACACGTCAATGACAAACTTGATCAATATTATCGAATAAATTTTTTATAAAAAGCTATGCATTATGGATGATGGAAGCAGTAGAAAAAGCACATACCTCCTTAGCCTTGACTTTATTAAATGTATTTCCTGGCGCAATGGGAGCGAATAGCTTGATATCATAGTCAATCCCAGACGTAGCGATTATTGGATCAAATGGATGAGGTTGTACGTTATTAACAACATGATTATCAGCTTCTAGTACTTGAACCAACTTCCCTGTTCCCCTCTCCCATATAAAAACATGCCCACAGTCTGAGCCTGAGATCACATACTTCTCCCCATAAAAATTTGCCTCCTTTATCATAGTCCTCGAGTTCCTATGACCCGTATACTTCATCAGAATCTTTCCATTAGTTTTCACCTTCTCGGTTTCCTTCCACATTCTCTTTGCATTTGCAGAACTGAAATGTGAAATGAAGATCATGAAAATTCACGCTCAACCTTGTAAAGTAAAGGAGTAAAACCTACTTGAATTTACATAATAATTGCCTACCTGGTCGGCTGCTCGGTATCCATCGGAATAGTACTAACTCCACGCTCACTTTCACTCCCAACAGACATGGAAATGAGTCCAGCGCTGCTGCCACCTTCCCGATAACTCAGATTCACTGCTCCAGGCTCAACATTATGACTGTAAATCATAATAATTCAAAATTCAGCATAGGTAGACTGATAAATTCAAATTTGCCACACACCACGACTAACACGAGAAATATGTACTTACCGACTGACAAACGAGCTTCTGAGACTTGCAAGCTGATCTTCTAACTGATCAGAGCTAGTTCCAACACTTCTATTTCCTTCTTCGTTGGGATGATTCTGTTGAATAGCTTGATTTTCTTCTGGAGGATTAACATGTCCGTTTGTTCTTGTACTTGGAGGAGTCTCACCAGAGTTGGTATTCACGTCATTGAGCATCTGCGAGAGCACAAAAGTCATGCGTTCCATCAACGACTGCTGTAGCGTAGGACGAGCTTGCGCGATTTCTAAAAGTAAACAAAAAATCATGGGTAAATAAGAGTTTTACTAAATTACAAACAATGCAGTTACAGATATATTTATTTACCTCCACCCGCCTGAGTCTGCGGCCTGGCATTAGGACCCGTATCACTCCAATCTGTATACATCATTACAATGCATAGCATTTTACATAATCTTAAAAACCATATAAAATAAAAAACAAAAAGAGCCTAGATTCCAATTCCGTACCTCCCCTGAGTCTGAGTCGTTTCATGGGTGGTTTCTGAACAGTTTTTACTTTCTTGATAGGAATCATTTCTAAATTAGAGAGCTTAGGAATCTCCATACGACACCCATTCGTTTCCCCTTCATCCTGTAACATCATAAAGTATAATTTATACATTTTTTATAAATATTTACACAACATCAGTTCTAAACAAGTCTAATTGCTAAAATGCTGTTACCCTTGTGTCAAACAGGTACAGATGATCACTTGAGTACGAAGCGAGTATTTGATTTCCACAACTTGAATAGGTAAGCGAAGTGATTCTGTACATCCTGTCACTCTCTTGTAATAACGGAACCGTCAGTCTCTTCACCTCGCTGCTCAGTTGAGCTGAGTAAATGAAAGAAAAAGTACAAATTGTAACGAACCGCCCAATATAACAAACTAGAAAACTATTTACTCCCAATACATTAATTAAACCAACCTTCCAAACACGTAGGTTTACTGCCAACGGCGAGTTTCCTCCTATCAAAGATTCTAACACAACTGTCAGCAGTGCCAACAGCTAAGTACCACGGAACGAGAGGATTCACTGCCATTGCTGTAAAAACATTTACGATACAGTTTAAAACACATTAAACTTATTAGTCACTGTCTTGATGTAAATTAAATTGATAATCATGTAAATTACCTGTAACCGGCTTGGGTGCGCACACCAACACGTCAGACTAAAAATGAAACGAGATAATCAATATTATAGGGAAATCCCCAACCAAACCAGTTCAAAGCACTCAAATGGGTGAACAGCAAATAATGTTATCTCTAACAACTCACCGGACTTCTGATACATGAGCAGCTGGACTTCATCCTGAGATCATAAAACCTAACGGTGTGATCCTCCCCACATGAGATAAAAGAATGAGGTTCATTGTGTACAGTAACGATTTTATAACATGTCCCCTCATGACAGTTAAACCTCGCCTTTGAATTCTCCTCATATGACAAATCAAGATTCGTGTAATAGATCATTCCATCCCCAGAACATGAGATTACTTTTCTGTCATCCGATAATGGCAGAAATCTCGCACAAAATATATTAGATCTGTGAGCTGTCTTATAGTCCACAACCACCTTTAAAGAATAAATAAATCAAAACACTTACAACATACAGTCACAAGCTCTTTCCTTCAATAAAAGTTGACTCCACAAACATGAAATGACTCTCTTACTTTAGGTTGCATTGCAAAAACATCAGTAATTTTGATCCGCTGGTCATCCGACCCCGACAGCAGCAACGTTCCAGAATCATTCCAGCAAATGGAGTTGACACATCCATGATGAACTTTAGCCGTTTTGTACCGATCCATCCGATCAATCAAGTACTCACTGTCTACGCAAAAAAATACATCCCCAATAATTAGCACCAAAACCAAAACTAACCAAAACTAACCGATTCCTTTGTTATCGATTCCTCAAACGATTACCTTTAGCCAATCCATATAACCTGGCCCTCTGCTCCCCTCCCCCATCTAGAATGGCGTCAAACAAAGTGGTAGGTATCCGTTTCCGTCGATTAGCCATTGCTGTTAAAAACGTCAATATAAAAAAAGTAAAAAAAATTGAAGCTGTCAAATGAAATTATACAACGGTTATTATTATTATTACACAACAATTTATATAAAACTGGACAAGGGACTACTCACCTCTGGTTAGTTGGTTGCTGATGAAATTTGATGTCCTTGTTTAGAGGAGGTGTACAAAAGTTACAAAGTGCGACGAAACATGATGAGTTTGAAAAAAGATTCTCTCCTTTCTTTCTTAAGGAAAAATCCTGTCTAAAAATACACTCGAGATGATGATGAGAGGTGATGATGGTAAAAGTATGAAGCAGTAGTTGGTTACATTACACGAGAGAGCAGCTGACTGGAGTGCTCTATGCACACTGAGACTGCTCGGAGAGTATCAGTCAGATCAATGAATCCACTCTCAAAAGACATTCTCGTTCTCCTCTCTCTATATAACATCATGATGTTCATATCAGACTTTTGTGCATAAGGAAAAGGATGTACCTAAAACTGGACGTGTGCAAATGCAAAACAAAAGCACTTTTTGTGTTCTACTCTTCTCACACTTCTCATCTCGCTGCACAAAAAACATTTATGCGTTTGGGTCTTTGCGTCACATCATCGCATCGCATTGCAATCACATCTTTCACACAGAGTGCATTTGAGACAAAGGATGAAGCGAATTAGAGCGCATTTCTTTATCGTGGAGACGTGACCTTTCTTCGTGACCTTCATAAAAAAAATTATGCTCCTATTTATTTACGAACTCGTTTTTTAGGACTGGTTTTACAAAGACTTGCTTCATAAATAAGTTATTAACATAAACAAAACCATGTTAAACCAGTCGTATGCTATGTTTTTAGGGGCAATTAATGTCATTGACAAATTTATGCATGTTTTAACGTCATTTCACTGCTGGTTATTGAAAACACGTGTTATTATTAGTTTTCAAAATAAAATATGATGGTTGTGCAATTATAAACTGCAGACTTTAGTATATATTCAACCAACTATTGCATTTTGCTAATCCAAAAGCATTGTGTTCCATATTGCTTCTATATAAGATATTATCACTTTCCTAGCTATGCTCATCATTTGGGGCACATTGATATTTATTTCTTTAACGGTTCATTTTATTGAAGTTTTCTGTGATCATTTAATCTCAATGATGCTCAAATCAGCAAAATGGAGCTGATTGCCAAAAAGCTTGATCTGAAACCTGGAATGCGAGTTTTGGACGTTGGATGTGGATGGGGTATCCTGTGCAAGTATCTCGCAGAAAACTACGGAGTGGAATGCGTTGGAATTTCCGTTAGTAAAGAAGGGATAAAATACGGGAAAAGCAAACTTGGTAAGAATCTAAATGTGGAGCACGTTGGACCCCACAACTATCGCACGTTCTTTAAAGTAAGGCAAACGCATTACAAAATGTTTGAATACGCTTTTTAAATGTTTTGATTAACGTCAGAGGTTAATTGCCTTGAAACTTTCTTACAGGCGATGAAAAACTCCCTTAAAGAAGATGGAATATTTCTTCTCCATTGCGCTGGAATTAATCACAAGAATCTAACGAATCATTCATTCACAAGTACCTTCTCCCCAATTTATCTGTTCCTTATTACCGTGATGTTTGCAACACATTGAGGGATCATTTATCATTGGACCAGATTTTGCCAAAACATGTCAAGCGTGGGCAGAAAACTTTGGAAAACAGAAGACGATGATGATGAAATGTATGGGGAAAGTATGGGGAAAGGGTTTACAAATTGTGGAATCTGTACTTTTTATTTGCAAGTGCTGCATTCAAATTAAGAAAGGTGCAGGTATGGCAAATAGTTTTGAGCAAGAATGGCATATTGAGGGAATACAGAGCTGCGAGGTAATTTTTATTTGTCCAGTTTGTGCCTAACGCATCGTATATACGTACGCATATACTACTGATTATTAAAAGTTGAAGGTGATCTAGGCAATGCTGGCAAGGGTAATAATCAATTACAATTTCATTTCCGTAAATTGGGGCATCATGAGAATCCTAATTAACTAGAAATATACTATCATAAGTGATCCGTTATTAATATGAATATGAATAAAATCAGTAATTGATACATTTATGTATTTCATAAAGGGATTTCATGAGGATACCTTGATAGATTTAAAGTACTAATCAAAAAAATTGGTTTTGTATTGTAATACTTTTACTATATGTACAATTTAGTAATATATTTATCATACAAATCGACTGGAGAAGAGATGCAATTATTTGATTTTTTTTACATTCACCTACATCGCACTTAAAACTATTATATAAACACAAGTAGATCAATATGTAGTTTACCAATCCAATAATTTATTTACTACGCTCATTTGAATATCCCAACAAGTAGAAAAAATAGGAATAAAGTGATAATTTTGACATATATACACATTGCATATTATATTACACATGTTATACAGTCATTTTACATTTAAGTGTTTGATAAAGGCATTAGGATAAGTTGAGTTATTAGTGTTGAAGAAATACTGATAAAAAATTGATGACTTGAGAAAGTTTGCAAATCCTTTTCATAAGAGCAGGTTAATAATGAAGTAAGCAGCAATAGAACCAACGGAACTGAGGATGAGCTGGCGGTTGAAGTATTCGGTGAACAATGGTTCAGGATTACAGAGGTCTTCCTTGCAGAAACATATTTGTACATCGGTCGGCTCTACAAACTCACACTTGAATATACTTGAGTTAAAAAGTACACCATACGGACTAATACATCCTTTCACAATTCTTCCAGTACTATGTGTTTCTTTAAAACATTGATCATGCTTAAGTAATTCGGAATCGCGAAGAAACGAATACTTTGGTTTATCTTCCGTACATTGTAGCTCCGTTGGTTCTTCTTTCGTGCAGTCAGTCGGACAAGACCAGCATTTTAGTCCTAAAATTATAGAGAGTGCAAAAAATGAGTAATCATTAAAACCCTGATTGTTTTTTGATCCCCATCATGCTATAGTTTATGATCGAAAACGTATTGCCAATAATTGTGTACCTTGAGTCAGTTGGATGTCCAATAAGAGCAACCCTGCGACGACAATCAACGCTACCGCTACCGTTCCTTTCTTCATCATGAACATCTTCCTGGACGTCTTGATCTGATTTCCAATTATAGAGGGAAGTAGGTAAAGTTAGTCTGCTTTTAGTCTACGGTTGATTTATTACCGATGTTGGTTGTTGTACGATGATAAATTGTTATCCTGATATCCAGCACGATTAACGACCTCGCTGCTTCACGTAACTTGCTAAATCCAGGTTTTGAAGCTTCTTTCGAAAGTGAAAAGCCTCCAGCTCTGATGGAAGGAATTATGCTGTCGCTAACTCCTACTGATAACTCAAATTATATAATGAAGATTTTTGTAGGTCTAAGATAATAGTCATATAAGCCCAAAGCAGCTAGAGAACAAAGCGTGTTCAACCACGATGCTAAGCAGAGAACTAACTTTTTTCTCTTCCTCTCCTCATAAGATATATGCTTAAAACTAAAACGACATACATGATCCTATACCTTAAGCTACGTACATTCATTCATAGCTAGGTCAACGTGCAACGTCAAGATACAACAAGAAAAATCCATATTACGAAAGCTTTGCCTTCAGCTATGAATTAATTATAAAAAATCTTTGTGACTAAATACGAAAATAACTGCAGCTTTTACAACATTTTAAGTCAATAATGTACCCACCAGAAAGGACATTCAACCAACAGTTTCAGGAATGGATTGAAGCTTCTTTTGTTACAGATAATGCTTTTTCAACCAGTGAAACTGAACCGATCCAGGGCAATGAGAAAGTATTTAAAACACCCAGAACATTAAAGGGCGCAATGTCAAGTTCTAGAAAAGACACCAAGTCTATTAGTTCTTCTCGGAAGATTGCCCAAGTATTTCAAAAGCTGACCTCGTATTGGGAAGTAGTTTATGCTAGTTCGGTAAACTATTTTCGAGCCGTTTTCACCATTCCGTATATCCAAGACCTATTACATTTTGTCGACCTGATGACTTCAATGCTGCGGGTTAGTGACTAAAACGCACTAATCATCTATTGATATTGCCTCATTGAGGGGTATTCAAGAAATACAAGGTTATTCGTATCATTAACCTCATGCAAAGGTTTCCTTTATTAGGAGAAAGCATAAAGAAAGGCGATAAAATACAAAATGAAGCCACTTTAGACATGATTGAAGCAGCATGTAACTATTCTGAAAAGACGAAGCTGCTCTTTGACAAAATACTCGCAAGAAGAAGAGACAATGAGAAAAATAGAAGCAGACAAGCTCAAGATTTGGACTTTAGAGTAAGCTTACCCCTTGGAATGAAAGTTTTTATGACAGATTGGAAAGTACTTTTCGAATCTTTGATACTTCTGGTGACGGAGTTGTGAATTTTGATGGAATGTATGTGCTTTTATCCTACATTCTTATGCAAATTACATTTTACAATGAACGAGTTGGTTCTTCTTTTGTGCAGTCTCCTGTTTTAAGACAAGTTCAGCATTTAAATCCTAAAATTACAGACGATTTAAAATGTTAGATGATCCAGGGTTAATGACCTTGCCAGACTAACCAGAAGATTTTTTATGACTAATAACTCTTATGCAGTTCAGCCTTTTGCATGCATGTGTGTTTAGGATGAATCATTTCAATGTTGCTTGAATTTATGTATCATTTATTCATGATTAATTTTACAATGATTGCGACAAATGGAATTAAATTTGGTTCTCAGCATTTTCAAGTAATTCAATGATCCCGTCTTCCAAAGTCCCATTCTCTTGCTTACGTCTAGCAATATCTATAGGTAAATCTCCATCTGTATCCCTAATATTGACATTAGCACCATTCTTAAGAAGTTCTTTCACAACCTCCAACTTGGTGACACGATCATGCCAGATCGCTTGATTGAGGGGAGTAGCACCAAGCTTATTCACATTATTTACATTTATCCCTAGTTCAATGAATAACTTCAATGCAGGAAGGTTTCCCCACTCCGCAGCATAGTGGAGAGGAGTTTTTCCAGTATTACTCTTCACTGTCCAGTCAGCGCCGAACGCAATCAAAGATTGAAGAAATGTGCTAGTTCTCCCTGATTGAATTGCCACGTTCAAAAGTGGCATTCCATTGTTGTTCGTCTGATTGAAATCAACTGCATGTTTCTTAAATATTTGGAGCGTCTCATTCAGCACCTCCATAAAAGACACTGCGTAAATGAGAATGGTCCCTCCATCCTCGACTTTGTCAGTGAAGGGACGTGTGTCATTGATGGAATCCAAATACGCGACAATTTCGTGAAAAATTGGCGGAGTGCATTTCCAGGCCGCTTTGTGAAGAAAAGACTCTCCAAATTTATCATGAAGCGTTGGATCTGCGTTGTGGGTAATGAGAAGCTGGATGATTTCCATTAGTTGAGGTGCTTTGGCGTTATAACTAACCATCAAGATAAGCGCTGTGCTGTTCTCTGCATCTCTAGCGTTGACATCCGCTTTGTGGTCAATCATCATTTGAATAAACTCAAGTTGCTTCCCGTTTGTGAATACAGACTCTGTCGCGATTTGAAGGGGAGTCCGGTGCTGCTCTGTGTTCTTGGATTCAATTAATTCTGGGTTGAGTCTGTAGAGCAACCGGAGGATTTTGACCTTTTCTTGATATCTTTTCTCTGTAATCTCATTGATATCCCAAATACAGTTCCAAATCAAATCCGCATTAAAATTACAGTCATTCAGTTTCGCCAAAAATCCCTTTTCGTTCAAAAGATACTCAACAACGTCAATATCCTGTTCTGATACTGCGATATGGAGCAACGACTTTTGACGACAATCCCAGATTTCATTGGGTTGAATTGTATTTTGGACAAACTCAAGAACACTCTTGATTGTGTTGAGATCTTGGTACGCAACAACTTGGAAGGTTCTCGCTATCATAGCTGTCGAGTTCATGCTGCTAAGCTCCTCAAGTATATTCTCAGTTTTGAAGTCGTTTGGGTGCCTGCACGCATTTACAAGCAGCTCCATTACAGAGTTCTTCTCGTCTGGGTTTTCCAGCACGCTTCTTGCATAGTCAAGTGGTAAATTCCCATATCTATCTTGAATAAAGGGATCCGCACCGTGACTTATGAGTTCAGTAACGAGTTCAACAACGCTCAAGTTGGTTGATTTTTGTGGGTAGACGACGTGAAGAGGCGTGTCACCATCATTGTTAACTGCGTTGACATCAGCTCCCAGGTTTATGAACATTGTCATCCCTTGCAAGTTCATCTTGTAAGCTGCGAAGTGGAGTACAGTGTCATTATCGATGTCGTTAATTCTCCAGTCAGCCCCTAATTCGATGAGGGTGTTTAGAAACGACTCGTTCTGACCTCCGAGTACAGCCCGGTTCAAAACAGAAGTTTGGTTATTGTTTAGCGCATTCACATCACTTCCAAGCTCATTGAATAATTTGATTGCAGGGAGGTTCCCCTTGTATGCTGCGTAGTGGAGCACAGTGTCATTATCGATGTCATTAATTCTCCAGTCAGCCCCCAATTCAATGAGGGTGTTTAAAAATGACTCATTTTGACCTCCTCCCACAGCATTGTTCAAAACCGAAGTCTGGTTTATGTCTAGTGCATTCACATCACTTCCAAGCTCACTGAATAGTTTAAGCGCTGGGAGATTTCCATAATATGCTGCGTAGTGGAGGGGAGTCTCAAGCTCACTGTTCGTCACGTTCCATTCTGCTCCAAGTTGAATTAAGGTCTTGAGGAACGACTCGCTTCTGCCACTTTTGATAGCTGCATTGAGAACAGAGATATTTTCGTTCGTTCGTTCTATGGCGTTAAAGTCAGTTGAATATTCTTTGAAAAGCTCCAGCGTCTCTTTTTGCACCTCCGTGTGTCGAACCGCGGTGAGAAGAATCGTGGTCCCTGTTTCGTCAGCCAATGCAAATGACTTGGTCTGCTTTATGGAAACTACGTATGACATCATTTCGTGAAGTAGAGTCTGGTTGCTTTGATTAGAAGCAATCCGAAGGAATTTATCTACAACCTGGTCAACAGTTACGGTTTTGCTTGTTTTTAAAGTCAGGACCGGGGTCACGAGCAAGGAAAATGAGAGCACACAGAAGCAAAGTACTTCATACCTGGGACGACGTTTCCACCTCATTTTCTGATAATTGAAAAAAATTATGCTGGATTAGTTCATATTTTAAAAACTAAATCATGCCCGTTTTTTGTCAGAATTCTTACCATTTCACAATCCATGTTGACAAATTTCTATCGCTATCACAATTTCTTCTTTTGACGAACGGTCTGCGTTTGAAGCTGAAACTGGAGCAGCTGGAAATTATCATAAGGAAAAGAAATGCAAGTCAATGTGAGACATACAATCTGTTATATATAAAACCAAAGTTAGCTGGATAAAGATGGACGGGGGCAGTTTAGGTCAACGAGTATTACAATTTCTTCGTAATTGTTTCCTCATTAACGAGCATTTATCATATGTTTACGTTAATTTCAGCTTGTAATATTTTTTTATGTTAAATAATTTAAGATTAAAATGTTATTCAATGCATGACGCCTCAGAGTTTCTTTCATTTATATGATTTCACCCAGTACGCGTTCAAGTTAAAAAACTGTATCATTTTTTTCCTCGCTACTTTAGACAAGATGTTTGCTTTTGCGTTACTGGGATTACTTGTTGGCATTAGTTGGTCTTGATTGATAAGCGAAAGATTTGCTTGTGACATGTTTTGACGTGGGTAAATATTATTTAGTGAAATCATCGGCATTTCTGCATAATATAGCCATAACAGATCAATAGTTTTGTGAATGTGTTCACTTGACGGGTCAAAATATTGACGAGCGGTTATCTCGCGAAAATTGGACTGGATGAACTGCGAATAGGTAGATGTAAGGTTAAGATGTAAGATAAATGAAGAGATAAAGGTTTATCAATTTGTGATGATGATGCGATATGATTTGTTGTGATTTGTGATCTTTTGTTCTAGGGGAAAAGCCTACGTGCAGAATCGCAAGTTTCCCTCAAGTTACACACTCTAATCAGCTTTATTGATACTCACTTATCTACAATTTACAATGGTTTTGTTTAGGGTCAACAAAACTGCTTGTTAATGACAATTCCGGGTTAATCGCAGCTCAGGTCTTGCGAACAATCGTTTTATTGTTTAAATTTCGTTTAATTTTGCTGGTGAGATTCAAAATGAAATTCCAAACCACACAATTTAGTCTTTTCATATTTCTCATTATATTCACGGCTGTGTGTGGAAATGCGGTGAGAACGGTTGTGTATCGAGATGGGGATACTGAAGATTCTTCGTTTGAGGATGACGACTTGTCTCCAAGGGTAAATGCGTTTGGGTCCTTTGCTTCAATGAATAGAGCAGCTTCAAATATTAGGGGCAAGACACACGTGGTCGTTGAGAATGGGGAGCGTGGTGTGGTTATCATTGTTCGGGGGGAATATGAGACAGAGCAAGAAACAAGCCCGAGTGAGTTCATAACGAGAAACAGTTTCAAAAGCAAAGGCGATGGGTTCAGGAAAGCTATCAGGCAACAAAGGTTGAAGGAATGGGAAAATACGCTCCCAGATTTCTCGAACGCTATTGATGATGGTTCTGACGAATTTGAGCCACCACCTCATCAGCTCGTTGCTAAAATGGCTCGCTACATTGTACATAACACGGGTGAGCAGGAAAGCATTTGTAAATTAATGTGGATGCAACTGATCAGGGTTAAAAATATGTTTGTTTAATGTTTGCAGATTGGTCATCTCTGGCCACTATCTCGACCGTGCCTGCTGTGCGTGGATATCCTTTTGTTAATATAATTTCCGTTAGTGATGGGCCTATAAACAACTCTTCTGGAATTCCATACTTTTATATAACTTCGCTAGACATGTCCTCTGTAGATCTTGAGGTGTAGTTTAATTTTTATTGATATTGCATTCAAGCGTATTTTCTAGAATGATAATTTCTCAAATGCTTTTTGTAGAGTGACAACAGAGCTTCTCTTACAATGTCGCTGGCTGAGACTGACTACTGTAAGAGCATGCAATATGACCCGGAGGATCCAAGATGTGCTCACGTCATTCTTTCAGGACACATTCTACCCGTGAGTCTCTAATTATTATTTCGAATTGGCTAATTTGAATGCGTTTATTCATTAACGAACATTGATTTCCTTATGTCAGGTAACGGATAAAGAGGAGCTCAGATTCGCTACTAACGGATTGTTTACCAGACATCCAGAAATGAAGACTTGGCCAAAAGGTTAGCATAAGTGAACTTTGCTATAATTTATACTAATTCGTAATGGGACTAAATTTATCTTTACCTATATGATTTCAGATCACGGTTGGTTCTTTGCCAAGTTAGATTTAAAGAACGTTGTGGTGCTGGACTATTTTGGGGGCGCTGTAACAGTCAAGCTTGATGATTACTTTAAGCAAACTCTGCTAACATTTTAGACTGAATAAGAATATCATTTTATTTTAGGGAAACTATCAATAAATGTTGCTCTGTTCGTTTCTTATAACATTATATATTTATTTATATATTGCAATATTGCCACATTCCCACTTCCCAGGTACCCATGCAGGCGTTCTAATTCAAAAATTTGCAAAGCTTATTGATACTGCATCACACGGCATCAACGCATGATAAATGATCGGGACAATCGGGCTATGTGAATATTAACTAAAACATAATGCCTGGATGAATGACCTATATGTATGTCTTAATTGACACATTGTTCTATTGTGTTTGATTCCAAGAAAAACGTGAGGTTTATGCCTAATTTTTTTTTAGTGAAATCGATTTATTGGGTGGCCCAAATTCATTCGCTTTGAGACATTTCGAGATCATTTTTGCACTCGTGTAACTTTTTGAAACTTGTGAAAAAAATATCTGTTAAAATGGGTGACCAGGCGTTAAAAGCCCTGAATGAGCTTACAACTAGTATTGTTGAGTCAGGAAATGAAATAGAAGATTTGAAGGTGCAGTTGACTCGTCATAAACTGGACACTGAAGCCGTGGTACAGGAAGGAAAAGAGATGATGCAGCTTATCCTAAAACTAGAGCAACGTATACTTGCAATTGACAATAATGAGAAGGTAAAATAATTTGCACATTTTTATAATTAATTTAATTAACAAATGGTACAATCGTCAAGCGTCATCTTACCTAAAATACTTTGTAATTTTAGTTATTTGTATTTTATTATATTTTTTTTAGGATTTTGATGGACAAGAAGCACAAGAGATTCCTGAAGATCCGAAAGAGTAGGAATACAAATCAAAAGTAATCCACCTTACTAGCTGGATTTCTTGTTTGTAATTATTGCAGACTTTTGAAAATAAAATAAAATCATGATTTAAATCGTTTCATTTTGCGGGTTATTTGGCATCATTAGTTATAGCGTAAAGTTTTTTGGGGATTAAGAATCAAGAAGTTCTGGACCTCTTAACGTTATATTTTGCAATTAAAATACATTTCTAATTTCATTTTACCGAAATCATTCAAATTACGGCAGTAGACGTATCGATGTTATTAACACGCGTCTAATCAATCTTGCTTCCGCATGTTATTCTTATAAGAAACCCAAACGAAGGTCAAAAGGATATGTATGTTTTATATTGTTCCTCGATTCTCTTTGTCTTGTCATAGTTGCATTGCAGAAGAGCAGGGGTAATTAGCTCTTGACGTTATAAATGTATTTCTAATCAGGGTGATAAATGTTAGTCTTTATCATTAGCTAATATATCGTACATTTCTAAAAGTACGCCACTCCTAAAAGTTTTACAAACCTTTTCTATTTAATCCGTAACGGCTTATC
Organism: Orchesella flavescens; assembly: GCA_964034955.1. Taxonomy (NCBI): domain Eukaryota; kingdom Metazoa; phylum Arthropoda; class Collembola; order Entomobryomorpha; family Orchesellidae; genus Orchesella; species Orchesella flavescens. Next base: position 2,047,456 of record OZ035958.1, on the reverse strand, counting down.
TAATGATGAGGTCAACCGCTTTGAGATATGAATGCATGACATGTGAATCATATAGATTTCATCTTTTACTCTAACGCAACACTCTATACCTACGATTTTTCTAACTTTCTTAGAACTTTTCTACCTCATACTATTTTGTATAGAATACCTGAAATAGTTGAGCAGAAACTGTTTGATATTACGTTTCTCATTTTTAATATTGCTTACGCGTCCCATCATCTCTACTTCTCATTACGCTTGCAAATTTTAAGTTTTCCAATTTTTTATGAGCCCCCACGCTAGTTTTTATATCACGTCATCATCATTTTCAGCAGTTTTGGTGGTGATGAAGCCTATACCTTTGCGGCTACTTGTTTTTGACAAACCACCTCTTCCTTAGTTAGAATCATTTTCTAATGACGGTGACGCGTCTCAATTTTCTTGTTACTCGACATCCCATCAAAGGGTCAAACTAAATACACGACATTGAAGATTCTTCATTTGAGGATGACGACTTGTCTCCAAGGGTAAATGCGTTCGGGTCCTTTGCTTCAATGAATAGAGCAGCTTCAAATAGTAGATGCAACCACGCGTGGTGGTTGAGAATGGGGAGTTCGGGGGTCAAATGAGACGGATCAGGAAACAAGCCCGAATGAGTTCGTAACGAGTAATAGTTTCCAAAGCAAAAGTTTTCGGAAGGCAATCAGGCAACTAAGGTTGAAGGAATGGGACATGTTCCCAGATTTCTCGAATGCTATTGATGATGATTCTGACGAGTTTGAGCCACCACCTCATCAGCTCGTTGCTAAAATGGCTCGCTACATTGTACATAACACGGGTGAGCAGGAAAGCATTTGTAAATTAATGTGGATGCAACTGATCAGGGTTAAAAATATGTTTGTTTAATGTTTGCAGATTGGTCATCTCTGGCCACTATCTCGACCGTGCCTGCTGTGCGTGGATATCCTTTTGTTAATATAATTTCCGTTAGTGATGGGCCTACAAACAACTCATCTGGAATTCCATACTTTTATCTTTTAGCAGTTAAATATATTGCTTTACAGTGTTTGAATATGCATCGACAGGTGATGTACACGGCTTTAATCGCTCGCGTCTTATTTTCAATTAGAAAATATGCGGTGGCAGTAACAATCATAGCAGCCCATATAAGAATGATTGCCAGGAACTTTGAGATCTCAACGGTTTCTGATCCAGGAATATATGCTTGATTGTGAATTTGCTTCCTGAGCATTGCGTGCCACACTGCCATGCCATCCCACCAGCTGCCTCCATCCTCATGATTGTGACGTAAAGCCAATGCTTATTTTCTGTTTTAATTACCCAATCAAAGTTACCCAGTGCGAACGTGATTATCCCCCGGTAGCCTATTTGTCTGGAACAGGAATCAATACGAGCGACTGCATATTGGCCTAATAGATGTGCCTTAACATGAAAAACTATGCTAGTGTATTTTTACAATCGATTAAAATATGAAAACTAATTTTCTTCAAACCTAATATCCGGTATGAAATGAATGAAACTCAGACTTTTCTGATACCATCTGCACGGATACATCATGCATTCAGATAATAACTATGTACATAGAAATGAGGTTCAAAATTTTAAAACAGACATTGGAATTGAAACATTGAGGAAAGTTCAAGGTTCTGTTATAATATATATTGGTCTATATATTGATCAAATGACAAAAATGATTATCAATCGTTGAATTCATTTAAACCATTGATTTAAGGTGGCGATCAGTGAAAAATTGATTTTATGTTCTGTGCAACAAACCTTTTTTGGTAGCTGGCTTATCTATTTTGAAGCTCCTTCAAGCTTCAACATATCCGGTTTTCCTTAGCGAGCTTATTAAAATAATGAAATGAAAGATCAAATTGAAGCATTAATACTTGAATTACTTTTTTATTCCCAAAGTTAGCACCCACGAAGGAAACTATGTTTATAACCCATAAAAATATAGGTTTCAAAGTTTCAACATCGGAGAGCATCCTTAGGCGAGGCTGTATCCAGCTTTAACTCAACTATCTGCACTCCCACTTCATATAACCTTCCATGCTTCCACTCCTGGCCGAAAACTTCTGTTCGATAGACATATTTGCGGGTTTCCTCCTGCTCCTCATAGTGTCTGATATCAGCTTCCATAGATGCACATCCCAGTTTCAGATTTGCAATTTCCCCTTCCTTTTCAACAAGCTTTGTTTCTGCTGAAGATAAAGCCAATTTCAGGGTCACGTTTTCATCTTCAATCTTCTCAAGCTTTTGTTCAAGCTCAAGAATCTTCGGCTTATCCCCTTCCACGCAGTCTGCTTTTAGGGTATCTGACATTTTTGTAGCCTCACACAGAGCAGCAGTATTTCTAGATGTATAGTTAATTTTTTTGAAAGATTAGGATCAAGAAATTAATTGCAGTTTAGCAGGAACAATTTGAGCCGTAGAAAAATATTCTACTACCGCAGCAAAATTAATAAAAATATTTAAAGTTTTACCAAAGGTGTAAAATGCTTACTGATGTGGTATATAGTTTAGAAAAGCTCCTCCTTGGTAAAATGAATCATGTACGTGGAACAGAGTGAATGCCAGCATGCATAACACCAGAACCAGATAGACAATAAAAATTTATTTCAATTCATTAAATCATGACTCATGTCATTAACATTTGTTCTTCGAAGAGAAAAAAATTAACATCATTTTTATTACTTTCCTGTCTTCATTTGCTTCGCATATATCTTTTGTTCTATATCATGCATTTATGCAAGCTTATATGCATATCATAATTTTATTATATGAGTGATGGTGATGGGGACAACAAATCGTAAAACCTTTTAATGTATCAGCTAGCTAAAAATTTATCAACTATATATTCATACTCAAAAATCAGTAATCATATTTGACATTTGACTGTGATGATGACACAGTGGACTTAAAAGTTTCGAATAACTCATGGAATAATCTCTCTACATATTTCTTCAACATCCTGTTGTTCTTATCAAGTTTGCTAATCTTCTCTAAATAATTCAATTTAGTTTGTGATGCTTCACAATCATTTCTCATGTTTCTGTTGATATGCGCTGTATTTATGTTGGGTGATATAAAATTATGTGAAATGATAACATTAATGCAAGACTACAGACAAAATGGGAAATGTTTAAAGTTTTTTTTATTTCAAATGTTCATAATAATTTTATGATTGCAGCAAACTGATAAACCAAAACCACGAGGAAGACGCATGGTTAGTTCTCAGGTAGCCTTGGCTGCTTCATCCTTCCGTATCGTTAGAAGCCGACCTCTTGAGTCCTCGTCGCTCATCAGCACACTACAAGACAAACGATGAAATAAGATTCATTCATTTTGGGGGAAAATACACACATTGAATTGAATGATTCGTGATTCAAAAGGATGATTAAATAATTTACCCTTGGCTCGGTAGCGGTAGCGTCGTCTTCCTTTTTACGAAGGACTTGAGGAGGTTGAGCCACCATCCGTTGATTCAATACCCGCTGTTGGAGCAACAAATCGTCGACTCTCTCATGCAGCCAATCGTGTTGAGATGCAAGTGTGTTAATCCACTGTAAATTCTCGTTCTGCAGTTTTTTATCCGCTTCTAACTCCTGGTAACTCAAATTAGTTTGAGTGACGACGCCTTTTGCAGCCTCCTGGACACGAGTTATTTCCGCCGTCAAGTCATCGGCTTTCTCTTCCTTTTTTGCTTCGGCAATTTCTGCTTTCAAACTTTCAATTTGTCCTTCCAGCTCGATGATGTGAGCCTTATCTTTGGACACGGTTTTTAGCAACTCCAAGGTCAAAGAGTCAGACATTTTCGAACAAAGAAATTGGGAGTCGTAGAATCCCACAAAATAAAGTTTTAAAGTGTTTGTGAAGGATCACGAATATGAGAATGAAGGTGTTCTTGATGTCGTAAAGTAAAAAAGTGTTTGTCAGCCGAGCCGAGATAATTTCAATGTAAGTATGAAGCAAAATCAAGGATAAACCCATCAAAATATTTTTCTTGGAATAATGAACAATGCAATTTAAGTCTATTCAATTGAGCGTATATAGCGTACACTCAACTTTCTCATACAATTATGGCCTTGAAACGTTTTATGTATGTCCAATGCGAATACAAAGTTCAATATCTTTATAAAACTGTTTTTGTGCTTCCATACTCCTATGCGTACTTTATAATGCTATAGTAGGCAGTAGTAGACATATGCCTAAGACTTTTGATATAAAGAAACTTATAAGCAATGCTGCAACTTTCGAGTCTTATCTTTTGACTATGCAGTTTTCAGCAACTTTGTAATCAACGAGTCGGACATTTTCAAACAAATTGGTAGTAGAATCCCAGAGAATAGAGAAGAATCATAACCATTACAACAACTTTGAACAAAAATGCTTTTTGATGCTCATCCTTGCTTAATATAAGTCTTCAGCCGAGGAAATAAAAATATAAATTTTATCTTGATGCTGCAGATGCATATATGTGAAGCTAAAAGCATCAAATCGCACCCTATTCATGTTCCTAGCGATTAGTTAATACAGACTAGCATTATCATGTCAAAGAATTTGCATACCCGTGACAATTTCTCGAAGAATCAACTCAAGGATAACGGAAGTGATATGATGATAGAACAAAGGAGACAACGTGTAATTGTATCATTAATCTGGTTTTACCATACAACGCTAAGCTAGAATCCATTTCGCTACCTATTCCGTCGACATTGGAAAGAGCTTTTGATTCCAGCACAATATGTGTTCAAGACACATCATCGTTGTATTCCACATTTCAAATGAACATCTTCCTTAATATTCAACTTTTATGCCTTCATAAAGTGAAGCTGAATATAAATACCAACGAAGTAGAGAAAATACACCCATTTGGTTTTATTTCGCGACTTTTGGACCTTTCGTCCAGTATTCGTCTTACTCATATTATTAACCGGCCCCGGCTTCATAGAAGTGTTCTTGATTTCAGGGTCGGTGCCCGTTGTCACGTTAGTTGAATGATTAAAGCTGCATGCACCTATCTCGAAAAAACGAAGTTATTCTTGGACTGAATACTTACAAGAAAAAAAGTCAATGAGAAAAAGAAGCAGATATTGGATGTCAGTTAGCTTGTCCCTTGAAATGAAAAGAAATGTATGCATATCAGACATGCGTATGTAAATTGTATTCAGTTTGAACGAGCCTACCGATGCATAAATGTTTTGCATGTGTGTATGCTCTTTTATCAAGATACATTGCTTATCGCTCTCAATGTAGTTTTGTTATAAAACAAATGACCTTTCTGGTGCCACCTCGCCACCTCATACATACACATCAAACAAGCCTTACTGAATATGGGAATAAATCTTTGGTTGAAGAAAAGGAAGATGTGTACATAAATTCCTTTCGGCTTTAGATTGTCATTGAATCAAGGTGGGCTGCTGGAAACCAGCTCATGGATTTTGGCTTACATCACTATCCTGAAATGCCTTTTCTTGAAGTTTCTTGAATATGAATGACTTCAAGTGGGTTCATTGTACATTTCATCCAAACACAACTTCGTTCTTAACATTCGAATTCCAACGTCCCAACAACAAAGGAATATCTAACAAAAAAGTTGATGTATTCTATTCTAGAGCTTCTTTGTCGTTGCGTCTGTTAACTTAAACCAAAACCCAAGAGATTAAGATGAAACACAAGAAGAACGTTATCCAAAATCATCAAACCAATTACCAATCAAATGGCATTCTGTTCTGTAGTTATTTCAATAGCATTCCCATAAAAAAAATTGCATACCGCAAACCAGCACAACTTCTCGAAGGAACAACGGGAAGTAGTAGAACAAGGGATAAACGAGAAGGTATATAGAGAAGCAGGTAAACGACAAGGCCACACAACGACACACAACACAACCACAATTTTAGGTATCCTATTTTATCCACAGCAGCAACGTGCATGAAGACCACATAGTAGCAAAAGCATATATAGCAGACGTTTGTTGTAGAAGCTGAACAGAAAAGAACGAGAGACGCAACTTCTCTGTTTGCTTCATTTGTTCCTTGAGAGTGTGCGTTGTCCGGTGAAACTTCTTGTGAATTTTTCTTGTCTTGACCCACCTATTGATTGAACATTGTGTTAATTTTTGATCGTTGTAGTTTGTTGTATCAACTGACATTGGAAGCAGTTTTGTTTGCGTTCATTATCATTAGTTAGTAGTTATTGAAATCGAAACTCGGATTTAGGTATTTAGAACAACGGTAAAATTCAGTCTTTATACAGTCAATAGTTGAAATAGGTTTGGTAGTGTAGGTGGCAGATAGGTGGTGTAGATTTAGTAGGTTACAACAAGGTGGTGATTAATTAGGTCTTGTTAGGCATTTGTGATGTCCTCTCCACGGTCCCTCCACTACGACCTTACAACAAACACCTCACCCGCTTCAACGACTATGGATTGGAATCAGGTAAATGTATTATATTTTAAACCTTTGAAATCAGTTTCGTTGATTGTTAGGTATTATTATTTGACACTATAATTAATTCGGAGTATGGAGTGCCTAGTGAGGTTATATGCATTCAGTATTTGTTTAATTATCTGTGTCATTATTTTTCGATTTTCAGATTATAAACTTTTTGAAGGAGTACAGAATTTTGGAATGTTCCTGCTGCTCCGCCATCTTGGGCTTTCGGAACAGAGCATCTGGGAAGCTGTATTGTTTGGATGGGTGCCATGAAAGGACTTCACCTCCGCCAATGACCCATATACCGTAAGTATTGAATTTGCTTCATGTTCCATACTGATAATGATGAATGGGTATGAGTATTATAGTATCATTTACTCGATTGGTTTAGTAATCCATTGGGAGGTGCCGTTATTCCACCTGCTGGTCTGATGAATGGAAACACTCCAATAACGATGTTTTCGAATGGACTTCATGGAGCTGTTGGTGGCGTTCCTAATGGTATCGTAGGCTACAAGCAACCACCTATTATGCCTATAGCTGCTAGAGTGCCGCCTACTGATGAAGCAGTTCATCCGATTTCAGCTCCAAAGGTTGTTGAGGACCCACCTGTGGAGGAGAAGGCCAAGGCTCAAGAAGCAGTACCTATGTCAGTGAAAACAGCCAAGGTCAGCAGCAGCGTACAGCAGAGTGTTCACGTTATTGAAAAAGTCAAAGTCGAACCATCTCAACCACAAAAATTGATGAGCAACGTGCATGTTCCTCTCCGTAAGACTAATGTATTTCAGGCATCCGTTGATGATCCTGATGCAAAAATCGAAGGTAAATTATGCAAAATTAATACTTTTTTTGTTGTAAATGCTGCAGATTTAAAGGTGTGATCAATCATGTATTCATTTATTAATTTACATTTGATTTTTATTTTGTAGAGCCAAAGCCTGTGCCACCAGTTATTGTTATTGTTGAACACAACCCGAATGTTGCATTAAGTCGTGCTAATATCCCTTGGCCAGAATACCGAAGCTCTGAATCATTGAAGGTAATAATCATACCAATTGTATTTTATTCTTGAATGCTTCATTTTAACTGGTACGTGTCAGTAACTGTGAATTGTTCCTTCTTGTTTTAGTGTACCGTCTTGTTTGATTGTGGAGATGGAGGCTTTTTCCTTCAGTCGAGCGATCCTCGAGTCGTAGAATCTGTTAACAGCGTAGGGGAAAGAATTGTTGATTTTGTTCGCTCTGGGAAATGTAAATCGTTGGCGAAACCAGCAGTGGGAGCTCTGTGCCTTGCCCCTTTCGAAGGGGTGCATTATCGAGCGGAGATTATTGCGGAAGAGCCTCGGGCTGCGCGGAAATGGCGGACGTTTTTTATTGACTATGGAAATACCGAAATCCTCAAAGCTGAGGATCTCCTTATCCTTCCCGACGAGCTGAAGAAGACACCTCGTTTATGTGCTTTTGGATACTGGGATCAAGTCTTGGCTGGATACAAGAAACCGGATGAACTTTACAACATTTGTGAAATAGAAACTGTTCCTACACTTGTGACATTTATGAAAAAGGTTAGTAGAGATAGAGAGTAATTATCACGAAGGTTGACTTTCAGTAGTTTTTCAAGCAAAATTGGATTTGTATGATGCGGTTTTGATTTTTTTGATGTGTAGATTACTGACGGCCAATATTTAGTACAAATTGGGGAAGCAGCTAAAGCAATTTTTGAAGTGGAAATGCCTGTCCCTGTGCAGGTCAAGTCACCACCCCAATGGGCGGATTGCACCTTTTCTCCAAATTTGTTATCCACTAATGCTGTTGTACAAATCATTTTTGGATGGGATACACTCACGTACAACTTAATGGCTGACGCCGATGGTGAAAGTGTAACCAAGTTCCAGACGTTTATTGCAGAATATGCGAAAGAAGGTAATTAATGTTCTTTGTTGATTTAATGTTTTTGGAATTTCGACATGTGTACAATGCTTTTAGTATTATTTCTGATTAAACCTTACTACTATCACTATCTCATCTTTTTATATGTTGTAGCTGAGCCACTAACCAGATCTCCATGTCTTGGAGAAATCGTGGTAGCCCCCTACGATGGTGTATATTACAGAGGAAAAGTGGACAAAGTTGAAGGTGACAACTGTACTTGTACTTTCGTGGACTACGGCGACTGGAAGGTGATCAAAATCAGCGATATCAAGCCCGTAAATGACGCCATAATGAAAGTAAGTAGTTTGAAACACGATAATTATTGCTATCATATCCCACTAATTATTAATGACTATCTGGATGTTTAATAAACCTGACAATAGGCAGATATATAGTAACCTGCGATCTAGCATTTATGCTGAATAAAGTTAGCATAAGCTGTGTCTGAGTAGTTCATTGGTTTAAAAAAGATTTGAAAATTTTCATAATTGTGGCTGCTATTGAGATTTTTTTCAAAAATTGACCTTTAATCACTTATAGGTCACGCTGGGGTCATTTCTGAACTTTGATATTAGCATAGTTGAGTTTTTCTTGAAAAATAGCATCATTTTGATGTATCATAAGCCATGTTTTGCTATTAAAATTTTTTGACCTTGACCTTTGACCCAGTTACCGTTGACCGATTTTGCTCATCTTAGAACTTAGCCAAGAGCTTGACCTAAGGTATCGTTTAGCAAAAAGAATTTTTGAAAATCTTCAACGGTGTAAAAGTTATCGTGCGAACAGACGGACAGACGGACGGACGGACGGACGGACAGACAGACTATGATCCATTCTAAAAAACCTGCTTTTGATTGATCTTCGATCGCAGGTTAATAATGGGCTCGCGTTTGTTTTTATAGTACCCAGTGTATGGAATGAAGGTTCGTCTTGCCAAGATACCAGATCCCCCTGAAGGTTTCACTTTCGACCACCAAATGGAGGACTTAATTTACAGTATGAATTATGTTTTGGAGCTGGTGAGTAACGTAATTAACATTTTTTTTTCATTTTGAAAAAGTACGGTAACATTTGACATTGAATTTGAATCATTTTTGTTTAGGAGGAGAAAGGAGAAATTAAGCCAGCCGATCTTCCTCATTTTGATGCAAAAGTGTGGGACTTGAAGAAAAAGAAACTGTTAAACGACGTGATCAAAGAAGCCATCGTTAAATGCCAGTAAACTTGCTCCAACTCTATTATGAAGATTTACTGCTAAACACGTGTGTTTAGAATAGATTAGTTATCGTATATTCCCTTTTCTAGAAAGTAGTATTCTGAAATCGTTATTTTCATACATGTAAAATGTGTTCCTATTAATTATGTGGCGATTTAGTTTTGTGTTTGTTTTTAGAGTGTCTTGATATTTGATTGATATTGTGTTACGTGTTAATGTGGCTTTTGATAAAATAAAGTTAACAACGACACAAATGAATATTTATGTTTCAAATTTGTATGTTAGAGCATAATTCATTTTTTCAGTAATGCAGAATACATGGGAATACCCAATCATTTTGAATTTTGGTTTTAACATATTTCATAAGTTGGAAGGAAAAGGTTCTCTATTTGTGTGAGTTATCTATTTACACAATTTTGATAACAAATGTAACATCGCTGCAGAAGTGACCACCTTCAATCACAAGTTGATTAGATTTGAGATTGTCAATTTAAGTATGAATGCCGCACGCACGCTCAAACTGCTCCTAAAAATCAAAGAGTGAAACACAAGGACAACGTGCATAAACTTTACCTTTTTAGCATGAACTGACTTTGATGACCTTCATTTCATTCATGATTTCTTTGACATTTTGAAGTAGTTTGTACCCAACTTTTCAATTCACGACCTACAATAACGAATTATGAGCTATTATCTTTGACTATTCAGTGTCAGAATGCAATTAGCATAACATAAATATTTTTTATTTCGATATTAAAAAGCGGTTTGTACTCCAAATTTATTGACACATGCAAAACATTTAAACAATAATGCAAAATTTTAAACAATTTATGGTTATAATTTACCATGCATTATTGATTATTTCAACTTAGAATTTTAAGCATTGTTTTAATGTCCAGTTGGCTAGCTGGTAAATGCATCCAAAATTGGAACTGAATCCATATCCCAGTACCAATATTCATGAAAAACCTGTATATCGAACTGGTTCTCATAAGCCACATCCATATTTGTATGAGTTTGACGGATACTTTATCCCAAAATGTCATTAGATTCCAAAGATTTTCTCCGTTGTATCCTTCCACATCTTGGAGACAAGTATATAGCAAAGCTTTATAAGTCAAGAAGGGCAGTCGCTTGGTTAAACCTTCCATAAAGTTACTTTGAATGGTGACCACAGTCTCATCCATGGTTTTTAGGCTTCCCACAATAATATTTTGGAATAGCTTGTCAAACACCTCAGGATCCGGTTTGATGCAAATGTTAAACTCATCCTTCATCCCTAGTAGTCTTCCATAAATGGCCCAAGTATGCATAATCCCTTTCATTTCTTCATATCTGTCTTTAATTCCAAATAATCTTGGAAACATCCACATTATTGAAACGAACCCAAATTGTGTGGTGGCCATATCCAGTTGACTTATAGGTAGTGGAGGATTCCATGTCAAGAGATGCTTTGGGGCTGATGAAGTATCAATGTGTTTTAGGTCGGCTTGCATAGCTTCAATAAGTTTTTTCTTCCAACCTTCAGATGAATTCATGGTCTGGGTTGGCTGAGGGGGAGGAGGTGATCTCTTATACATCTTGCCAGCGATAGCATGCATTTTCCTCACGGTATCAAAGGTCTTGAACGCTTTCGCTTCGTCAATTGTGACTAGAAAAAAATCGCTAATTCTTTGTATTGTGGATAGTAACCTGCGAAAGGAGAATTCTGGATTTGTCAGTTTTCCAGTCCTCAAGACCACGGTAGAGTTGGGCTTCAAAGCAAAGCCGATCAAGAGACCCAAAATGTTGGCGAGTACGAGTTGGGTAAGATGTCGCTTATGAAAGTTGATGCTGTGTTCTATCAAGGATTTGTCCACCCAAGGAATATGACATAATGCAACGAGAGGACTATCGTCTCCAGGAGCGTAGGACGCTTCTGTTACCAATGCAGTGTAGAGATCCTGATGTTGTTCTTCACAAGAACTTTCTCTTACATTTGATTCAGGTTTCCCCGGAGCTGTATCATGATGGTGCTTTGAATAATCTTCCTTTTCAAAGTTCTCAATTGTCGAGACTTCAGCAGGAACCTCCTGTTCTTCATCATGATTGTTACCAAACCCCATGTCACTAGCCCCAAAAATTCTGATAAAACTTATAAAATTGTATGAATTTTTTTCTCCACAAACTTAAGAGAATTGAATTGGAAGTATAAAAAATGCCTGTCCTGAGCAGGACTATTAGTTGTCTACTGCAATTGATGTCGTTTTAACCTGGCCTAACTTCATACTGGTTCTTTTAGGGTTCTGGTTCTGCTTTTATAGGAATGTGGTGTATTGATTTGGACCTTCCCCAATGAAAAACTTATATTCCAAACTACGCTTAGTACTTGATTATCGGGATGGTGTATCCAGCTATAACGCATTGTTATAAGAAGTTCTTGACATGAATGACAAGCTTGTCAATAACTTATTGGTAACTTTGAACTTGACATTCAAGCGCTCTTATCCTCTTATCAGGTGCTTGAGTTATATATAAAGGTGAGGTATTGTAAATTATAACGCCAACTAATACCACACACAGACACACATCTACCTATACTGCCTTTTTTTATTTTTAAGATCCTGCCAATATGTGCAAGAAATACCAGTTAGTATTTGGTAATTTTATTTTTCAAAGTTTTCATCCCACGACTTATCAATCAATATTTTTTGGCATACGCATTTTTAGCCTCGTGACTTGTTTATCTTTATACTTTTTGAATAATAAAATTATATAGTAATGTCAAATTTTGGTATAACGAAATTATTGGAAAACATACAAATTGTTCACAACATAAGTTAGATCCTTCACGCCCCGTCCTATCTGTAAATATATTCGGAGCTATAATTATGGATCACGTGAGTGCTCACTCTACACTTGTGTGATCGGTACACTACTGATTGTCCACTATTACCCGCATGCATACGTTATCCTACCTTAAAGTGGCTTTGTGATATGTTAATTTTAATGGCTGCAGAATGTGTATTCGTGGAGTTTAAAGTAATTATAACTGCGAGTAAACAGGCCCAGAGACGTAGCTGAAGAAGGCGCTGAGTGATCACCTCCCCCCATGTCCACCAAATCTCCACCTCCGCGATCCTCTCCCAAAGTGTTAAAGCATTACTTAGAATACCATTCCGGATTCTGGATTTATGCACAAGTACATGCACACGGATGCTATGCTATTTGCTATTCTTACATATAAGTTTCAGCCAAATCGATGAGTTTCTGAATTTTCGAGCCTATGACTTTCGAACCGCCTGACCGATTTGTCTGAAAATTATTCCCAGAGGTCCTCTTGAGTAGTACTACATGTGTGCCAAATTTGAGCCAAATCGGTCAATATATGTCACAAGGAGAGTGCGCACAGAGTAAAACCATTACTTCGTTGAATGCTCTCGCTTCAGCTACGTAATAAACTAAAACGCTTTTCTTGTTGTTGGAAAAATGAACTTTTGTTATGAATATGAAAGCGTTGATAAGCCATGAGCCCAAACTCAAGGAAATAGGAAAAGCGTGATCATGTCTTCCATAATATAACATTGTGACACAACAACATGCGTGAATTAGAATCTGCACCTTTGAACTTACTAAATATGCCTTATAAAACATGCTTTAATACGTTATTTGCCAAATAGACTAGCTACTGCATCCATAAATAACTCAAACAACTGAAACAAAAAAAAATTAACTGACATGTAGAATTTTAAAGTTTTATTTTATAAACAGTTTACAACAAATGATTAACTCGATAATGATAATTTTTAAGGTAACAACAAATGAATAAGTGTAATCTATTCTTCTATAAACAGTAGTTTGTAACAACAATGAATAACTTGATAAATAAATCATATTATTTTACTACCACTGCAATTCCCAATCTACCTCATTCTAACTTGATAAATCTTTTTAAATTCCCAAATTGAAAAATTCTTTTTAGTTCCTCACCAAATAAAAAACTAAACTAATCTAACTTCAACACCAAAATAATACCACCAAATAAAAAAGTAAACCATGCTTCAACCCTCACATAAATTAACTAATGAAAAACTGATTTCCCATCTCCCTTGATCGAATTTTCATATTATAAATACCATAAAGTATTGGCGAGACCAAGTGGTGCCTTCTCATTCAAGGCGATTCCAGTCAAGTAGGCCAACTTATGAGCATATTGGCAAGGAGCTGGAACAGCAACAGTACCACACCAGTTGTAGTAGAGATGACATAGCTTGAAGCTCAGCTTCTGCATCTGCTCGGGGGTGAATCCACTTTCATCATGAACCACATTGTAGTTGGTGGGGCTGACCGTGCCTTGGTTCACAGATTGGGACACTAAGAAGTAGTCATAACTGGAAAGAACATAAGTTTGCATAAATTAAAATATTCATAGTTATAAACATTGACACACTAGATCTAGATATTAAAGAATGTACTAACCGTTCCGGGAGGGTGAATGTATTGTCTACAACAGTTCCAGGTGGAACGTTTTCATATGAGCTGCGATTTGGTCCTCGTCCAAGAAGAACCCGAGAGTTAATTTTCTTGGTGACAATGACGACGGAGAGGCGAGCCTTGGTTTGGGAAGCTCCCTTGTAAACAGTCTCAATAGCAAGTTGCAGTTGGGGTATTTCAATGTCAATGACATAGTTGATTTGACCTTCCCCAACACCATCCCGGAACAGTATCACACGGTCTGGGAGCTGCCCGTCATTCGCGATTCGGAAAGCTTCCAGAGCCTCTGTTGAAACACAAAACAAGTTATAGTTTTACATATTACTCAATAAATGAATCAAGCAAATATCTAATAATTTACTTAATTTTAACGTACCTCGCAATCCACCAGTCAAATTTTTAGCCAGTTCGGATTTATCCTGATGAAAAGTGACGGTAGAATAGTATTTGGTTAAAGCTTCATCTGTAGTAGACACCAAAGCGCCAGCACTGTTGTTCTTTCGCTCGCTGCAGTGGTACACATCAAAGCCCAATATCATCAGACGCTGCAGGACATTAAATTATCAAATAATGCAATTTATTCCCACTACAACACAATAAAATAATGTATAGTTATCAGAATAAACACAAACCTTGACAGGAATCTTAACAGCCCATGGCACACCACCCAACTTTGCGTTGATTTGAATCATGACTTTGGTGCAGATTGAAGACAGCTTAGATTTCGCTTTGGGAGAATTCATGTTTTTCGCCAGGAAGCACTGACAACCAACTGAAATACAAGTAATATTAAAATCCAGTTAATTAATAATTATTATTATCTACCATAGGTAATAAATACATCACAGCTTTGATAAAGTTATTATGGTTAGATCAATACCGGCGTAATCTAAAATGCACAACTTCTTGACATCAGCGTAGGTGTGGACATTGTTGCTGGTCAAGACTACGAACACGAACTTGATATCTTCTCCTCGTCGATTCAACTCATCCCTAATCTTAGACAGTACTCTAGTTGGATTGTACTGCACACTGAAAGTAAAGAAAACTGTATTACTAAACTGATTCAAACACTAATAAAAAAATAAAATAGATAGAGCAAGTTCAGACTGTAATAATCTAATAATTTAATTTGTATTTCAACTCACATTTCTAGAGGCTGGACGACATTCACGTTGATCGAGCTTGCAGCGATTTTGAGCTGTTTGATAAGCTGCTCGATGTCACCACTTTCCCTGTCAGGAACAAACACAATCCAATTTGTCAGCTCCAAAGCCTGGAGCATTCCACGACCTAATAAAATAATAAAAACAAGAGGTGTTGTAAAAATAAGAAAAAACAAATGAATGTGGAAGTAAACAGCCCATTAAATTCGTACACATATGCATACCTTTGAGTGATCGACTCCAGTCAGCGTTTTTGTCCCCGGAAGTGGGCTCAGAGCCCACAGGTCCCATGAAGATCTTCTCTACCGGGTATTTCCTGGCTTGACAAGCGACAAAGTCAGCGTGGAAATCAATATCCCACTTTTTAAACTCGTTTTGCACAGCAGGCGTTGACTTGATTTTATGTATGAATTCATCCAGCTTCGCCTTTCGCTTGTCGGGACCCATGTGAAGGTGCTCACTCAGCTTTCTCATGAGGGTAAAGTTCTTCCTCATATCATCGGTAAGTCCAGTTGGGTTGCACAGGGAAGGGATGAGGTAAATGTTTCCTGTTACCCCCTTATTAACATCCTTCTTCTTCGGAAAAGAGACCAACATTGGTTGGGTTTCTTGAATATTCGTGATGTTGTATCTGGACAAATAGTAGTTCAAGTAGCTCGTCGTGACTCCATCCTGTTGACGGAAATCATCGGTGGGAGTAACGGTGAAATCTACGTCATCAATCTTGTAAGTGCGTCGATTGTAATGGGTCATCACTATAGTCCCAATCAGATCTTTCTTGCAGTTCTTCTCCTGAAAATTAAGATGCATAAAAAATGCCAAAGGTTAGCAAAAGATTGTAACATCATTATTATTATTATATTATTATTCAAATGACAAGTCGGACTCACAAAGTCTTCGAGGTTCCTGCTTCTTTGCTTGATTTGCTGAATGATCTCGTAGACGTTAGCCATGCGAAGAACCTTATGGGTGACCTCGACACAGAGTAGAGTGCCCACCTCATGGTTCCTGATGGCAGAAATGATGCCAGGCCACAGCTCCAACCTATCCTCGTTGAATTTGATGGCAGCATGACGATCATAAAAGTGTCGACCTAGTTCCTCCATTCCAATTAAGGTCATGGCCTTTCGCATGACCATGTTGTAGAACTGCAAGAAGGTTGGTGATGTCGGCAGCACTATTCCCACAGGCTTGATTAAAATCTTGAACGTGACAGGCTTGTCATCACCACCATTTGTCTTCTTGCTGACGGCTTCCAACTCGAGCTTGTCCTTATGAAGTTCACGTGTGGTGTACAACATATGACCATCGAAGATATAGGATCCAATAGTCTCTTCCTGAGTACGCACCAACAGCTTTTTGAACACCGTTGAATCTTCTTCCGGGTTGAAATCCACTCGGTATTGATGGAGCTCAAAGTTGGGCGTCTTGTTCATGTAAAAATAGTTCGTCAAAGCATGAAACACCTCACCACCTACTCCCACCTTGCAGAAATCTGGTTTGATAGTTATTCGCAATCCCCGCTCGGTCTCCGAAGACCTAACTGGTGGTGTTCCTGAAGACCTCACGTCAGAACCAGCAACAGAACTTGGTCCTTTGGAGCTGCCAGCAATGCTTGAGGTGGTACTCAACTCACTCCCTGAAATAACACAAAAAAAAAGCACAAATTATCATTAAACGGATCATGTGCTGTTCAATTACATCAACACCTGTTATAAAATAGCCGTACCTGTTGTAATAGACTCTACAATCGACTCTGTTTCAGTTGGAGGAGCCTCGGTTGCTGACACATTCTCTGAGTATGCCACAGGTACTTGTTGTGATTGAGCTGCCAACTGCGCCTGTAAAAATAACAATCAATCAAGATAAAAACTTAATAAAATAACATGTTCACTCACCCCAAATTCAAAATTTACAAAATACAATGTTGAATGGTAAAATAAAAACACTAACCACATATTCAGCTGCAGTCATGTTGACTCGCCTACCACGCGCACGTCCTCGCGCTGGAGGAAGCGACCCATTTCCACTGTCCGACATAATTAATTGTAGAATTTAGTTGACAGTTTCACAAAATAGTTGAATAATTAACCGACCACTTCCCTTCGAACGCAACAAAAAACAAATACTTCCAGCTCGCCCTCTTTACCACTTCAAAATTAATTTTTTTCTCGATATTTTAAAGTTTAACGAAAAATCCACAAGAAAACAAGTCCTCTCACTCAACTCAATTCCAAACGAAAATGAAAAACTGAGAAAACGGAGAAGTGATCTAGCTGCTAGCTGATGTGCTGTGCTTGAGTAGTAATGAGTATAGAAAGGCAGCAGAACTGAGAAAAGGAGAAAACGAAAATGAAAGATTTTTGTTCACGGACGGACAACAGAGAAAAGTAGTGAGCGGCGGCATGCCATGCCAAGCAAAAAAGGTTATGAACCAATAAGCATAGACTGCTAATTGGATGTCGTGGGTGTGTGTGCTGTTTGCAAACTGCGGTCAACGATAAAATTCGAGACGCAAATGGATTTTGGTTGGTCTATGGCCTGCCTCATGTCAACGAACATGTTCTGTCATGTTATGTTATTTCAAACGAAAATTGCTATAAAATGCAAATAAAGGTGAAAGTGTAGGAAATCTTTTGAACTGAAGCAGGTTAAATGCGAATTAACCCTGAGGTCAATGTTTTCATGCCTGAGGAAATTGCTTTCCCATTATTATCAGCTCAATCAACTTTTTACCCTTTACCTTTTTTGTTAGTGGCAAATGGCATGATGGAGCATTAGAAAAATATTATGATGATTATATCATAACACCCCGTTCCCGTTATATGATGAGATGATGTGACTTTAGATGTATATTTATGTGAACTGAATGGTGCTACTGAATAAAATGAATTCAAATTAGTAGTTTAACGTTTAGAAATAAATTTATTCGTATTCATACGTAATGTATTTTAATAATTACTAGCTTAAATATCTTTACTCATGTACACATTATCTAGCTCATACCCAAGTTTCCTATAATACCCCCTGGTCCCGACCCCCGAAATAACACTAATTTTACTACTACCATGCTCAAACTTGGCGATTCTTTCTGCTTCCTCCATTAACAAACTGCCATAGCCCTGATGCTGGAAAGTCTTTGGATTCCTCCCAGAAACAGGTACAACGCTACCATAGACATGCAACTCTCTAACAACAGAACACCCTTTCAATTCACTCCTGAAAGTATTATCAGAGCATTTTCTTAACCGAAGCAGTCCAATCAAAATGTCTTTGTCAGGGTCTTCGTAACTCAAAAATGTTTCCCATCCACCGTTTGCATAGTAGTCCCTCCTTATCAACTCCACCTGTATCATTCAATATAAAATTAATTCATTAATACTAGTGTTTATGATGGAAGCAAACTTTACTATTTTTTGATATTCAGGTTCATCATCACACTCACGTTCTCTGGTCTGATTTTATTGTGAATTTCCTGGATTCCGACCTCACGAGTTCTCACATCCCTGCACTCCAAGCTCAAGTCTTTCATCCTAGCAAGTGCCAACTCCCTCAAGTTTCCATGCTCCACTCCGCTCGTAACAAGAGGCATGGGAATATCCCTCTGAACACGGTAAACTCTGGTCCATGGAGGAACAAGGGAAAGAATCTGTGCGACTAAATCCACTAGCGTTGTTGGAGCATAAGACTTGTAAATACCACGTTTCCACAGCTCATACAACCCAGTACCTCGGATTACCAAGGTTGGGTACAATTTCAAACCGTCAGGTCTGAATTCAGGATTCTCAAAGAATTCCTACAAAAATTAAGCACACCAAGAACCAATTATTAAACACATCTTGATTGATTGACTCCAAACACAAATACAATATTAAAAATCAACTTTATCCCACCTGAAACTGGAGTACATCCCTCTCTAGGTCGACATTAGGTAAATTCGGCATCATATGCGTAACCACCTTGAACCCACAATCCTTAGCCAACTGGAAACTCTCACAAACGGACCTAACAGTATGCCCCCGATTTGTATCCCTCGCCACATCCTCATAAACAGACTGGACCCCAATCTCCAACCTTGTACATCCATAAACCAGCATATCAGTCAAGTGTCGCTTCAAACAGTAGTCAGGTCGAGTTTCAATCGTGATTCCAATGCATTTGGTCCTGCTCCTTTCTGAATAATAAACAGCTTCATTGACGTTATTACTCGTGTGTCCAGACAAAGCGTCATGCAGGTTCCGAATAAAGTAGTCTCTGTAGTCCTCTGGCAAACTCATAAATGTGCCTCCCATTATTATAAACTCAACCTTATCAACGCTGTGACCAAGAAGTTTCAACTGAAAGTAAGGGAACATGATTTTAATATTAATTTCAACCTTCTCTTACATCTTATCAAACAAAATCAGAATGAAAGTTGTATTCCATCATTTTAAACCTACCTGATCAACACGATGTCTTGTTTGAAGATAAGGGTTATATCTTGCCCTAATGGCCCTCATTGATGTAGGCTCATAGCCAGTGTAAGATTGGGTAGAATATTCAAAATCAGAATCAGGTCCTCCTGGACAATAAACACAAATATTTCCAGTCATACTTATGTGGGGACATCTGTGCGGCTTACACATCACAGCAACAATAGCAATCTAAAAAAAATAAAGTAAATTAAAATCACATTGCATCACTCTTTAACACAATAACTGATAATAGATAAGCTCCGTTTCTTTGTTCTTACCCCACTTGCAGTCCTCACAGGTTTAGCCCTAAGTTTGGGAAGCAATGCCTTCCGATGCTCCACTGGAACAGCGGCAATGATATCAGTGAGTCTTGGAGAGCTCTCCAACCCATACTTGGAGCTTATCCGTTGCTTTAACTTTGTAACCGTCTCCCCAGAATCATCCTCCTTCGACTTGGTTCCACTTAAAAGCGTATTAATAATTTCTCCAATCCCGAGCATTTGCCGTTGGGACAACGGCAGCTCGCGGATCTCTGGTGGAAGCAGATTAGTACGACGTCCCATGATTACACAACAACTCTAAACTTTAAGTGGTTATCCAAACAATTAACTCAATAATTTAATAATAACATTTCGTTCCGGATGTTGACAATGAATGTGAAACCAAAACACAGCAGCGCAGATGATATGAAAACGTGCTTTTAACATTAGCGCTGTGGGTGCATGAAGACTTTTTGTGCCGTAGTGCCCTTCACCATTCAAGTTTTGCTTGCGCCAAAAACCTTTACGCCAAATCCTGTGTAAAAAGTGCATTTGGGTGATAACCCGTGACGTGAGTACATTGATGTTCGAAAGCTATACCCTCCAAAGTAAGTGGAAGCAATACTACTTGATTTGATTTATATATAAAAGGCAAAAAAGTTTTATTCCGTAGCTGGCAACTGGTTAGTAAGTTTTGTACAATAAATTTATCATTATTTTTTTAATCAACAATCATTCATTTATCACCGATAAATTTAGACCATAGACGGATGGATGATGGGTAAATGTTGAGATAAATAATATTTAAGACACAATGTGGGACGGCAAACGGAAGACAGTTACACTAAATAGATTGCTAATTATAGTTTTATTGCATAATGACTTTTGTGACGTATGACGTAATTATGTCTTAATACTGACGAGATTCATAATTTAATAATCATGGGATTGGACTCCTCTCCCCAGGAAGCACCACCTTATTATCCTCCCCCACCCCTTTGACACTTTCTCTCCTCCCTACTAACCCAAATAAGACTCTGCCAAACTTCCGTGAAATGGAGCCAGTAGATTTGCTCTTGCTAACGGAGCAAACGGACACTGTACTCCCTACAGAGGATTCTGGCTCAACCCTAAGTGCACTGCTTTTCCTTCCAAATCCAAATGAATTTGACCTACTGAGCAAGCTTCCACAAGGAGGGAATCCTCCCCCGATAGTATATTTCCTTGGGAGTTGTAGTCGATTAGAAGTATCCTGAGATACTTGTCCACTACCCCCAACACCACCACTTCCCCTTGCAGCTTGGCTCAATAACGATGATTTTTGGAGGAAGGAGTCAATGGTGTAGTCTTGATCACAAGCAAATTGTTTTCGGGCGACAAGGGGTGAACACCAAACAGGGATTTTTCCACCTCGCTTAGGAAACTTATGGGTTAGTTGCGTTTTGGGTTGGGGCCTGTAGGAGTTGATTGATGGGCGCTCACGATCTCGTTCTCTTTGTTCTGGTTTCACAACCGTAGTAGCAGTTTTCCATGAATGAACTTGTTCTTCATGAACTGGAGAGAATATGGTCCGGTTGGTCTTCACAAACACGGTGCTGTCTTCTCTATCTTCCTCAACAACAACTGCTTGAGCTCTTAGTATGACATCAGTCTGCGCTTCAGCGTCTTTGAATGCCCGTTTCCGAATTGACTCTTCTTCCTCATCCTCCGATGTCAGGGAGCGAGATGAAGACTTTCTATTCCCAGCTTGGTATTCATAGTCTTCCGAACAGACGCTTTCACGGGAGCTCTATAGGATAATTAGTAACATATTTTTAATACAGGGTTTCTAGACCAAAAGTAGAAATGCTTATATGAATTCCGTATTGCTTCGTGCTTACATGTGCCTCTCGCTTATCATGCTCATAATATTTAGGATCCAGGAGCGCGATAGTACTAAACTCTGCCCTCACACACCGCTTTTCCTCCCACTCATAAATCTTTTTAGCAAACTCATCAGTAAGCTTCTCCACTCGACACTTGCCCGTCGGCGTTTTAATCCAGATCCCATCCTCCGGAGGGTGTTTTAACGCATTCCTAATCCTTCCCAGCCTATTCTCCCTTTCATTGATAACCCTCAACCTTGAAATCAAGTTTCTCTTCTCATTTCTCAGCTCCTCCAGATTCTTCTCAACCCAATCCAGCGTGCCCACCTCTTCACAAACCTTTCTCCCTTCCTTCATCCACTCCCACTCGATGAGCTTTTTCCCAAAGTCTGAAGGAATGATTTGAAGGATCTCCTCCTCAGTATACTGCGCTTTGCCCGTGCTCGCCTTCCACATCTCCCACTGCATCAACCTCTTCCTAAACTCATCTGAGAGGTTATCATGGTGCTTATCCTTACACTCGCTCATGCGAGCGTGGAGCTCCTCACTCAACCTCTTTTGAAGCAACGCATAGTTCCTCCGTATCCTCTCACTTTCGTTATCAACCAAATTTCTTTCCGGAACACGTTTTTTGACACTTTCCACCCCAATCATGTTCTTCATCCGATCCCATGTTTTCTTTAAGATCTTTTGTCTCTGAGAAGACTTTTTGCTGCAGCCACACTCGAACGACACATTAGGCAAGGACTTTGATAAACGTGTGGTGGTGAGAATCAAGGGTGGTAAAGGACCCTGTAGGGACACAGCCCTTCGAAGAATTTTACATTCAAAATCCATTCTTGTTGTGGGATTTTAAATAAATAAATGTTGGTTTGTACACAAACCACATATGCGAAAGGAAACCACAATTCACTTTCATTTTCTATTTTTAACTCTTTTTTTTTTTTAACTCGTACACTTCCGTGTGACTCTCGTACTCTGCCGTGGAATGTTCTGAAATACGTGTGATAATATATGATGTGATCTTTACTTGGTTTTGGTTTTTATCACAGCAGAGAATGATCGTGCAGGTTGAAGATGCGGAGCGGTGGATAGCCCAAATCAAAAAGTTTGTCAATGCGTTCTCCTGGCTTCAAGATTCTTTCGTGTTGGTAAGATAGACACTTCCGAACTCTCGTCATTTCCTGTTGAATGACTCCAAGAAGACTCTTGTGTTTCAAATTGTATGTGCTGGCATTGCATATTGCATTGACATCATATCATATCTGGTGTAAGGAACAAGACAGGATTAAAACAATTTTGGCATATCACATTTGTCAAACTTAAATCTTAAATGTCAAAGAGTATGATATGGTATGGAATTGAAAGAATGTAATTGGGGTAACATGATAATCATATAAATGCCAGATACAGATAAGAAGTATGATGATATTGATGAAGCAGTGAATAGTGAATTGCATTTTCACATTGGGGCATTATGATATCGAAGGGATTTTATCTAACTAACAACGGTTAATGACATTTAACAAATGGATTTCAGGACTTTTATGTGGATAATCATTGGTCAAAGCTCCCAACTTCTTGGCAGGAATTTCTCCCCACTCTTACTCCAAATGATTTGGCGGACCTGATTGACCTTGAGAAACATTCAACTTTCAGGTCAGTTTAATAGTAATGTGATATGCCTTCATTTCGAACGCTTGTTGAAATGTTAATTTTCATTATTCAATAATTTTAATGCGCATTTTACAGAACTGTGCCACCACTAAGCCTTTTGGCGTTTAAGACGACAGTGTCAGTTCTAAGCCTGTCACGAACCTTCAACCCTGATAAACTCAAGCAAAGGCATACGGATAATCAACCTGATGTTCATCCTGAATTTAAAAACCTATTTCATAGACATGTAAAACTGAAGAAACGAACTGAGGTGGTCAATACTGCAAACGTACTGTCAAACTTATGCACTGCAACAGGGTCAGCACATGTGTTTGACATTGGTTCGGGACTTGGTCACCTTTCTAGATACCTTTCGTATGGATGCAACGTCCAAACCACCTGCGTAGATAAGATCCAAGACTTTGGACAATCAGCCACGTAAATACACTCAACTTAAAACTTGTCCATATTATATTTATATCTTTAATTGTCTAATTACGTGAATGTACTTATGCTTAGGAAATTCGATAAGGAGCTAGAATCATTTTTAATCAAGAAAAGCATCACTGGAGCATCTCCACCATCTCACGTTTGCCTGACACTAGAGTTAAACAAGCATGAGCAGTATTTCGAACATCTATCACATCAGTTTGGGTTTACAGGACTCCATGCGTGTGGTAATCTCTCTCCAGTGATAATTCACAATTTTATCAACTCGCCTGCAAAATTTCTCGTTTCTGTGGGATGCTGCTACATGAAACTGGACGAGAACGGGTAATTTCTTTTATATATACCAATTTGAGTTCATATACCGTATTTTGTTGCGCTCTATAACGCAGCTAATACATCGTCTCATTATATTTCATTATAGCTTCCCACTCAGCGCTACAGCCAAACGTCGCGACTTAACATTCAGCTACGAGGCGCTGGAAGTCGCTTGTCACGCCAATGAACTATACTGTGAAAAACTTAGAAACGGACAAGTTCGAAAACTATTGGTAAGGGTGACCTATTAAAATGTTATTGCAGAGAATGACCATCTTTAAAAATATAAATATTCTGACTTCCTGACATTTTATTCCAGACCCACAGTTACAGAGCAGCATTGGAAACGATCTTGGTGAGGAAAGGAATTCGAAGAGCAGGGTTGAGGGGAGTTCCTCATACGGAGGCACTAGAATTCCAGGAATATGCTACGGTAGCCATTTCCCGGTTACCCGACCTAATCATTGAGCCTTCAGAACTGACCACCTCGTATATAAAAGATTGTGTAAATGACTGGTTTAAAGTGGTTATATTCTACTCTCTCCGACTGCTTTCAGCTAACGTGATAGAAACAGGAGTGCTTATCGACAGAAGTCTGTTCATAAAAGAGCAAGCTCCAAACAGTACAGTTGAGATTCTCCCCATATTTGACCCCAAAATAGGCCCAAGAAATATAGCAATCATATGTGTCAAATAAATATGTATATCAAAGTCAAATCATTTTCAATATGTTTTTTTTTGTAAAATTCATCATTGAAACTGCGTTATTTTAATAAAAGATTTGTTTTGATACAATTTTCGTTATTTATCACAAGAAGCGAACGTTAAAAACAAACTAAAATAATGTACAATAGAATATGGATCTGCGTTAAAAGGCTAAAATTATTATACACGAAGGCGGAGGAACATAATAAAAACAAATCAGGATCATCAGCAGCACTTTGATTTTTCTGGAGTGCCTTCAAGCAACACGGTGCTGCTGCTGTTTCCATTCCTGGAATAAGCTTGTTTAATCCCGTCAAAGCCTTCATCATCACTTTTGTACTCTCCCGACTGGATCCTGTTATAAATTTCCTGAGCAATTTGTTGAAAAGCCTCCTCTACATTGTCTCCATTTCTAGCTGAAGTTTCAACAAAGTGGATCCCCATCGCGTTGGCATATGAGAACCCCTCCTCAACAGGAACTACTCTTTGAGACTCCAAATCTGATTTGCAAGCTACAATCAAGAAGGTTGGGCTGAAGGGCTCGATCAACCGTTTTGCTTCACTTATCCAGTTTGGAATACGCTCGAAAGACTCACGACTCGTTATGTCGTATGCTACTATAGCCCCAACGCTGTTGCGATAATACGATTTGGTTATAGACCTGAACCTCTCTAGAATCAGATAAGACAAAATAAACAGCAAAAACACATTAATATATTGCCATTTTTATTTCTACACATTAGCAAACAATCAAAGTTGTACAAATTTCATGTGACAGACCTTGACCAGCAGTATCCCAAAGCTGCAGTTTGATCCTCGTCCCATTCCGAACCTGGATTAACCTCGCATAAAAGTCAACTCCAACGGTTGGGTCAGAGATCTGCAAAAACAGTCAAAACCAAAATATTATTAGCCTCAAATCCCCCCATTCAATTTAGCTATACTAAAAGACTTTACAGATCAGAATATATTTTTAACAAACCTCTGAGAATTTCCCATCAGTAAAGTACCTAAGAAGCGAACTTTTCCCCACTGTACTGTCCCCAATCAGAATCATGCGAAACTGGTAATCAAATATAGGTTCAACCATGACTGGTTGTAATGGAATGAATTCGGGCTTGTTTTGAAACGCCGTTGTGACCCACAAACTAAAAACTATAATAATGAGCTGGGAGCTATATAGTGTTGATAATCTCACCACGTAACAAGTTTCCCCAATACTGACTTGACTAAAAAAATATGACGAAATCCAACTTAACTTAGTAGCTACAGAGAGGAAGGAACAAAAAAGGTCAAAAGTTAATGCACGTGAAAACTGAGATTATTCTGAGAAACGGGCTCTTTCCTTTGTGATGAATCATTTGTAAATGTCCTTTAAAAAACTCCAAAAACTTTTCCAATCATCTGTGAGTGAAGTCATCCAGCTTAATATTATCGTAGTATCGTGAGAGACCCAAAATGTACCTTACCCTTCGAACACACAAGCTGTGTGTGCATAACACAGACTCGATATATGTTATATACGAACATCGCCATACAATAAATACACTATGCATATATACCTAATCCAGCATGTACCAGATAGCATCAGGATATTTTTATGCATTATATGAATGCTTCATGAACTGAACATGTACCTAACTAATATTCTTATGCTCTATCACTCATAATAAATGTATGCACAATGCAATGCACTAATTTTTTTTTGTGTAATCAGAACCTCCATTGTGTGTTAAAACTGCGTCTTTAATCCTACAGCTTCGACGGTTTTAACACGCATATACATATGCACGTAGAGATATGTTAGGTAGGGTGTGAGACAAGGAGAGATAGATAACGATTCTTTTGGATGAAGTATTATTATTGAGTTATTGAGTTACGTACACAATATCAATGTGTAAAACAAGCTTGTTTTTAAGTACAACATTAATTTACTTCCGTCCAAAACCCATTGAGTCGTGAAGAATAATGATAAAAGACAGAGATAACAAATATGGCTTGATCAAATATAGATTACTTAAAAATCAGACGTATATATAGCTTATTTATTTTTAAAGTTTAAACACTTACAATTTATTTTGTTGAATATTATTATTACCACGAGTATAACGGATACAGATACAGACGAATATTATATTATAAGTATGAAATATGTAAAAACACACGAGCAGGCGGCATGCATACGATACAGTACATGGCAGTTAAGGATAAAGTACAAAAAGGTGATAGTAGAAAACACGTAGTAGCATATTATATTTTAAGCAACGTTTACTTCTTCCCCTTGCCCCCTCCACCCTCACTGATAACCCCGTTTTCAATAAGAAAATTCTCAACATCCCCCTCATAATACTCTTCGCCAAACTCTTCCTTCAATTGCACAAAGTTCCCAATCAATGCCCCATGTTTGTAGACGAGGAGTGCAGGAACCCCTTTCTTAGCAAAGTTTTGGGTGACGCCAACAATGTTGGCGAGCACACAACAGAATTGAACGAATGGGTAAGATGTACACAAGCTGGATAAACACTCATTCATTCGAACGCAGACGGGGATACGATCATAAATATGAACAATGACGGTGGTTTTGGTATTATCAATGATTTCAAGAAACTCATCCGCGTGCTTGATCTCATGCAACTGCCCAGTATACTTTGGTAACCCACTCTGCATAAGCGTTTCCATCCGTTTGTTGATAAACTCTTGCAACACATCATCATCATCTTGTAGTAACTCATCAAGCTCTTTATCCACATCTTCAGAGTAAGGTCTGCAAGTGATGGTGGATTTCTTCACGTCTTCAAGTAACTTCCGCTCATTCTCCTTCCGTTTCGCTTCTTCATGGGCTTTGAACAACTGCCAGTCCCGAATCACGCCTTTGGGCCCCGTGTTCTGAGAATAGCCCTCCCATCGTGCCCCATCATTTATATCAATCTTCTTTGTGACCTTCGGAGATCCTCCTGACGCTAAAGGAATTTCATCCTCATCTCGCTCCCCTTCATCTTCGCTGCTGCTGCAATAGTTTTCACGCCTCTCCCCAAGTAGCTTGTCATCCAGCGTCGTCATTTTTTTGTCCTGCAATAAATAGAAAAAGTATCACACGAATTTAGTTTAGCACACCATGTTTTTCTTAAAAATACACTGCTGACATAAATATTCTTTTGTGCTTCGCCAGCAGAGTTGCACACTGCTTCTTTCCCACACATACAAACTACCTCAACGTGAAGATTGTGGAGAATCCTTATCATGCAAGATTATACTTAATGAGCCACGAAAGCCATGATATGCAAATAGTTGAGAATCCATTACACTTTTTTTCAAGAAAGAAGTAGTAAAATCAGCTAGCTATTAAGTCTTATCACATCTCTCGTAAATGAGCACAGTAAGCAAAAGCCCACCAAATCTCTTTTAGCTATTATCGCAGAGTATAAACCCAAAAGCCGCTACTGGACAATGCATAAAAGTTCCAATATATATTCCGCTGCATTTATACTCCACAAACCAAACACCAACGAACAAACTCTACGGCAAAGCTTCTTTCTGGTACTCCACGACGACCACCCAATCGCATTCACCAAGTAGAAAAGAGTTTATGCTTTCTCTGAAAACGCCAGATATTCCTAATACATATCGGTGGAAACTTGCTTGAGAAAGGAAGATAAGGAAAACATTCGATACTAAAATTATCAGCACGAGATAAAAAGTACAAAATAAAAGTTGCATAAACACGAACACCGAAATCATGCACACTAACTAAACTATATACGAATTTTTTTACGCCCGAACAAACATTTCTTTCTTTTACTCAAGTAACTCAAGACTCAAACCCTATACTACACGAGCTGTTCGCAAGTCGCCCCAATAATGCCGACGCTTCCCCTACTCCTCACGTCTCACACAAACAAACATCAATCCACGCACGTGGTATCTCAAAATCGCAGGTAAATCCGTTGCAACTAAATAATTCAACACACATACAGAGCACAATTCCCGTCCTAATTAATTCCCAGCTTAATATTCTGGCGTTATATATATCAGATTCTTGAGTATTTCTCCGAATTTCCCAAGAAAACGATTCAATTTATTCCCCGAGAGAAGAAGAAGAAGACGAAGAGAAAATGAAACCCATTAAATTCCAAATTGCAGCACAAAAATTGCAGTGTAACAAACACAAACAAAAAAAAGTAAAGCTGTACTACTAATCCCAGATTCACGATTTCCTACATGTCATGTTGAAACGGTTGGCAATTGCTCAAAAAGAAAGCAAAAAGAGAGGGGTCGTATCATCCATAATGCACAACACGTTCATTATACTCACGCGACGGAGTGCCAACAAAACTCAGTAGCTCCAAACACCACGACTCGCAAACAACAAGGCAACCTCACCACCAATACCCCGTGTCGAATCGAACGCTGAACCTAGTAGCTGAAACGCTCCAATTCCAGTACACCATAAAAATATACACTTTCAATTCGTAATCTTTGCAAGTGCACTCCAATTCTCAAAACAATATTGAAATTTGTTTTTATACTGCATTCTTATATTCCTTGTAGTGAGCTCACTTAATATTCATCTCGTACAGATTAACATGAAGGCTTGTCTGGACAAGAGCACGTCAAATGAAATCACAAATCCTTCAACAACCATTAAGCCAATCTAATTATCAAAACATATCAGCAAAAGCAACATCAACCGCATCCCTATCCTCTAATATCTCTGCATTATGTAATCTCGCGAATAATTCAGCACATATTTTTTTTGAGAACAGGAAGAGCCAGAGATTCCTTTGCTGAAGTTAGGTATGCAGCATCCAATATTAGCACAGCGTGCATATCGAATAAATCATCATGCACGTTGTTAGTATGTCGAGTGGTTTGTTGAGTTACCAGAAACAAGTCCTCCTCACATCGCATCTTCAGTCTTCAACATCAACTCCACAACAACACCAACCCAAGAAAATCGAAATGAAAACCAAAGCATTATTGGAAAGTGAGCAAGTGATTAGTGAAGAGGAACGACATTAATTTCCTTCTTGAATATAGTCTTCGTTCGTTATAGAAAAAGGGATCCCTTATCAAACCCCCAAAAAAATATCCTCATTTTCCCTCATCGCACGTCAACAGAATCTTAAGTATCGATAGTGTTTTGGAAAATTACTACATATCAAATCCAACCCAACTACTACTAACTACATATATGGTGCACATCATCATCATCCTCCTCTCGTCTCCAATCATAACCTGACATATCATAACATCGCATTAACTTGCTGGAATCACACATATACACAAGTGTGTAGAGACAAAAATACAGACATTCTCGTTCCAGCTACAGACCAAATATGTTACTACACAGTTCCAATCCAAGTGCAAGTACAAAGTAGTTCAACTTGATGAGCCCATCACGTCCCATTCGTTCAAAATTCATTTATTTGCTGACTCTGCTCACTCTCCTCCAATTGCTCCTGGCATATAAAAAAAGCGAGAAAACAGGACAGGCAACGGCAACCCAACACAAAATATTACACGCGTGTATAAAACCCATATAGCACATGAAAGCATATTTTCATTATATCTGAAATCATATAGTTAGTGTTTGACTTGCTCCCCGAAGCCCCACTCTCTGTCTATATTAAAAGTGAATGTTTTTAAACAAACAGTTTCTTCCTCTCTCTCTACTCTTACTCTCCTGGTCAACAATTCCAACAAAAAGCAAACCGATAAGCGTTCGATAATAGGACGCATTAACTCAGCTTTCACGCCCCTGTTCACTACTCAACTCAATACCGCTGCTGCTCTTCCAACGTGTTATGTTATGATGAGTCAAGAGTCAAGTCAAGTTATGAAGTTTTACTACCTACTATTACCTATTGTGTTCAATTTCCCTTTCGCTATATATCAGCAACCCATCACCGTTTCAACTCTCATAAAAAGCATTCATTTGGAAAATTGACAAAAAGTGCTGAGTTCTCGTGAATTAGCTTTGCACGGATGATTAAGTAGTAGAATTAACTCAATGAGTCAGTGAGATTCTTTTTTCTTCTTTACCACATTTAGAGTGCT
This sequence comes from Orchesella flavescens, assembly GCA_964034955.1. Taxonomy (NCBI): domain Eukaryota; kingdom Metazoa; phylum Arthropoda; class Collembola; order Entomobryomorpha; family Orchesellidae; genus Orchesella; species Orchesella flavescens. Next base: position 2,016,465 of record OZ035958.1, on the reverse strand, counting down.
TAAGTGCTTTAGTGAATAACATTACTACTCATCAATCATGATGATGATTAGTGCAAAAAAATATTGCTATTATTATCACTGTCATTGCTGAGATTTCAGAAGAGAGAGAGAGAGGTTTTTGAAATTCAGATATAAAATGCATCACACAAGTTTACTAGTGCTGACGTTGTTCAGTTTGTGTTCCAGCTCATCGGACTTTGTCCAACTGGGTCTGAAATGGGGAGACAAATGTAAAGTTGCAGGCCCAAATGAGTTTCTCAAAGCTTCCGAAGAATGCGAAATGAGCAAGGGGCTCCACTGCCAGGCCTACCAACAAGGAAGCTTGTGCGGATGTGTAATTCGATCCTCACTCTCATGGGATGAACAATCCGGCGAGTGCAGGAGAAAGGTACGAGACGACGAGACCCCAAAGGAGTCACGATAATATCGTGTTATGAATACACACACGATAATTAAAGCATTTGTTCTATTAATAAGTCATAAAAACTCATTTATTTTTCAGCCCGGCCAACACTGCCCGCATGTGAACTTGACAGCGAATCCTGGAGCTTATGAGAGATTAGCGTATAACCACAAGTGTCACGCAAGAGCGGATTGTGTGCTGGTCGATCCCATTCCCGAAGTGAAAGCGCACAAAAGTAAGAATGCTAAAACTGAGCAGTTTGCAGTGTGCAGGTGTAAACCCGGGTACAAAGAGAGTAGAGATGGACTCGTTTGCCACAGTGTCAGCAAAGCACATAATATACCTAGTGCCAGTATCATGACATTCCTAGTCTTCATAACTGTCAGGTGCTTGTGAAATGTGTCTAATTGTGTGAAGAATCTGTGACTAGTACAATACCATTTCCGGTCCCATGTGTCATGTCGTGTGTGTGTGTTTCGTACGTGCATTTATAATCACTACTACTCCTACTCTCTGACAGACTCTTAAGAAAAGGAAAAGAGAGAGGCACATATTAAAAGCAAACAACAAAGAACAATCACATCACATCGATCGATCCCCGCTCCATCATCAACAACATATAACAAATTTTTATCAAACTCAAACTCCTTTGTACATGTATTACTTAATAGTTTGTCAGAAAATAAAATGATTCAAGGCTATTTAATGAGTTACAAGCGTAGCCAAAACACATCTCAAAGCACGTACTTTATATGTCATGTCTGCCAGACAGCAACATATAACCAAGCAAAAAACAAACTCCACACAACAACGATACGCAACCTATATATAAAGAAAGAAAGACCCATGAATAGATCCTGCTTTCATCTACAAATGAGCTGTTTTATGACGTTATAAAAATTAAGGAAACCAACCAAATTTATTTCCCTGTCTCGCATCTAGTTTATTCGGGCTATTCTATGTATAAACAACAAGAACAAAGACGTATACATTTGTTGCGAAAGTCAGCATGAAGAAAGGAAGAAGGAAAACCTTTATTTTTTTTTGCATTTCTCTGAGAGGCAATGTGAAAATGCTATTTTACTCAACTGACCCACTGTCATTAACTAGCTAATTAACGTGAATTATTTAACTGAAGATAAATTGAAGGATATTTTTCCAAGCGTATAGATGGTAGTACACCAACCAGTCTATGGGTAAATAGAAGAGATTCGTAATTTGTATACATTATGCAATTTTGTTTACGTTTACGCTCCGTTATTACCCTAATTGCAGTGAAATATTAGAGCGCAGCTCCATAATTAAAAAGTATTTAGACAAATGGGAGTATTGTTGGAAGTAAGATCAAATGCGATCAACTTTCAATCATTCGCTTTTAATCGGGCTCAGCAAAACCAAATTTATGGCATATTGATTTAAAAAGGAAATGCCCATATAGAATAATAAAAAATACAAAAAATTAATATTGGTTTTGGTTGAACATTTACAAAATTAGCCGTTGGATAAAACAAATATTTGCAATGGATGTGGATGGATGTTGTTGATTCACTGATTACTCTCCTATACTCTAAATTCTAGGAATGTGAGTGGGATATGATCGCATATTATATACATTTTTCATGTTTACGTTACAAAAAGCTATGCAGATGGACTGACAAACAGAACAATACAATTCCAAAATATATAACTTGTCTGCATTCTGCATAATATTGGTTTACAACTTTCTACCATAAACAATTTGGATTTATGCATCCTATTAATTGCAGCATATGCAGCGTTTGACATAATAGCTTTTTTAGATTGCCTTGTATCCTATTAAATGATTTATGGCATAATATAGTACCATTTAGCCCCAATAACTTTCCTTCGCATCGACTGCATGCCAACAATGCTGTGCATCAGAAAAGCTCCTTCCATAAGTTGATAACTTATCACCTCAAAATCCTCTTTCCTTTTAGAATCTTCAACTCTTCTACTTCTTAACGAAAACACTCAAAGGATGACCAACTAGGTTACCTCATATTATGCAAGATAAACTAAAACATCCTGATTTTTAGAACTCAAAGGATAACGGCACAAGAAACAGACACCATAAGATTTGGGTCACTCACTCTCATACTTTATGTTTATGGTCATTTGAAATAGGTTTTGCAAAACCAAGACTAAAAGAGAGCCCGACCGAGCACATGTACATACTGTTCAATAACCAATCATCATCATCGTCCACTTCCGAACCGAAATCACGTTATTATTATTGGGAATACCCGAAATGCGGAGAGGATCGCGTTGAAATTTTCATAAGTACATGTTTCCATGTTCCTCAACGTGTACATGCATTTTGCATTTCATTTTGAGCGTATGTAACGAATATGAAATATTCATAAACCTGTCCACATACAACAACGGATAATTGCAAGAAAACACCAGCCCATACCGAGAAACCCAACACTATAAAACAACTCAATTACACAGTCTGTCTGTTTTGTGCATGTATATATGACCCACCTTTAGTTATTTTCAAACAAGAGAACACCAGAAACATAAGTTACGTAGTAGGGGTTCACAAAAATAAAGCAAAAAAAATCTATAAACAACTCACACGAAACGACTTTGTAGAAAACAAAGCAAACGTTATTCTTTACTCCATCCTATTTCAATCCACCTCCACCATATAACCATTTATCTATTTCCAATTCACTGCAAAATCAATTTCTTTCTGGATCGCGTGGGTGAGGAAGCGTGTGGTAAAGCGTGAGCCATTCCCTTTCCAAACCGGAAACCGCGTATGTAGATATTGGAGAGTGTCTTCGGAAAAACACTCTACCCTACTTTCCACTTCTGCTCAACCAGAAGAAACACTAATTTTAATACACGCCCAGCTACTAATAAAAAATGTGTCATTAAATTGCGTAATTGCGTATCTCTTGTCTGTTGTCCAATACATTATGTTCAAAACTTGATAGCCTCCTCTCCTACCCATCAATTTCCCTATGCATATGCTAGGCCACCGTTGCGGTTGCGTTGCTGCCAATCCTACGCAAATGCACATAAAATGACTAAAATGTTAATGCAAGCTGCAAAAGAAGACCTACAGAAATATGATTGTGCGTGATGCAAATATTTAACATGACATGAGCTGGACTTTTACTTTTGCAAGTGGTTAGCAGAGTTCTACTTTTTAAAAGTGTCAGCAAACCTCTCTTTTGAACATATTCAATTATTGGTGAAAGCTCCGAATTTTCAATTTGAAAGGATACTGACATTTTGACACAAGTTTTAACTTTTTAAATTTTAAATAATCTTATTACAACCATAAACTGGAAATACCCGTATGCATATTGCATAGTTTTGCTTTAAAAAAACTTCACTCTTTTCCAAACCCTGTTCCAAATTCATTGTTTATTTACCCTAGTTAATTAATCCATCCAGAGACATGGCAGGCCATGGCATTTGATTACATTACGACTCGACTGATATGTATAAACTGGATTGTATTGGAATTGGAACCTGACCGACGCCTAAATTAAATAGATGCATTGATTAAACAGACCATAAAACATTGACAATTGATGCCGACAAAAGACAGAAAGATTATCCAATAGATCAGTCATGGCCATCTAACATAATATGATAAGTTAAGTTAATCATTAACTACTAAGAAGTGAACTGTGAAAGTTAACGCTGCAAACGCCGCGCCGATGGTGATATGAGTTGATGAAATGATTATTCAATATGCAACACTGTTTAGTGAAATGTTTCGAACTTACATGCATAATGCAATAATTGCAGAAAACCAAACATGGGCAAATTGAGATAACTACAAAATGCAATAATACATGTAATTTGATAAAAATGCACCGATAACACATGCAACACAAGCAAAAACAAGCTGTAAACATAAAAGATAACCCAGCGAAATACCAGTTTCAAATGTTTATGATTGGAGACTGTCAATCGTATCGTGACCATCACCCGTTTTCAATATTGGAACATTTGAAGGGAATCTTCTTTCGATAACAAAAAAAAACATCCAAAATTAGCCTTGCAGACTCAGACAAGACTGACAGATAACTAAACTAAACTGCTGACTGCAGTAGTGCACCTTATTAACTGGAATTATTTCTTGTTAACAACACTGTTAGTACTCCAAAACTGAAACCTAACGATTAGCGTAAATTTGCAGCGTTTAGTTCAAAATCCACAAAAGATAAGCCAAAAAAATCTCACAAGTGCCGTTATTTGAAGCGCAAACTCAAACGTATTTACACTAGCTACCTAAACTAAATCAAACAACAATTGACAAATAATTGGATTACTTACTTTGTGACTTTATGTTTGATCTCTCCAAGTCAGTGCAACTCCTTAAACCCCCAGTATTCAGTATTAGGTTGAACTCCAATAATTAAAATCTCCAGTAACTAACTCAGTGTGTCTCCTCTCCAGTCAAGTCAAGTTCCAAACAAAAATATCCCAACCGATCTCCCACTATGGACCTTTCCGTTTGCTTTTCTCTCTGTTTTTTTCCAGCCTCATGAATAGTGTATGCAAAACATTTTTTGTCATGTAAAAAGTTTTGTCAGTTATAAACAGGTAGGTAGGTACTTTTATAGGTACATCAATATCATCATACATAACAAAAACACCCTAACTAAAAGACGAAGAAAAGAGAAAATGCAAAAAGGCAAATGTACATAATTTTTATATCAGCCGCTTCCCACACATCCACCCAACAAAAACACATCACAAGATATCCTTAACTCATCATCATCATCATCGGATATGCCGAAGAAAAATATACACAGTGCGATACATAAGTCTAAATACACATCCACATAAAATGCACGTAAGGATTTTTAGGTACAAAACCAAAACAAAAGGTTCTTCCTATCCTGATAAAGCTCCAGCTACATGCACTCTCATCCGTAGTGTCTTAATAACTCTTGTTTGAAGATAAATTATTCTAAATCATCCTGTTTACTTAAAGTGGACTTGTTTTTGAAGGATATTTAAATGAGAATTTTTATTCTGTCCAGCTAGTTTTTGGATTTTACTAAAAACAAAATGCCAATGGCAGGAGTTGGAGTAAGTAAATTGTGTAAAACATTATATGCGAAATATGAAGGTTTGGATTTCAAGGCTATAATATAACTGATGGTGGTTACTCTTGTTTTATTGCAGACGCCAGTAACACCAACCGTCCCTCCGGCTGCTAATAATAACAATGCAACTCCCAACTCGCAGAATAATGCGGCGGCAGCCCCAGCAACAGCGAAAACGTGGGAGTTGAGCGACTACGAGCTCCAGCGTACTCCACAGGAAGCCGTGACTGATAATACGGAAATTGCTGTGTCTCCGAGAGCATTACATTCCGAACTTATGTGTCCGATTTGCCTTGATATGTTGCACCAAACGATGACCACAAAAGGTGAAGAGGATGAGTAGCAAGCAATAATGCATTTATTTCAATAAATATTAAAAATGTGGTATTTGAAATGAAATTTAATATGTGTTGGGTGTTATTTGTTGCTTAGAATGCCTCCACCGGTTCTGTGCAGAGTGTATTATAACAGCGTTGCGGTCTGGGAACAAGGAATGTCCAACTTGCAGAAAGAAACTTGTGTCAAAGCGGTCACTTAGACCAGATCCTAATTTTGACATGTTGATCTCAAACATCTATCCATCCAGGTGTGTAAATGCCGTGTTCCTTTAGTCATTTGATTTTGATGTAATCAATTGATAGCAAGAATTTTAAAGTTAATTTGTTTTATCTAATCTGTAGGGACGAGTATGAAGCGCAACAACAGAAGGCACTAGCAAGCTTATCAAAATCCCACAACCAGCTAGCCCTTGCTACCTCAATAGAAGAAGGGATGAAGGCGCAATCCCAGAACCGTAAAGCTATAGCAAAGGCCAACGCAAAGAGCAACCAAGATGGAACTGAGAGTCTTGCAGAAAGTGCCAATAACCCTGGTGTGCCGGCTACCCCTGGAATTCCACCAAGTGCCACTCCAAGTGAAGACGCAAATACCACCCGCCCGCAACCAATTATTGCAGCAGGTCCTTCCCAAACCCCACCTACAAATAACGGAACGCCTGCAAGTATCGTGAACGCTGGAGCCAGTAAAGCACCTACCAAGCCAGAGTCCATTGGTGATAACTCTTCAAACACATCAGGTAAACAATCGCAAAAACAACTAAATAAAATTATCGCAGAGCAATTCCATTGTCAATCATGTCATCATCATCGAATTGTTAATGAAACGCCTACGTTCTTTCCAGCCGTTTCTGATGAAATCACTGAGGTAGAGTTGGTATTCAAGCCACACCCTGCGATGCAAGCTAGCACATCAGAAAAGACGACAAGTCTCCGAACAGACCATATCCAAACCAGATTTATAAAAACGTCCGGAAACGCCACGGTGGATCATTTAAAGAAATATCTTGGCATGAGACTGGCATTAGACGCACAACAGGGAGGTCAAACTGAGGATGAAGGTCCCTATCACAAATGCACCATTTCCATACGCCCTCATGGAGAGTTCATAACCATTCCTGATGGACTGACCCTAGGTCAAATCTGTGAGAAGTACTGGCGCATCAACAAACCTTTGGAAGTGTATTACCACTGGAAAAAGTGGTCAAATAATTAAGCTCTTCTAAAAGAATCTCCTTTTGTAAAAAAAAATACCTCCTTTCCTTATAGTCATGATATATATGAATAAATTCCAACATTCAATGGAAATTCCCATCATATCATCATCATCATCATGCAAATTCCAAAATAATTGAATCATTGAATAAAAGGGCCCTAAGGAAGCAGTGACTATGCAGTGCATGGATATTCAAAACGAACGCGTAGAGTATAATGAAATGCAGAGCATCCAATAGAGAAAGGGTTGCGTGAATACATACATAAGGCATATATAATACCTAACATAACATAACAACTACCACCTCTTAATATGTATGTATGTACACATCTTTATGGCGTGAACAGACACAGGATAGAATTATACATAGTGAGAACATGCATGCGCAAGTGCAGGAGACTCCCGAGTATATGCTTCGGAGATTATTCTCATCATCATCAGCATCATCATCCTTCTTTTTCATCCACAATCGCAGGTGAGTATCCTTTTAAAAATTACTATTTATTACTACCCAAATAAAAAAACATTAAATTAGGATCTCAAATTGTTGGAAACACCCGATAAACTACTACTGTATAGATTACAAATTCATATACTCTCCCAACACTCACAAGTTGTGGACTGGTGCAAGTTCTCAAACTAAAAAAAACAACTTAGGTATACATCCACAAACTGAGAAGTATCGTGTCCAAGTGTCAAGTTACCGTTTTTTATTACCCATTGTATTGTGTGATTTCAACATAACTCATTGATTACTTACTACTAGTCTAATTCCAGTTACTCTCAAGGTAGCCTGAATGCGGGTGAGGTATGTTAACAAACCTTCTTACTTACTCATCTAAAATGCACTTTTAATGCGCTAGCACCAGCACCATCACCACCATATATCCAAGCTAACAATTATGCACATAAATACTTGTATTGCATCTATAGATTGTTAGAGTCAAAGCATATATAATATTAATTTGCTTTCTCGTTCATTTTATTATTCTTGCAACCAAAACTAATTTGTAAAGCCATTACACATCATATCGCACACCTAATATAATCAATACGAGAGATATGATAGGCATTATCATGTGATGTGATGCGATGTGACTTTGCCAATAGGTATTAAATGTAGCGTTGCTTTTGGTTGAGCTTGCAAGCTCGAAGCTACGTCATGTTTTTGAGTCGTGCGGACTCATGATTCCGTCATCCAAATCCAATCGCAAATGTTATGATACCGGTAATGAATTAACTAGCTTAGAATACTCCCAGCTCCGGATCCAATAATAGTAGAGGAAGAATATAGTAATACTAAGGAGCCCTATAAATCACGGAGATGCAATTAGGGTGCGGGTTGGTTTTGGTTGTATTGTCATGTACTTACTACCATAACCACCCGGGTGTAAGAAATAGAGCAGAAGCCATGCTGCAGAGAAAGCAACCAAAAAGTTGTATGCCAAATGAGGGCATTTTCCTATTTGTTGTGTCGGGTAGTATGTACGTACACATAATCGATCGGCGCATGCATTGCATATTACGCTATAACGCTATTTGGCTGGTTTTTTGGTATTTTTTTCTCTCTCGTGTGATATGATGCTGCTGCCTTGATTTTGCCATGATGATGATCATTGTATTGTAGGGTTGCATGCTGCTCCCGTAAGTATATTCTGCAGAATTTCCTTGCAGATTATTTTTTCGCTTATATACCAAAAAAAAATCATAAGTATTCATATTCATGCCACTATTTTTCTTGACAAAAATTGAGCGAGAGTCAGAGTCGAGATTAGTTTCTCATGCACAGAGGACCTTTTTTTAAAGATAACCTGCCCACGTTCGTGCAAAATCTCGTCGTAGTCGTCGTCTTCATTTTCATCTCATTTCTCATCCCCGGTCATGGTGTGTGGGCATTGTGTATTGTATTGTGTGAGGAGGAATAATATATTATAAGCATCTCATCATCATCCACATCTCCTTGAACGTTAGTACTTCAAAAAGCGCATCATCGTTGCATGGGTCAGTCGCTCACAACACACAAGGTTCATTGTTCTGTTGTGTGTGTATTGTGCATAAAAATCCCATGAAATGAAACAACCAAAACCGCAAAGGCGAACGAAATATATACACTCTTTTCATGTAAAAACATAAGATTCTTTTTGCAATAAAAATCTTCCATTCGTACTACTCACTACTCAATTTCATTCATTCATAGTACCTTAAGCATATTGCTTGCTGGTGAGTTTAGTTTAGTTGGTTCTCTAGGTCCTATTTTTAGGTCTGTCTGACTCCTGACTCTCCTTGACTTGAGTTTGAGTTGAGACTCAAAAATATATATATATATTTGCTATTTGCAATTTAATTTCGCATTTTCCTATTGATTTTCTAGACTTCACGTACAAAAGTACATACATGATGTTTAAGTTTCTAATTAATGAGTACGTTAAAGTGCCTCTTGATTAAGAACCTTGACTTGACACTACACTACTCTACATCCTTCTCATTGTTTAGTACTATATACTCACTCATTCACTCACTCACTCATTCACTGCAGTTAGTTGCAGTAGTCAAGTAAGTAGGGAGCCTGAAGAAAGTAAGAAGAATTTTTTTTTTGAGCAAAAGATTTATATTTAAAACCCCATTTTAAGAGAGAGTTTTTATAACGCATAATCTGCTAATAATCTCTTCTCTTAAAAAAGCAGCAGACTCGTGCACTGGCTCGTGCAAAATGGCTCGTGGTGAGATAGTGTAGGGCGGTCCGAACAACTTTGAAAGCGAATTATAACGAATAAATGGATTAAAACTGAGCTACTACTACTACTACTACTACTGACTACTACTGCTGCTCACAAGGGTTTAAACTCATTGAATCGTGCTATATAACTAACTACTTAAAAATAAAGTTTTACTCTTTTATACTATATATCTATCTATATATCCCCAAAAAAAACACTTTCGAATTGCATTACATTTCAACAACATTACATTATCGTTAATAAGTACGTAGTGTACGGTTGTACGTAATATATTTTTTAAAAAATGCACAAAAAACCAACTTTTCGGTTCACTAACTCGTGGGTGGTGGTATGTAGTAGTAAGTAGTATGCATATATAGTTGATAGATAGTGTGTTACGTTTTTTCTTTGTTAAAGCGCACTGCTTAATACAAATACAACAATCAAAATGGTTGTGTTTTTCTGAATGAGGAACAACATGTAATGTAAAGGCAACCCCGTTACGATCTTATTTGGGTTTCAAACGTTAACACTATAACGTGTGAGTACAAAACGCTCCGGAGGAAAATATATATCTTATCTTCTCCTTATCTACACGTGTCATTCGGAAACAAGGATTCGAGATTTTAATACTTACGCTGATCCTCATCTTCTTCTTCTTCTGGATCAGTTTTCATTGATCCTAATCAGCAGCAGAGAGGTGCTTACCTATCTTAACTGGACTCGAGTCGAGCGAGCTTAAGTGAGCGAGGGTCGGTAGTAGTTGTTACGTACATTGTTATATAAAGAATAAAATCCTGTTCTTTTGTTTCGTGTTTCACAATAAAATATAATAATAATTCTTCTTCTTCTCCCGAGTGCTTGCCAAAACCAATTAGCCTTACGTCATAACATTATATATTATATACACGTAACGTGATTATCTACAAAAGATAAGTTTCCGTACAGTGGTAGTAAGTTGTGGTGTGTCCAAAAAACGTGGTGTGATGAACGGTGGTGTGCAGTTATTCAAATAAAAACGAAGAAAAAAAAATATATATATATCCCCTTCAGTTTGTAGTAATGCGCTTGTACGAAGATCTCGCCGAGCTCGATATGGAGTTTGGTAATTTGAACACTTACAAAATAATAATTTTTTTATTGCAAAAAAGTGAAATTTACTCTAAAATGCATTCATTCATGTACTCGTATGTATTCATACACGCGTTTCAAATGATGTATTGATTAATATTTGTCAACCGCAAAATACGATTGACGATGGGATCGTTATGAGTTAAAACTCTTTGGGTATATTTGATGATAAATACCTTTTCAAACAAAAGTACTTTAAAATGGGGAATTGTATGATGATATGATGACCGAAGCGGAACAAACATAACGGTGTATTTGGTTTGCTTCTTAAAACTTAACATAACAGCATTTTTCATGTGCATCATCCACCAAAATACATCTCTGCTCTGACGCTCCATTTTAGTTTTCAGGAAAATACTCATGATGATCATCATCATCATGATTATTTTTGTTTTCAAAATAAAACTACTCACAGCTTCTCTCAGAAATATATTCCACTTTAACCATTTCAAGTAGTCCTTAGTGGTTTGGTTTGGTTCTTGGGTTTAGTCTAGATAATCCTGCAAAAATATATTGAGTACTACTCGTAGTCTGCGACCTTGTTTAAGTATTTTGTGATAGTTTTAGCATCGCATCGCACGACCGCCCATAATAACACTCATATAAACAAAACGTGACGAAATGAACCAATTGAACCAAACTAATGCAACGTTGCAAAAAAAAAACTACTGCTAACTAATAAACATATGCATGCATGCAATCAATACCAAATACCAATACCAAGAGCTATATATTTGCATTTCATTGATTTGCAAACAAAACTACCAGCTAACTTGCAATAATAAATGTTTTTCATGAAGCAACATTATAATATTATATACTCAAAGACTCAAAAAAAACGCCTCAAACACTCAAGTATCATGCTATTATGCAGTTGAGTTGAGAATTTTGTATGCAGATGCAGAGCAATATCCTGTATTATCATTGACAAGCTTGTATTTTTGTGTACTCCATTTCATACTATAATATTACTACTATTATCATCCAACATCAACACATCACTCCAAAAGAGCTATATAGCGTCTGGTTTGGTTCACAACAACTAATGATCATTGAGGAACGAACTCTTCTGGTGCTGCAAGTTAATTGAGACAATTTTCAACTCTTGTCCTTCAATTGACTAACGAGCTAACAAACGCTAGCAAAGAGAGTTTACTACATATGTACAAAATGTATGTACATGTGATGATTGTGATTGTGATGATTGCAAGGCAGGCACAGCAGCTTTAGCTACTACTACATAATTTGACTAAAAATGCATTCACTCAAACTAACTTCAGCAAGGAATGCTATCTATCCATATCCCCATTTGCCTGGCCTGGGCCTGCTAAGTTTGACTTGACTTGCTGCTGACGGATAGGATACCTGATATTATTATATTACTACTACAGTTTCTGGGCACGATGCAAACGATGCGATATACGGTGCTGGCAAAGCTGGCAGAAGCAATACAATACATAAGTATCACACTCCTGCTGCATATTATCATTGTTGCCTTTATTACTATCTGTCTATCTTTATATCTTGTCTATCTGCCTAAGTAACTACATTAACAGCACGTTAGGATTCTTCTGCAAGAAGAATGAAGAATTCGTCAACTACACACAAGTCAAGTCAGTTGGTGCATTTGTAGAGGAACCCACGCGTGTTTTCAACACTAAATTTTTTTCCTCTTCCTTCAAACCCTTTTTGACTTGGTGGATAGATAGTTGACATGATCCGTTTGTCTCCTGTCGTGCGTTCCTCTTTGGTTTATGGTGTTCAAATATATAATAATTTTTTTCAAAAATTATTATTCTTATCTGTGATAGTAATAATATATTTATTCCTGTAGAGTTTATCTGAGTTAGTTTGTTAGTTCCGCACACTTAGGTTTCGTTCTAGTTAGTTATGTCTTTTTGTGTGAGACTGACTACGACTTCTACAACTGCCCCATCATCATTCATTGTGCTAATAGTTCAAAGTTAGTTTAGTTTAGCAGAGAGAAAGATTATATAGTCAATATAAAATAATTGTGGGGCAACAAAAAAAATGGACCAGTTGATATTACTCCCTTCCGTTTTACTGCACAAGGATAACCGCATGGTCCAGGATGATCTGGCAGCGTTATCATGGCCAGGTTGCACCAGTTCAAAGAGAGGAGCTAATTCCTCCTCCTTCAGCGGCACAAAACTCACTTTCACGTCAAATGGAACTTTCTACGTTTGTAAGGCTCTCCTTCTTCTTCTTCACCTTATCAATCTTATTCCAAACAATGCTTAATGCACGCTCAATTTCTCTTTTTATTTTTATTTTTATGAATATGAATAACCAGTTATCAAATCAATAATAAGATTAGGCAGCAGCCATACGCAAACGCACCTTTTTACACTTGCTCTTGCTCATCATACCATAACCCCTGCTCTTTCAGCACTTATACAATATTACGTCTGCTCTCCTATATTACTCATTCATTATTGTTATGAAATCATGATGATAATAATATGATTGACGAGTGTTGAGACGTTGAGAGTTACTTTTTACTTTGTAGTTTGGTGTTGCTGAAATACTCAACAACACTAAAAGATAAATAATGCAAAAGTACTAAAAAACTCTAAAACCTTTGACTTCTTGGGCTTGGTTTTGGCTTTGCCGTTTGTTTGGTGCGGCAGTTCGTATATTAGTAGTGACAACATAACACAACACAGATAGAGATAACATGATTGAGACTCGTGTTGCTCCACCTTTGCACGATGATTCTAATCTATCGTAGTAACAATTAGTGGCAAGAAGACTCATTAATTCCAAGTAATAACACTGGACTCTATGATTAAGCGTGCACGTAGCAGGTTCATTAGGCACCACCGTACCCATAGCTTTAGGCCATTCTTGCCCTTGCTCATAAAATAAACCTGGATATACATATAATATATATGCGAATGTGATGCTGCTGGTACTGGTACTAAATACTAAGTAGTGGAGTGGGCATCCAAATCCAAATCCAAACCAAATTGCTTTTGAACACCAGACTACTAGCAAAAAACACTACCGAGTGTAAGTATATATGTATATATTATGTCTGATTTAATACTCACTCCTCCGACCGACAAACTATCATCACATCCCATCATCATCATCATCATCAGCATTGTATATTGTATCTCATTCATTTTCCAACCTAACCGACCGTGTAGGTCATGCGTTTGTAAAAAAAAGGTTCTTGTCAAGTAAGTTAGTTTGTAAGGCAGCAATTTTTAGACCTGAATCTGAATCGCATCTCATCTTATTTGGTAGGCATCACATTCAACATCAAGGCAATATTCATATCTTCTGTTTTTAAAATGCTCCTGCCTTGCATTATTGCTGTTGATGATTTGATTTGATGATGATGCTAATTCATGCGTGTACAAAAATCCAACTTAACATTCTTAACCTTGATGATCGCTTACACTCACAGAGTTCTTTTTTTATGATTGCTCTTTTGTGTTTCTGCAGTTATTTGGTATCATGCCAGCATGCAGCATCTCACTGATGCTCTTCATGTTTGACACACTAAATAAATGGGCTTCAATAATTCGAAAGTGTACCGAATCCTCTTAAACGAGCTGTGCACAAAAGAGGAAAAAAAAGACTAATATATAATATACCCAAAATTACATTCTACATTAGGATGGATGGATATTGCATTACACACAATTACAATGTGCGTGCATTTTTAGGAACTTTTATAGCCAAGTTTTGAAAAACTGTACAGGTTGTATTTGTAATTGTAAATGAGTGTGCGTCATGTCATGTATATGCGTAGGCGCTGCACTTTGATGATGACTAACCAGCAGCAGGGACGACATTATTACATTAGGTAATTTTTTTGGCAACAAAAAAAAATAAAAAACACAGCAGCACATCACCATCACCCCAATTAGATTTGACCACTACCAGGATGTTGAGTAGTGAGTTAGAAAAGTTTGGTAGTGAAGGAAGGAGGCGGCACAATAATATATTATTATTGTTGTACACAGCCATAGCCACTTTACGAAAAATCAAGTGGGTGGGTTGAATAAGTTTAATTTCAAATTACTCATCAAAGTACAACTAACATGGTGAACGTGGGTGCACAATCAAAAGTGATGAATGCTGATAGATAATAATGATGATAATGGATAATATGAGTTTCTTCGGCAAGAATATATATAAGAATGCCAGAAAAGCGAATGCTTGAATAGCGAGGATTGAGAAATAACTCAACTAAAAAAGAAATACAAATTGCATATTCGTCTTTACTCCATCTATCGACATCGATAGATATATACATTGTAGTCATTGGGCGCAATGACCAGAGAGATGCCTTTTTTCAACAAGCGGGTTGAATTAAAACAAAAAACTTGCTCCCTTGGATGTGCTTATGTCCTTGCTCGTCACGCCAATATCTCTTCATTGTTGAGTGCAAAGGCTAAGAGAGATGCAACTTGCTCGTTCACCGTTGGAATTTAATGATTAATTAGTGTTTATTGTTAACAATTTGGACTGAAGACCAAAGCTGAGTCACTGGAAGCAAAAGAAAATTGGTAAGTGTAAATTTAAATATATGGAGGGTGTCAATTTGAATAAAAAGTAGATCAAATAGAGAAAGAAAAATATGTACACTATATAGGCTATATAAGATATCAATATCAAAGAAAAATTTTGACCGGAGCAACCTTGATAAGGTACGGTCTGTAAATTATGTCACGTAACTGCTTCCTTGATAAGGACAGACGTGTTGTCCAGATAACCTTGATAAGGACTGGCATTGATTGTCCCACGAGGTGGTTGACGTAAAATATAGCCCAATAAGGGTAGTCCGTAATATTTTTTGTGTACAGTAAAACAAAATTTTGATCAGGTGGATCATTGTTAGTTAACAGAAATGGAGGAGACAGCCGCTGTCGCGTCCGCTTCAGGGGTAGGTGTTAGAGACTGGAAGGCCGAATATGAAGCCCTATTACGTCAGCAGCAGGGTCATTTGGAAATAAATGTTGAAAATACATTCCCAGAGGGGTCCATTAAGTCTCAGGATGATGTTGAATCGACTGATGATTTTGAGCAGTTATTAAACAAGATTCAAGGGCCACAAACTCAACGTGAGTTAATTTAACCGAAAAAACAATGTTTCATATTAAAAGAATTGTAAAAAAAAAAAAATTGATGATAAAACACGAGGGAAAAAATTATTTAGTCTCTCCGTTGGAGGACGAAATTTCGAACGCCCTGGCTGATGTTGAGCATACAGTCGAACTTGGACCTGAGTTACAAGAGCCTATTGCAGCCGCTTTTATTAAGACGTTATCACGCCCACTTTCTAAAGAAACTGCTGAGAAACTAAAGAAATCGCTAGTAGTCCCAGCTAATTGCAAGCAGCTATTGCCACCAAGAATGAACCCAGAGATTTGGTCGTTTCTTCCGAGCCGTGCTCGCTTATCAGACTTGCGTGTCCAGCAAACTCAAACTGCCATTTCACATGGAGTTGTCACACTCGCAAAAATCAGTAACGAAGTAGCAAAGCTCTCGGGAATGCTTCCGAAGGAAACTGTAGCTTCCATACTAAAGTTATCAGTAGATGCGGCAAACATTTTAGGGAACCAGATACAGGACCTGAATCAAAAACGCCGTTTTGATGTGCGACCATTCCTCAGTCAGGAGGTGACAAGCATTTGCTCCGGAACATTTTCAGTATCCGAAAATCTGTTTGGAGAGAATCTCCACGAAAAACTTAAAGCCACCAAAGCCGCAAGCTCGGTCATCCGCAGCTCATTTAGCAACCGGAACAGTCCAAGATATCGACCTTATGCTCCAGCTCAAAATGTCCAGAATCCTTTAAACATGACGCGTCCGTTCCAGCAGCAAAACCGGGGTCGTTGGAACGGAACCCCGTTCAAGAATCGCAATCGTGGATTCAATCGGAACCAGAGTGGGAGTCAGAATTGGAACAGTCCGAATTGGAACCAGCAGCAAAGAACATATCCTCCAAGGCGTCCATAAGTTATGGGGTACGTTCCGCAGGAATGCTAAGAAATTATGTATCGGCGTGGCGTGAAATAACGACTGATAAATTTATATTAGAGGCTATACGTGGTTTCAAAATACCGTTTACCACTTTGCCAGTACAATCAAGTGAGCCTAGTTATAAATGTATGTCTTTAACAGAGGTGAAAGGAGTGGAAGAAGCCATTTTGGCAGTTATTAGTTCAGGTGCTGTAGAAAAGTGTAAAGATGAAGTAGGTCAATTCATCTCAACAGTGTTTATTGTTCCAAAACCAAATGGTTCAAGTAGGTTTATACTTAATTTGAGTAAGCTAAATGAGTTTATCGAAGCACCTCATTTCAAGATGGAGGACATTAGAATGGCTATGCAATTAGTTACTCGATCTTGTTATCTAGCGGTTATAGACCAAAAAGATGCTTATCATCGCATACCTATAAGTTCTTGTTGTAAAAAGTACTTAAGATTTAGATGGAAGGATCAGTTATATCAGTTCACATGTGTGCCTTTTGGTCTTAACATTGCGCCTTGGCTTTTTACAAAAATCATGAAGCCGGTAGTGGCCACACTTCGTAAACAAGGTCATTCGTCTGTGTCATATTTAGATGATTGCCTACTCTTGGGATTGAGATATGAGGAATGTAATAACAATGTAAATGCCACGGCTAAGCTGTTCTCCAAGTTAGGACTGGAGATTAACTGTGAAAAATCGCAACTTAAACCTTCCAACGAAGTTCGTTACTTGGGGTTTTATATAAATTCAGAAACATTAACTTTAAGACTACCTTCAGAAAAATGTAGTAAGATTACAGGTAAATGCAATAGTTTGCTAAGTAAAAACGAGATTACGATACATGAATTATCAGTTGTGTTAGGAAATTTAGTTGCAGCATGCCCCGCAATCAGGTATGGGCCATTATATATCAAACAGTTAGAGTATGAAAAAGTGAACGCCTTAAAAACAGCAGATAATGATTACATGAAAACATTAAAACTAACTAGTCAGGGTCAAGCAGATATTAAGTGGTGGATTAAAGCAATGCAAAGTCCGACTCAATCTTTTGGTTATAGAGATTTTGATTTAACCATTACCACGGATGCTTCGCTTTCCGGATGGGGTGCTGAATGTATGGGGAAGGAAGCACATGGAAATTGGACAGTGTCTGAGTCAGCTAGGCACATAAATGAGCTCGAATTGTTGGCAGTTTATTATGGCATAAAAACTTATGTGAAGCAAAATAATGTATTTGTGCTTGTTCGTGTTGACAGCACTACTGCTTTAGCTTATATTAATAGATTTGGTGGTTGTAAAGGAAATAACTGCCACGTCATTGCGAGACAAATATGGGAATTTTGCGAAGTAGGCAATATAATGCTACGCTCATCTTACATTAGCACTAGAGATAATGTTATAGCAGATAGACTGTCTCGATTAGCTCCAATTAGAAATTCTGACTTCAGTTTAGGAGAAAAGTATTTCTTTAAGATATGTAGGCTGTACTATACTCCAAAAATAGATTTGTTTGCGACATTTCGCACCGCCAAGTGTACACGTTATGTGTCATGGCTTCCTGATCCAGGTTCAGAATACGTAGATGCATTCACAAACCGTTGGATAAATAAGTTTTATGCGTTTCCGCCATTTAATTTGGTATCAAAAGTGCTCTCAAAAATTTCTCACGATGACGTACGTGGCATAGTGGTGGTACCGTATTGGCCCACTCAATCTTGGTACCCAAAGTTTGTAAAAATGTGTGACAAAAATTACACTGTGTTCAAACGCAGTTCTGAACTTTTACTTTGTCCTTATTCTGGCAGGAAACATTACCTGAGCTCCAGAACAGATCTAATGGTAGCAGAATTACATCCTTATGTCTGAGAGACCTTCAATTGCCAGAGAACGTTATGAAGATTATGGAAGCATCATGTTCATCATCGACATGGTCGAATTATAGCAGCGTACTCAAAAAATGGGAACTTTTTTGTAAATCAAATAATGTAGATATGTGCAAACCAGATATTGATAATGTTCTAGTATATTTAACAAATCTTTTTGAATCAGGGCTTAGTTATTCGAGTATAAATACTAGTAAGTCAGCAATTTCAACTATAGTTGGCAGTACTGATGGTGTGAAAATTGGAGAGCATGATGTTGTTAAGCGTTTTATGAAAGGTGTATTTAAATTACGGCCGGCAAAGCCTAGATATGAATGTACGTGGGACGCTGAGCTGGTATTATCAGTTATCAGATCATGGCCAATTAATGATCAACTTTCACTGAAAAATTTAACTCTTAAGGTTGTTAGTTTGTTAGCATTAGCGACTGGACAGCGTGTACAAACCATTTCTTCAATTTCTATAAAAAATATTCAGTGGGGCGATGTAGTACAAATCACTATTCCTGATATCCTTAAAACAACACGCCCAGAAAAGGGTAATCCAGTCCTTATATTACCTCGATTTAGCCAAGATCTTAGGATATGTATTGTTACCGCATTAAAAGTTTATGTACAGCGTACACAAGAATTTCGAGATAAGCAGGGTACAGATAAGTTGTTATTGGGTATATGTTCACCTCATAAACCGGTTTGTAGCCAGACTGTTAGTAATTGGCTGGTAAAAATGTTAAGTTTAAGTGGAATAGATACAACAAAATTTAAAGGTCATAGCTTTCGACATGCTTCCACATCTAAAGCAGCCGCCAGGGGTATAAGTACAGACACAATTATTAATAGAATTGGATGGTCAACTGCTAGTATGTTTGCAAAATTTTACCAAAGACCTATCTTTACCTCAGATCAGTTTGCGTTAGCAGTGCTAAAAAATGAGACAATGTGATCTTGTACTAAAATAGATTGTAAAACTTCTTATGTATTTGTAACTGATTTTAAACCTGCTGGTTAATATACTGAATAAATGATTACTAAATATTCTCCTCGTCGATTATGGCTGCACTTTGAATTACTACAATGTATATATCTATCGATGTCGATAGATGGAGTAAAGACGAATATGCAATTGAAGATTATGTGAGGCTTGACGCAGTCAAGCCGATACACATAATCATAATTGTATGAGTCTTTCGAAATCGAAAGACATCGATACCCACCCTCCACATCCCATATTACTTAAGTTCTTTTTGCAGCTTCACCGACTCGGAGAGCTTTGAAAACAATGAAGAGATATTGGCGTGACGAGCAAGGACATAAGCACATCCAAGGGAGCAAGTTTTTTGTTTTAATTCAACCCGCTTGTTGAAAAAAGGCATCTCTCTGGTCATTGCGCCCAATGACTACAATGTATATATCTATCGATGTCTTTCGATTTCGAAAGACTCATACAATTATGATTATGTGTATCGGCTTGACTGCGTCAAGCCTCACATAATCTTCAATTTTTTTTTTGTCAAGCAATTTGTTTATAATTTCCGCACGCTTGCAGATGCTGACCCACTTGCATATATGTATGATATGATGAGTTTGAGCATAGCATAGTAATAAGTAACTCTTTTTCGCAAACTAAACGATAGTTACCTCGATTTGATATATATTACCAACATTACTACTATTCTTCAAAACTTAACTAGCAGTAGCAGTAGTTGCGGTTAGCGCAAACATAACCCAACTCCAAGTTGAAAACCACGAGTTGGAGTTAACGAATGCATGTGTTCTTGACTGACTGACAGCGTCAGTGTATATATATATACCAAAAGAAGAACTAAATTTTTATTGTTAAAAAATGTTTTCTTGAAACAAATTATATTTTACTTCGCTTCAAAGAACATCCATCCGCAAATATATCCGCTAATATAAAACCCCAAAAACCCTACCAATTCCGTTTGCAATAACTTTTACATTTGCACTACCGCTGCTAATACTGCCACTGCAGCTCGACTCGAGCTCTTGCAACTCATATTGAAATAGCTATGTTTTATGTACGCAACGTCTGTAGTATTTGTACCACATATACATGCAAACGGTTGGGGAAAGCCACTCTTACAACTCTGCATAAAATTCCAGACTAAAAGCTCTTGCATTCTTTCCATAAACCATGCATACATACATAATACACACATTCATATACTTAAGCTTTTTTGGCATGAATATGCATCAGAGTAATATAATCGTGATTACGAAAAGGTCGCTCCTGTTTTATATGAGTGAGTCATACGGAGTGAGTACAGATAAAAAAAAAGTTAGCTCAGTCATAGTCATTCTCTCCAGCCAGAAGAACTGCTGCAGTAATGCCAAAGCTAACATATCACCATCACCTCATATCATATTGAATGGAATGAATGCTAAAGCCAAAGGCAAAGTCTAAGCCGGCTAATATACATATGTAACTAATACATGCATTGTGTATGTAATGAATCGACAAATAATAACACAATATATAATATATACTACTACCCTTTTATGTATGTATATATACTCCAAGAATGACTCTAGTTGTATGATAATAATGTGCAAACGCCAAACCAAACCAGCTGTCTGGTATAAAAAGTTTTTTTTATGCCTTTCATTCAAACTTGACTTGACTGCTCTTCAGTAATAAGTAAAGGATATTTGAGAGTTTGGACTGTTTGGAGAGAGACACACTATATATGACTACTATGACTCTAGTCTAGTAAAGAACCAAGACCATGCAAGACCAATATACAAAGACCAACCCCTTTGCGTTTTCACTCACGATAAAAAAAGGGAAGGTGCAGAGGAATGCGAAAGCCTTTTTCCTTGTATCATGTAATGTATTAAAAACGCTTCATAAGGTAGCGTAGAAAAAAAGCCTTCATGAATTGAAACTGGTAATCACAATCAGGGTGTGTGATAAATGTTGTTCTTATGCATGCATGGGTATTGTATATTGCAATGCAATAGTAATGTTTTTCAAATACTTTTACACACATCATAAGGCTTGTACTACCTTATGTTTTTAACGCACGTTTTTACTTTATTTTCCTCACAGCTCTCATTATGAACAGTAGTCTGTCGCTCCAGGACTCTGGTTTAAAGTTAAAGAGTTGTTTGGGGTTAGTAAGAAATAGCGTGTTTGAAAAGTGTCCAGGAAAAAAAGTTACCTTTCTTGCATGGACTTTAACCGTTTTAGTTTGATTTTGGTGTGACTTGGTTTGGTGGTCTGGTGTCCTCTTGGAAATATTGAGTTTGAGGTGATAAGCATGCAGGTGGTGGTGACGGCGAAGAATAAGAGGAGTTGAGAGTGTAGAAGTGGTGGTAGTAGTAGGGGAATGTGTATTTGTGTTGTAGTTGGTTTGGTAGATTGTAGTTGTAGGAGGGATGAGTAGAGAGTCAAAGATCGAGGTTCTTCGATCAATGCTAGTAAACTCACTACCGAGTGAGAACTTGGGTTCATCCTTTGGTTCGTTCAAAACAAAAAATTGAAAAAAAAATTGCTGAAATGTTCTGATTATTATGATGATTAGCAATATATATATTATATATGTATGATATGATGATTGATGATTGATGAGGAGTTAAAGTTTTCTCGCGTTGAAGTTGATTGAGTTTACACGTCACGGGCTGTTGCCTATCTGGGTTAATGCAAGTTGCTGATAATAAAAGTTGAGCTCTATCTCTAACGTTCAATATACTAATGTGTAGCTATTGTGCTTTTGTTTTGTGAATCAGGCGTGAAAAACGATGGGATGAGTGACCAGGAGAAGCCTTCCATTCAGAACCGTGGCAGCGTTGCCGCTGCTACTACCAACAACAACACAGCTCCGCCACCAGACAGACCTGGATCTGCGAGATCAAATAGGGACCGACACGAACGCGTCATTCTGTTGAAGGAAAGACAAAACTCGGAACGAATCAAGAAGCTTGAGGAACTCAAAGAGCAGGTTAGAGAGATAAGCCAACCCAAACCTAATTAGTATTCTTATATACTACTAAGTATGTGTGTAATTAGGAATTAGGAAGTATTATTATGGACTAATTACTAATGTATTGATTCTGCGTATTTTCATTAGGCGTTGGCAGCGGCTCGTCTCAGAGAGGAGCAGGACTCTAAACGCCGCAGGCACTTTGAGGAGCTAGGGAAAAAGGACGAGGAGCGGAGGAGACAAGCAGAGGAGCGGAGGAGAATGCTAGAGGAGGAACGGCGTGTCACATTACAAGCAAAGTGGGAGGGTAAACGGGCAGCCACTCCTGTCTCAAGCAGATCCAACAAACCAGCATATGCGTTTGGCTCCTGCACTCCGAGACTACTAGATAACCACGTGGACGGGTTCCTCTGGAAGTCACAGTATAACTTAAACGCACCCAGAGAACCTGGACTTCGTGCCAGCTCCGCTCACGACCTACACCTTCAACAGAGTGAGTCCAAGATGAACTTTACATTTATAAAATACATATATAAATTGCTTTTAAGGTTTTGTAGGCTGCATTTGTTAAAAAGATATGCTTATAAGATAAACAACAGTACGATGAACTTGGTTGGTTGAGTTTCTCTTACTGATGATCCTCTCTGATAGAAGAGGTACGCTTGAGTACCAGTATGTACGAGTGGAATCAACAAAGAACAACCCCAGACAATCCTCTGGTGCACAATCAAGCACGACGCAAATGTAAAAAGCAAACAATTTCTCTCTTCCGGTTTTTTTTTTTACAAATGTTCTGTTTGCTTGTTGTGCATGCGTGTCAAAAAGTTTGATATACTTTTTTTTATATACTTTAAAAAAAGTTTTTGAGTTTGGTCGTGTTGAACGTGTTTTTTTTTAAATTTATTTATTTCGAGGTTAATTATTTTTGAAACAAAATTAAGGCTAATTATTTTAGTAGTACTAATTGAAACGTACGTGTGTGCTGTTTACAGACGAGAGTAGTATGGAGACGCCAATGCGAGTATTTTGCGGAAGACGCAAAACGGACTTGACTCCGACGATCCCGATAAAGCGGGATGACTATTCCGTGATGTCTCGGTCGACGTCCCGAGGATCAGGTAGAGTATACAGTTCTATGACTCGTTTGGATAGGTCTCGGTCCCCAGGTGGGAGCGTGACTCAACATCACCAACTTCACCAAGGCGTTCCACAAAGACCATCGCGTTCTAAAAGTACCACTCATCTTCAGTCCGCAGGACTGAAACTCACGAGAACTGAAATTCTCAGACAGGCGTTAGCCAGTAAAAAGGAGTCGGGTGGTGAGTCGTTCGACTGTTACTACACACAAAAATTCAAAAAAAAAATCAAAAGCAAACCCCGTCAGTGTACTTTTAGTCAGCTTAACAAAAATATATATAATATTTCTGTTGTAAATTCGTATTTAATATATTTTTCTCTCTTTTATTCAAAAATATTTGTCTAAATATCATCATCATCACACATTTTCCTCTTTTATCACACACACTACTACTACACACTACTGGTGACGGATAAACAAAAATGTCGTGCTGCTGCGTACTCAGTTCTCAGCTTTATTTCTCGGGTCTTTGTGGTATAACGGGTTCAATAGCTAGTTCTTATAGTTATTATAGTGTAACCCATGTCGTGTATGTTGTGTATTTTATAAGTGTTACACCAACACCACCTTCTTTTTCTTCCTCCTCTTTGGAACATGTCCTAATATGAATTTCCATTTTAGGAATCCGCTCAGTTGACGGCTCTCGCCCGCCCTCCTCCATGAGCAGTTCTCTGATGACGTCATCAACTCACTCCCAAGTGCAGATGCGCCCAAGGAACTCATACGCGTTGAGGAAGACTCGTCCAGCGAGTGTGCATGTGACTGGAGTCTCCTCAGGTGAGAGTGACCCAGCGACTCCCTACACTCACACAACCGCGTCCTCCCGGCGCTCAGAAACGCCTGCCTCAGCGAAATCCGCGGCGAGCAGGAAGGCTTCGAATGAGTTATCTAAGCCGCGTGGTGTTAGTAGTGGTGCTTCCGGAAAGTCTTCTGGAAAAACATCCCCGAGCCCAATGAGTCAGTCGTTGTACGAAACGAGCACGATGAAAAGACCAATCAAAAAGAAACTCAGCCCTTCCGTTTCCAACTCTTCCGCTAAACTCAAAACCCCTGAGCCCCCGTCGTCAGCAGTGCCTGCATCGCGGGAACAGTCAAATAATGATGTAACAATGGGGGTCAAACCAATTATTGAAAAAGAAAATAATACACCCACACCCACTCCACCAATATTATTAACTGATAATAATCAGTCGACTATTGGGAATAATAAGTCGGCTGCCAAGGAATTTGAAATTATTAATAATCAGCAGCAGGAACAACAACAGCAAGTTCCAAAATCCGACTCTGGAAAACAAAACGTGGATAATTTTGAGTCCATTGAGTCAGCGTTCGCTTCAGGATCTGAAGACTTTACTTATAATAGTAAAACTCCTGAGCCGTTCGCACCCACCCCTGATAGTAATACCAACACTAGTGAGTTACTGGAAAGTGCCGGCCGCGACTCTGCTGCCACGATAGAAGATAACACTCAGAACTGGAATAATCCGTTTATTGACAACGTAACTCCTGAACCTACCCAGGAGTTACTGAAGCAACCTGATATTGCCCCACAAGAACCAGTTTCTGAGCGAAATAATATTAAGGAGGATCCTGAAGACCCCAATATGAAATCACAGAATCCTAAAATTATGACAGAGGAGGAAGCCAAAGCTGCACTCGCTGAAAAGAGGAGACTTGCTAGAGAGGCTGTAGAACGGGAAGCAGCTAGGATAGCTGAGGTAATAAAACCCTTAAATTAATTTTTTTATTTGAAAAATGATGTGACAAAAATTACTAACATTTATTTATTTAAATATTTGGATTAGTTGGAGCTACAGGAGTTGGAACGCCAGAGATTAGAGGAGGAAGAGGCTGAGAGATTGGCTATAGAAGCCCGCAAGTTGGAAGAGGAGCGTCTTAGGAAAGCAATTGAAGAGGAGCAAAAGAGACAGGAGGATGAGAAGCAGCGTAAGGAAGATGAAGAGAAAGCGAGGCTGGAAAAGGAGAAGCAGGAGCGGGCTGCCGCTAAGGAAGCGGAACGGATTAGACTTGAAATGGAAGAGAGACTGAGAAGGGAGGAGGCAGAGAGGCTCGAGCGTAAACGACGTGTCGAAGCCATCATGAGCCGCACCAGGAAGAAGGAGGCTGAACAACAGCAGGCAAAGTAAGTGGAGCAGAACTTACATATACTAATCAATCAGAATTAACTTTCTAAACTAAATAATTACCTTTAATTTTAGAGCCAACAATACGAATTCCAACGAAGGGAATTCGGACATGATTGGTGATGTGAACGGACTCAAAGAGAACATGTAAGTATATATTATTTATTGTCCCTATTATTCATGTGCTCACATTATAAATATTATTACCGCTTGATAGCGCACAAAAGTAGAGTACTGTACTGATTTGTGTTGTTGTTTTGTTAGTATCAATGAGGAGAATAGTATGCAGTCATCAGTAAATTCATTAAACAACAATTTTAACAACAACAATGACTTTAGTGGGAGCACGCTGGACAATGGTGGTGGGGGATCTTCAAACACCCTGATTTCGTTTGAAGGGATGGGCAACACCAACACGATTCCAGAGAACGGTCGTTCCTCATCCTCCGACGTGCTCCAACTGGCAACCCCAGAAGAGTCCCGTGACAATATAGGTGCGGAATTTCTAGAATCAAGTGGTGGTGTTACAAGTGGGACAACGTCTCCCAACACACCCCCACTAATACCCAATAGTCTAACTGGCTCGTCCTCTAATAATCCCATTATGAATAATCCGCTGCAAGGTAATCCCACGAGTCAACCACAACCACCCTCCCATTTATTTTTTGCATGTTCCCCTAACCCCCAAATATAATCGAGATTTTTATCACAGAGCTGTTTATCATAGATCTGCTGTCGTGAGTGAGTGAAGAATGAGAGTGACGTGACGTGACGTTTCTTGTGATTCCAACGATGATTTCTCTATACAGAGCTCCTCCTCTCCACCTCTACCTCTCGTTCGAGTTTTGCTGCAGCATCCAAAGTCAAGTACTACGACGCTTTTTGCACAAAAAAAACATAAGAAGGAAAGAAACGCGAGATGATGAGACAAAGCAATCGGAGCATAAAAAAATTATTATTGAAAAAAAAAATTAAGAGCAGCAGAAGCAGCATCATCAGCGATTTAAACTATAGATTCCACACGAATGTTAATTTTTTCTTTTTCTTATCATTTTACTTAGCGTGTACGGTCGAAGAAGCTACATATATATATATATAAAAAAATCATCATCATCTCTTGCTGCTTATAATCATTACTATACATAAAATGCGGGGGTTATTAAGATTCTAAAAAGTAACGAACAAATACAAGATAAATATTCGTGTTTTTTCTCTTTCTCTTTTGTTAAGCAAATCACGCATTGTTATATATCATATATATCCTATTAAATTGTTATGAAAAAACTACATTTATCGTTATAAAGAAAAAAAACATGAAAAAATAATAATGAACACACAAAAAACCAAAATGAACATCACGTCAAACAAAAAAAAAATAACAACCACGTCACCGTTTTATCCAAGTCTGAAAAGTTTTATTAAAAATTATAACTTGTTTGTAGACACAACAAACAGGGTTGTTCGTATCGCCTTATGTATATATATATATATTTTCAATATTATTAGATATATACATACAATTTTGTGTTACTCATTGCATTACATAATCCAATCCACACTGCTGCTCTGTCAGAGAATCAAGAGGAGGAGGAGAAAAAGAAAAAGTCTGATAATATGCTGGCTTTGTACTTGACGCATGTGTTGTGAAAACCTGGACCCGTGCCCACCACGGTACGTCGTTATTTTTGTTGAAGCGATATAGCAAAGGCAGTTGAAGAGAGAGAGAGCACATATAAAAAGCCAGAAGCTTTGGATTAGCATGAGCACGAGACAGGAAATGCACATCTGGGTAGCAGATGTCAAAAAAGGATATGATATGAGCGAGTACTCACAACAAACAAGTTCGTTTACACGATTACTCTTATTCCTTCCTGATTGCTAGGCACAAAATGTATGAGCAAACATGAGCATTTGACTGCATCCAAAAGAGAAATATTTGCCGTGAAAAAAAAACATCATCATGATCCATCCACAACATCCTCCTCTTGAGCTTCAGTGTATCCATATAAAAATTCCCCAAATCCACTGCTGCATTTGGTTGCACTACATACCATAAAATATCCTAAAAATAAGTGCAGTGTCGGGGCCACATCGTATAGGAAAAAATGCGCTCCCTTATCATCATCAACCACGGCTCTAACGTGTTAATAATTGTGCTATTAGCAATAGTAGTCAATCGGTGGCCTGCGGTGGTAGCGTCCTCAATCACCAACTCTTTAGATAGCTCCAGTCCACCAAATAATAATAATAATAATAATAATAGCCCTAATAATAATAATAATTATTTGGCAGAGACATGGTTGAGAAACATAGACACTCATGTTCTCAGGTTGGGTGCGAGGTTAGATCAGCTCATGATCCGGTTGGACCATCTTGACGCACGCGTTGGGAGGGTCCAGTCTCAAGCTCATATCAGATTCGATACGCTGGAAACCGTAAGTGTACACACGATGACAAAATATATATAGTAGCTTCTTGTGTCTTGTGTGGGTGGCTTGGCTTTCAAAGCAAGTGATATTGTTCATGCCTTTTCTTTTTGTACTAGGGTTTGCAGACGTTCCGGCAACGTGTGGATTTGATGAACAATGGAGTTAACATGGTTGAGGAGCAGTTGACCAGAAAGTGGAAAAATGTGGAATCAAGGTTTGACTCCCTTGTGTCCAGCATAGATGCGAAACTGGATCAAAAATTCAATTTGATTCAGAGGGACAATAGGCGACATAACGAGTTTCTCAGCTCTTCTTTCAATTCTGTGATCATCAGCCAAGAAAAACTCAATGAGAGGGTGCAAGGCCACGTGAATGAGGTAAGAACTAAGAAGAGAAAAAGAAAACTCAAATATGTAGCATATATATATATTTCTTTCATATAATGTCCTATGTTGTTCCATATATTAGATCAATGCAACGATAACGAATTCCTTGACCAAGACCAAGAACAATACTCCTGCAGAGTCCTCCTGTGCTACGAGAACAGACTTGCAAACACTTTTGACTAAATTATCAACGGTTCAATCCAACACGCTTCCTATGAGCACTCCACCGGCGACCACTTATAACCATACTTCTGTCCAGTTGATTACAGCCAAAGTGAATAATATGTTTGAGGAGCTGGTTACTTCCTCCAAGATTGTGGAAAAGAGTTTGCATGACACATTTTTGATGAGTAATATGACGAGAAGGGAAGTTCAAGATGGGTTTAGAATTTTTATCCCAATTGCTAACCAAATATCTCAAAATTCAAATGCACGTGGACGCTCCGTGTCATCAGCAGGATCCTCTGGAGAAGTTATGTGTAAGTGGTAAAAAGAGTATAAAAATTTAATATTTGCATGATTGCATTAAATTGTCAATTAAAATATTAATTATTTCTGATTACTAATAACAGCGATGGTAGTGGAAGCGCTAGCATCTGTGGAATCAATGTCAACAGCATTGGGAAGGAGAATGTCGGAGCTGAGCAGATCTATTGAAGAACGGTTTGAAATGGTTTCAATGACCTTGAACGGATTTTTGGAGTCCTGCTTGAGAATTCAAGAGAGGGCTCCCCTGTTTGAAGAGCACATCGCCCTAGTTTTGGACAGAATACTTGACGCTGTTGATAACAGGTAGACCGAACCGTAATATCCCGTAAATAACCTTACCATAAACCTTTTAAATAAAGCAATGATTTTCCTATTCCAACAGCACGCGGAACGCGACAAGCACATGGTCAAAATTGGAATATCTCTTAAGCAGCCAAACAGCAGTGAACGTGAATTCAAGCAACTGTTCAAACACCCTAGACCACTTTTTATCTTTTCTGCACTCCCAACCAAACTCCAACGGCTCTGTCTCACATTTGACCATCCACCCAAAAACGCAAGAAGAGGATTACGACAGCGGAGAAACGAGATTGCCAACCCCTCCACTCCATCACCACCTCCAACAACAAACTCATCATCATCATCATCATGTCAGACACCAAGCCCACATTACTTTGCCACCTCCACCACCACCACCCGACAATATTGATAACGAACCCGACTCCACCGAGCAAGTTGACCATCTGAGTGAAGAGGAGAAAAAGTCCCTTTGGGAATCATGGCTGGCCACAAGATCATCTTCACCAGTACCTGAATAACGACGATGATGATGATGTTGCGTACTGCTGCACTGCCTTATCAAAACCAAGAAGATACTCACAACAATACTACACTGCACAATTTATACTTGTATATTATATGTACTATACACTCATGTTACTAATACTCGTTTTGTATATCGTGGACTCAAATATAATATAATATAATATGGTAAAAAACACACACAGAACCAAGGACACAAGCACACACGCTTCCTTTCACGTTTTAACGTGTTCTCAATATGCCAATATTACTCCAACAAGAACAACCAAAGCTATTTTAGCAAATGGGAAAAGTTTGTAGCGGAAGGATTCACATTGAGCCTGATTCTGTCATAAATCACAACCATTTCATGGTTCATTTACCCATCATCCATTTTATGCATCCATGAACTCTCTCTCCATTCTTCATCCATAACTAAAATTATTATTCCCCATCACTTTGATCACTCTAACCTGAACGTGACGTTTGACTACTGATTAAAGCAGCAGCCTACAGACTCTAAAAGTACATCAAACAATCAATGGGTTTTTATATGGACGAATGAATCGAATGGATGGAGGATCCAATCCAATACATTTGGAATTCTACTCACAGAGTTCTCCTCAGCTCTCTCATTTTCTTTTTTGCTTCTTATACCAATACCAAACCAATATGTAATATGCCTCCCGACTTTCTTCCATAATGCACAATACTATGGAATGACAAGCGTGCCCATAAATCACGCTTGTGATACTTTTTCGCGACTCAGACTTTATATAGCCAGACCGCAGTAAAGTACGGTTTAGGTTATTAATTTCGAGAACTAACGCCCAGATCCCGGTCGAGATTTACATCCGTGACAGCTTTTTTGCAATAATAACAACAACACAACAACAATTGTAGTATACTTCTTTCTACATTGTACTTCTTCCAAGGCTCAGCTTGAGCTGCTGACTGAGGTAAATTAACTTTTCTGGAGCTTAACCCAAACCTACGATTTAATTACTCATGCATCGACCCAGAAAATTAAGGAAGGAATAACAAAGACAAAACTAATCAATTGATTAATTGGGGCAACGATAGACTGCCTAAAGTCTGGAGAAAAAGGGTGAGTAAAGGGGCTTCAAGAGAAATTGCAATGGATAGGGGCACCATGAGAATCCCTTATTCCAGGTAAGAGAATGAAGAACACAAATAAATGGGGCATGGCATGGTATGGTTTTGCAGGAAAATTACTTTTGCATGCATTCTTTTAAACAACATCATATAGAATCCAATCCAATACACATTACCAGCATGAAAGAATCTCATTTCATCAGCAGAGAAAGTTTTTGTTGTGAAAAGAGTCTCTTTCCAAGTTGTTAGATAAACATTGTGACAAGTGTCCAAACATCCGAGTAGTTTTCAAAAAAAGTTTCTTTTAAAGAAGAATAGAAATAAATCCATCAATACGTATTAACAACGTGACAACAAACCAAAACCACAAATACAAAGCTAACCCATGGTCAATATAGGATTCCAGGGGATTTTCCAACCAAAAATAAACCTCTCATTTATTTCCTTCCTTCCGATTTTATCCAGCTGCATCGAAATCCCACGTTTTGATAAGGTTGATAAGGGAAAAGTGCGTTTGTTTATTACCCATATAAACCCAAAGGAGACTCCTTAGGGTACTACCAGACCAGGCTAGTAGTAGTAGTATATAGCTGGATAATATTTAGTCATGTTCCGTGATCCAAACGCATTATACTACGAATGAGAGCCGTATAAAAAGGAGGCTCACAAATAACACAATACGTTGCACTGGTTTACTCAGCGAACCACCCAGCATGCAAGCCAAATAGCTGAGGGCATGAAAATTCTTCTTGAGAAGCCAGGTGCAAAATTTTCCCAGATTCTCAAAATATCCGCGACGCTTTCTAACATTAAACCCCAGAATTTCCAAAAGCCCGAGTGCGCCGTACCCGCGTAACTAAAGAATTGCCATGCCCGGGTAGTGCTGAGCCATATTATAAATTAGTACTTTAAGAAATGAAATGTCAGAGGAAAAACCGCCGCCTATTCAGCCGAAAACTATATAGTATATAAATATAAGCTTCAATATAGTTTGACTATAATATATATACATGCTCCAGCATTTCGTGCAGACCCAAGCCTTTTTCAAAACCGGATACCCAAAACCCTTTTCTTTCCTCGTATGCGATTTACTGCAGTTTACTCTCAAATAACCGATAGGTTTGGTGAGGTACAACACATATTTGATGTGATATTGGGTTAAAAAAATCAACATGCAAGCAACCGGATTTGCACGCACCTCAACAAA
This sequence comes from Orchesella flavescens, assembly GCA_964034955.1. NCBI lineage: Eukaryota > Metazoa > Arthropoda > Collembola > Entomobryomorpha > Orchesellidae > Orchesella > Orchesella flavescens. Next base: position 1,984,017 of record OZ035958.1, on the reverse strand, counting down.
CACTGATTTTCCTTTTCTTTTGCGAAAAAAAACACACCTCCATACATTCTTATGTATATACATACATAAGGTAGTTTTGTAGTAATGCACGACATCAATTTCTTCTTGTCCGATATTACATTCTTTTACACAACACAACACACACCAACATAACACCATATACAAAATACAATACAATACACATATGTATCAAATCGAGCATTTCCTCCTGATTTCATTGTGTGTTTGGTAGAGCTCTCAAAAAATAAGAGAAAAAAAAACGCAAGCAAATACAATATACAAGGCAAATTGTTAGCGGCGGAAGAAGGATAGAGAAAGAAAAAAATATCTTGAGCATTTTGGCTCCAGCGCTTCCCATTGCCTGGAAGTGTTTTTGAAATATCGTTATTGAAAAGAAGAAGAGTCCGATTTTCTCCTACAATTGACAATTTCATTTTCCATCCAACGGATAGATATGTAATGTACGTCGTATCAAAATTGAATTTAGCAAACAAGAAAGTTGTCAGGAGAAAGGAAAAAAAGACTTTGCACAAAGAAAGTCTCCGACGACGAGGATGACTTGGACCAATTTCAGTGGAATGGTTTGCTCCTTCGTTTGGTTTGGTTTGGTTGGTGTTGGTGGTGGTGGTGATGAAGACTGAGGACCCATATCCATACTACCAGACCAGACCATACCATACCACTATTATTGCAATATTGTGTTTGTAGGTACACAAGCAATCGCTGCTATCGTATCGTCGTCCCACACACATTGCTCCAACCAGATTCCCACTTACCCACACCAACCAACTAACAAAATCTAATACGCATAAGCAAATTGGATTACGTTAAATGCATTTTAAAATGCCTACTCTGCCAGATTCAAAATATAAACCATATCATTTAAAATACGAGTTGGCTTATGAAATTGTGAATTGAAACATTTTCTTGAATCATGGGGAAAGTTGGGATGAAGAAGAAAGCGTCTAGCAAAAGAGAAGAAGACTAAGAAGAGCATCAACGGTGGGGCAGGCCGAAACACGAGGTTGTTGCAGTGAAGGACATGAAGTTGTAGATTGAAAGCCATCCGAGTTATTCGTCTAAAGCCCCGTTAGGTAGTTAAATGAGTGATATGAATAGGTTGGGAATTGAGCTGGAGAAAGTTGATTTTATTTAGAGAACGTGAAAGGATCCATGGAGGCAAGTTAGCACGAGTTGTTCCTTCTTATTTGAAGGAGCTGAAAACCCCATACATACAAAATACAGACAGACAGAGAAGAAAAAAAAATAAACTTGCATAAAATGTGTTAGCAAAAAGAGCGTATATAGAAATAGCAGTGCTTGAGTAGTTGCATGACAAACGTACATGTAAAAAAAAAGTCCCGATACAAGAAACAACTTTTTTTCCTTCTTCTTTTCTTTCTTCTCTCATACGAGAAAGTCAAATTGCCAGGTTTATAACAGACCCATTACTCTTTACAACCAAACCAACTTCTTTTTTTGCGAGTAAGTCGCTCTCTCTCTCTCTGAAAATGTTATAAAAGAAAGTGGCTTACATAAAGGGCAGCAGGCTGAAGCTACTACCATTTATAGGTACGTGTGTGTGCTCTCATGTCTCTATGTGTATCTCATGTATGTACAACATTCAAACACACACACACACACACTCATACGACATACGACTCACGATATGTAGTAAGGTTCCCATGAAAGTTCAGAGCAAGCACTCACTCGACAGCAATTCGGGTTTATTAGGAAAAGGAAAGCAAAAGCCCGGGCAAGCGCTCACGATACCCGCACCCAAAAACTGCGTCAGTCTTGTTCTAATAGCCTCTAACGTCCTACCTATACCTCTCCTTCCTTCCTAACATTCATCCATCCGCTGAGTATTGAGCAAACTTTGCCATATGACAACATTCTCCATGCTTTCAACCGCCATACCCCACACTGCTTTCTCTTCTTACTTCGCATATTCAAATTATCTTCACTTATAAAAGGGTGGCGATCTACTTCAACTCCCTAGTCAATTTTCCTTTTTTTTCGTTCATTAAGAAAAATAAAATAAAACCAATCAAGGTTTCGAAAATTAACACATAAATCGGCAAAGATTTATTTATCTAAGCCAATAATAATAGATTCACAAAACAACGCCAAAGACAATGTAAAGGTAGAGCCAGCCCGAATGCTAGGTTGTGTAAATACATGGCTGGGCTTTCCCTGCTAGTGAAACGAGACTTTCTCCAAAGCACAGTGTTATGTACGTGCATATAGTTTGTGTGATTCGCTACATGTGAGAGCTAGTTTTTAGTGTTAGCAAAGCACATTATGATTATCCTGCTGATCGTGATGATATGGGTATGAAAGTGGTGCATGTAGATACGTACGTAGTAGTACGTACGTTGTCCGGAGTATAATATACACGGGATGGCAGGTAACAATGATAGAGGACTTTACGAGTCTGATCCACCGAGTTCAGTCAGGAGTAGAAACTGAACAGAGGCTTGCTATTAAAAAAGTACGCTCCTGTGTGCTAAAAAACCAAAAAGACGAATCATTCTAAACCCTCGATATTTTGTGTCACATAATAGCTTATTATAATATCCGAAAAGTACATGAGCGTGAGAGAGTGTGTGTGTATACATATATTGACAGGTTTTCTCTTTGGTGTACAGCTACCATTCTCATGATGATGATGATGATGATGAACATCATGATCATCATCATATCATGCTACTACAATCCCGTGTGATCCTGTGATTATCACAATAAGCTGAGAAAGAGAGGAAGGAAGAAAGAAGAATGTATATTGTGAAAGTGAGTGAAAATCTTGAGACAAGCTACCGCAAGCAACGCAACTGTGTATTGGCATGGCTAAAGAGATGCAATAAATAAAACGTGCAAAAATAGCAGCACACGAGAGGAAGAGTGACAGTTCCCCTGAATAAAAAAAACACTAGTGTATATACAATACAAAAAGTGGATCTCTTCTCCAAGAACTAATGTGTAAACTTGGACCCGCATTTTATGAGGTGTGCCTCGTGGTGCTCCTCTCACTTGTGCAGAAACATCCGCATCATTTCTCTACACAACCAACCAAATAAAGGAACGGAAAATAGGGAAAAACGCTGAGCGTTCTGGCGCAAAAATTAAGTCAGAGTTGACGAAAGACGCTTCTTCAACAACAACAACCCTTTATCTAAATTATAATATATTAATCAGTCAGTCAGTCATGTCACTAATTTTGGAGCATGGATGATGATGACATCAAAGATTATTATTGATATATAAAACGAATGTAAATCAAAATAACTTCAACTACTACTCAATATAACATTCCTTCATCGGATTAATAATGCACAGTCATTTTTACTCCAAAGATAAGCTTCGCAGCGACCCTACTTCCACTACCAAAACCCGGTAAAAAAATCACTTTTATGATCTATTAATAATTCACTTCACAAAACAATGCAGTTTCAATATATATCATATTATCTTTATGCATCACCATAATATTTTCTTTCTCAGGTAGCTAGAACTATTTTCTTTAGTCCTATATTATTATTTTTTATGATAAAAAACATATTTTATCCATCACATGAATTCCACCACTTACGAGCATTCCTGGTTTGGTATTATGCTACTGCTGCTAGTAAAAGTTGATTAGATAAATGTGATATTTGATCTTTACATTTAGTACTCACTTACTTTCCCCACAAGGTTAAAAGGAAAATGTCTGCAACTCTCAAATGTATCAAATATCAAAAGAAAAGTGTCTTGTTTGCATAAATCAGGAGAGAGGAGGAAGAAAAAGTAGATTAGCTTCTTTCTAAGGAGGTTGGAGGTCGCATTCACGTGCATCCGAACTTGAATGTTGAATGCTAGGCAAATGCGAATTAAAGCAAATATGCACAGGAAGAGCTAATCTTTCTCTTGGAAATGTATATATAAGCCATTTTCATTTCATAAAATGTGCCTACTTATAATACAAACCGCATCTTAATTTCATCTGCTTCTCGTCCATGTCTATTACGTAAATGGTAAACTTCATCAACCAAACCAAACCACCTCGCCTTGACATCCTCTCCTCGATCAGAGTCACAGGAGTCGGTTAAGAAATTAGATTTTCACTAGATTAGACTGGGAACGAGCTAGAACCTCCAACCGAACGATGAGGATGAGATGAAGAAGAAGGAAAAAAAACAAATTTATTGGCAGATTGGAATTGGCAGAGAGCGATGATAGGAACTGAAGCGTAACGAACAAACGAGCCTATATGCCTCCATCTCCAACTCCAAAAAAATATACTTTTCCTCCATTTTTTCCCTTCTATTAAGTAACATGCTTGTTGACAAGCAGATTGATCTTTTCCCCCTAAATTCCCATCACAATAGACTAATTTCTCGATGTCGTCCCAACGTCATCAGATTAGATTAGATCAGGAGCGCATTAATATTTAATTACTCATCATGTCATGTCATCATCTCAACAAAATCGACAGGAGGATAGGACCATGATGATGATGATGATGATGATGACGAGTAACCATAATAAATATATATCCGATCTCCGATCCGATCCCAAGGCGCAAAAAAACTCCAGAACCCAGACAAGACATAAGATACAAAAAAAAGCTTTTAAGCCATAAAGCCCCAGAATCAATCATGATCCACATCCACCTAGTCGTCGGCAGCCATAAAAAAAGATATTATTATTGTTGATGTTGATTGTCTAATCTCTCTCTCTATTTCCAGACATAGCTGGTCCATGATGATGACGCTACTCCTGCCAATAAAACCAACAACACCAACGCGTTCAACCTCCTCTGACTCCTTCAACTCTAACTCCAAATTCACAAAGACTCATGATGATGTTGATGCAGTATTAGTAACAGCATCACAGCATTATTCACATCACTCTCAAAACATGAGGTGTACATAAGTCCAAAAAACTATACGTAAAGCAGATACATACCTGGTTTGGCTTTGGCTTTGGCTGACAGACCTCTGTCTTTGTGGGTGGTACTCTATTATACCAGAGCTTTACGGGTATTCTTCTGTATATTCTCACGTCATCATCTGGTTGCTGAACGAACACAACTCACTTTTATGGCTAAAGCACCAATCCACCTCTTTAGTCTGGACAGCTGATGATGATAATACAGGCCCATGCTCTGTCCTCCTGTAAATAATAAACAAATAATGGCTAATTAAAGTGCACCCACCACAACCTTCTTCAATATTTAACCAGTGATTGAGTGAGTGACAACCCGTGACTGTGGAAATATTAACCAAAGTGTAACTAGTTGAATTGAACTTCAATTGTACTTACTAATCATTTAGTTAGTGTCGTATTTGATCAATAATTGATGATTACCTGCCACCATACCACGAACAGAACCACCCCATATGTTCCTCCCTCCGAATGAATACTACAACTACAACTGTTGTAACTGCTGCGACTACTGTTGTTAGTGATTAGTTTATTTGGGGATTAGTTTAGTGCTCTCATCATTGGCACAATGAAAAAGTTCACTTTTAAAGGGGTTCTGGATGGGATCCGCTCCAGGAATGAGCAAGGTCCTGGAGAAGGTCCGGGTGGAGGAGGAAAAGTTGGAGGACCTCCAGGAGCACCTGGAAGACCAGGACAGGAAACTAGTATCGCCGCTGAGATTGTTGAAACCCTTCGACCTGAACACTTTCGTGTTACAAAGGTAAGTAAATGTGTTGGAACTAACACGATAACACAAAACCCTACTACTAAAAGTAATCAATCCAATTCTGTCAATCAGTATCAGTTGCATTGCATGACTGCACTGTACCAAATATACCAAATACAAAAATCACCTGGTTTCTGGTTCTGACTCCCAATGTTGGTGGGCGATATGTTGCAGTCAATCAATCAAGTCACATTAGCACCAACATAAGCGCCCTAGTTGTTGAGCACCTGCTAATTGATTGATACCGCGTGCTACCGTCAATCAACGGGAATAACACAGAACTTGATATATCCATATCCAATCGATTTATGGATGAGGAGGCATGATGCCAAAAAAAGTGGTGCTTATCCGATACACACAAATTGGGTAATTACTCTGCTTTGAAGCCTACCACATTGTACCACTCTACATGATACAATATAAAGCAATTACGTCAGATTAGCTTTGCTAATCACATTTTCATGTAGTTCTATTTGTATTGTATGAATGAGTGATGAGCAGATTCGATTGGGCATGGTCTGGGGTGATCTCCAGGAAATGAAAAATGAATATTCATGATTATCTTGAACCAAAGCAAATCAATGCAAAAGCACGCTTTTTTTTTGCGTTAAAAGCATTTTTCTGTTGAAGTTCAAGTTTGGAGTTCCCCAAAAACGTGTTGGAACACTACGCATATTTGAAACGTCATCAATTTGAAAGAGGAGGTGTGTGATGGAGTGATGTGATGTCAAAAAACTGTCTTGATGTTATGAAGCCTTTCAATTTCAATTCAATGAGGAAAATGAAATATGAAGTTGCACTTGAGAACCCTATTCATTAACAATTTTCAACATTTTTCAAGTGCTATTCAATGAAAACGTAGAGCAGCACATAGGTTAGGTCGTGTTCAATTGGTCTTGTTTGGAATAAGTACCTAAGTGTTTTTTTGTTTTAATTTTTTTTGCAGACATTCTGCCATGGATTCCCTTACCAGCCGACTTCCATGGCTTTCGACCCTATTCAAAGGCTTCTTGCCATTGGTACCAAATGCGGATGCATCAGAATGTAAGTGAAAAGTTGAATAATGTTGAATGTCTAGTTTTATTGCTTTTGTAACACCGCCTTCTCGTAACAATAACGCATTATATTTACTCATCCGCATAAACATCAATGCCATCATTTTGCTAAACAATTTATATTAATCTTTGACTTTGGAACGATCCGATGGAGTCATTCGTGTTGAAATTCAGAGAAAATGGTATTACTACTATTCTCCCCAATTTTATTAAAACATTGGTTAGTGGAAAGGAGAGAGTGTCTTGTAATTTTTTTTGTTTCAAACGACACACTCAATATTCCATTCCATTCCAATACTACTACTGCTAGAATTCCCCTTTAATTATTTAGCACGTTCGTTTTTCGCATGAGTGTCATTTTGGAGGAAGAATGAACACCATTCGCATTTCGCATGCGAGTTTTTCGTAGGGCTCTCTACCTACTACACACTCCTCTCATTCCATTCGATGCGATTCCTCTATTTACCCGATCAAATATTCATAAAATGATTTCCTCTCCATTTCTTCGAATGTTCAGTAGAATGTGGATGATAGGAAAAACGAATGTAATGGACGTTAGCATTTTGCACGAAAGAAGTTTGCAAGTGTTAGTAGTTTAGCATGTGCATTTATTGAAGAGCGATCGTCAGGTTTCGTGTTTAGGCTGATTTCTTCTGCCTTGCCTTGGCCTGGCTTGGCTTTGGCTTTGGCTCCTTTTTAACGGGTAACAAACGATCAGAGGAATCTTAGGATTCGTAATTGGTTTGGCTTGAGCTCTTTGAGCAAACGTGCTCTCTCTCACACACACACCACCTTTTATTCCATCAAAATTAATAGCATTATGTTGATGAGTCAACAGTTTTTTTCTGCATTCCAACCCTTTTTAGTACACTAGAGACTCTGATTTTAGGCTGAGAAATGCGATTAAACGGTGAGGATTAGCATTAGTCTCAAACCATTCCTGTCGAGTCGAGAGTGGATCGCTTACATCTTCAAAAAAATCCTATTGATATTTCTTACATTTTCCTTCTCGTATCATAACATAACCATAATGTTTAAACAGCTCTATCGAGCAGTGAGTCGTTAAGAATCTAGAATACTAAGGATTTTTCAAGTGATATATGCCACACAATATGCCACGTACGCCGACATCTTGTAGACTAGGTGGTGCGTCCTACCTACCTCATTGTTGAACTGTCAGCAGAAAAAGTTTTCCCCTTTTCGCCATCATATTTAACTCGCCGCGAAAATACCCATTAGGGCTGTCACTGCATTGCACAATAATTATAAGATTTATCGTCTTCCTGTCCAATATTTTTTTCTGATACATACAATCATATTAATATCAATACTCTTTTATTTAACCTGCTTACGCTTATACACAAGAGCGGAGGACGAGGAGAGGAAGCTTGTATATTAGGGAGTGTCTGCTCTACTTCACTGTTCACACTACTGTTACTACTGCTGATCGTATCACGTTCTTGTGCACCACCACCACCATTTTTTTAGCAACGTTCGTTGTAGTTGTAATGTAATGTAACTACTTCCAACTTTAAATGGCTCTTCTGTTCCTGTCATTCTAAAATTCGACTGTCGCAAAACCGATTATTTAAGACAGTTTTATCAGTGATGTAACATCGCATTGGTTGCATTTATACATACTTGCGATTGTGCGATGCTAGACTTTTTACCTACTATCAAATCAACTATCTTTATAGGCTTATTTGTTACACCATTGATTACGTTAAAAAATTTATTCATACTATAATCTACAATCGTAGAAACGCGTATATTTGCGCAAACTCCCTAATAATACATTTAATAACTCATGATATGATGATGATGATAAGTTTCTGTCCCGTTTTCATATTGCTGCGTTGCTATTCCATAAAAACTAGGAAGTAGGAGTACATTTGAGTACGTACTTGACTGCGTACACTTTTACTAATGGTGGTTGACGTTCTATAATTGATTACTACACAAGGATTCACAATAATACGATATGATACGATATAAATATGATGACTATTGATGGAAGCCCATGAAACTACTATGTTTTCATGTTGTAATGATTATCATTTAGAAATCGACGGTCTAGTGCATTTGGGTTTTTCGTATTTTTTCCTTTTGCCCCTGGAAATCAATAACACGTCTTATAAATTATATATGGCAGGCAAAGGGCGTTGTGTACCTGTCATCGTATGTATGAGAGTATCTATCTAGTAGACCATAGAGTTTCCTGCACATTAAGTACACATTACGGCTACTAGATAAGTACATCCGAAAAGGAAATGGAAATGTATATAGTTTGGTATAGTGTCAGAATGAATGAGTGAATGATTGACCAGTTGATTGATGCGTTGCTGTTGGACCGTGGAAAATTTTCTCTCACACGGAGAAACTTGAGACAAGTTTTCTTTTTTGCGTAGGACGACTGACGGGGTTTTTTGCTTGTACTAAAGTTCACGACTGGGGACTAATATTTTATGATGACATCCATTTCCATTCTCTGAGTGAGAGAGAGAGAGAGAGAGAGAGGAAGCCGGAGTGCTAGGAAAAGTCATCGTCAATATACTCATTACGTATCTTTTGGTCAGGTATTATTTACGATCCTTCTGGGAGAAAGGAAACTGTCTAGCTCCCTGTCATTTCACTTTTACTTTTTATTGAACATTAAATGAATCGGCCACATATGCTCCCTACTCGACTTCGACTCTCCTTTCTCTCACGTTTTCTTTACCTGATTACTTGCCTAGTGCCTTACTGTTAGGGTACCTACTCATACTCATATTAGGTTGTATAGGCGCTCCTGCTCTAAAAGACATTCCTTTAATTTCGCTTCTGCGGTTTCTCTCTAGTTCTCCCTAAGAAAGTTTTAATTCCACAGAAATGCAGTCATGTAGATGACAAGATTTGCAAACTGGAACATGAGGTTTCTCAAGTTTCTTTGCAAAAGCACACGGTTAAAATGTCTCTCGGCTGGGTTTTACTCGTCGTCATCAGGTTTATAGCTTAAACAGTTTCCATTTCGCTATTTCCACTTCCAAGAAAGCTTTCCCTCGCATATTTGAAACCATATTGCTGACTGTGTACATAAATGTAGGTAGGTATGTACTTACATCTCATTTGGATAATATTCAACTCAACCTGATTTAGAATAATGGGATCTACAGCTAGATTCAGTTGATTGAGATTGGGTTTTTGCGACGAATTGTTGGATATGAGATCCATCCTCATTCCTCCTGAAATTGGTGCAACTTTATCCCTTATTATCGAGCAAGTAGATTGTAGATGTATTTCTTTTTTTTTTTGAATTTATTTATCTTTCTAATAGCTTTTCTTGTACAATTTATCTTATTTTCTCTTTCTTCAATTTCAATGCACGGATTTTACAAGAGCCCACTACCATCCATTCATTCAAGTTGGAGTTGGGTTGTTCTTGTACTTGTGGTTTTGTTCCTTCGTGTGTGGGTTTCGGCTTTCCTTTCACTTTCCTTTGGCTTGGGCCTGTGTGATACGATCCTCGTCTTTCTTCTCAACTTTCTCCGTATAGTCGAGTAAGTGGATAGGGTTGTTCTCCATCTCTACATCTTGCTGTGTCGTCGCACAACCAACCAACCAACCAACATGATTACTGGGAATGACTACCATTTTTTAGTAGCCACCACCACTGCTGGCTCCATATAATTGGCAAATTAGTGTGATGAGGAGTTTTTATTGTTTCAATTTCTTTTCATTATTTTACTTTCCTAACATGCATTTATGATGATTAGCTAACTTAATTTATGTCCAAAGTACGCTCTTGTGTAAGTATTACATTATAATTTGTTATTTGACAGAGCTACTTTAAAAAAAAGAAGCTGGAGAGAAAATGTGCACATGGTTGCTTCTTCTTCTTCTTAGGTGTGGTATATAGGTAAATAGGTAGTTTGTAGTTTCCACCTCCAAGAAAGAAAGCATTACGAAATGTGGGAAAAGTACAAGAAGGGGATCGATATGCATGCATTACATTTCATTATCTTCCTGGAATGTTTTTCCAAAACGTGGGAAAAAAGTAAGCTGCTAGTCAATACTGCCAACTCTCAAGTAGACCTAGTTAGTTTAGTGTTTACTAACTTCCCTCATTAATTAGGATATGGTAGAAAAAACGCATAAACCTGGAAAACTCTTGGTTGGTTAATAATTCAACGTCTATTCATGAGCATAAGAGCTCTGCTCTGGCGTGCATGACGTTTAGAAATGCGGTAAAAAAAATATGTTAGAATAAAATTCAGATATCGCATCGCTAATCGAATGTCATGGCCTTAAGGTTTATGGAGGAATTTATGATGTTCGCTACATTACATATTAGATATCATGATGATGCAGGACAGCTGTCATGCCGGAGGATGCTCGTTTCTCTTCTTGTTCAGAAATCAAAAGGACAAGTAGAACTGTGCAAGCAAGCGCTATAAAGAGTGATCTCGGATTTTTGTCGTTGAGTATAGTAAAAGTAGTGTGTCCCCGGATTATTTTTTTTATTTTTATGTGTTACTGCATAAAGAGCTTAGTGTAAGGGAACGACGTATTTCTTCACCGATCTATCTTGTTTCTGTCAGATGGAAACCGTTGTCCGTTTATCTCCTTCGGGGAAGTAGTAGTAGTACGTGGAACGTATTACATATCGTTACGGTTCGACTCATCTGTCAGATTATATGTTAAAAAGAAGCTCTGGAACGTAACATGAGCTACCATACCATCTTATTCATGTAGGTATACAGGTTCCGTTTGAATAAGCTCTTCAAACTACTAGATAGCCATGCCATCATGATGATCATGTTTTTCTTTAGGAGGAGCAGTACTACTAACACTAACTATAGTAGCATAGTATAGTACAGTGTGCCAGAGAGCTTGAGTACTTTTTGGAGTGGTTTGAGACGAAAGAAAGAATAGGATTCTTCATGTTACGTTGTAGAAATAAACAAATTAATGATGTTTTTTGTGCAGAACGTCAAGTGTATGACTATGAGATTCACAGGCATCAGGCATCACTGCACTCTCTTTAAACGTGACTTTTGCATTAGCTTCGACGATACTCAACAGTGCTCATTTTTCAGATTATTCTTGTTGGCTGGGTGGCTGGGGCTATACTAGTAAAAAAAAGGTCTTCCAACAGTTCTAACCCTTAATGCTTCTTTCTTGTTCCAAACAACCATTACGGTTGTAGTAGTATAGTAGTAGTAATACTGTGCAGATTTCTCTCTTTCTTTCTCTCTCTCTCTCTCTCTGTCTGGCTGGCTTGGCTTCTCTCTACACATCTCGCTACATTTGTTATGTGTCGCAATGTAGCGCAAGAGAGAACTAAAGAGAGTCGAGAAATGACAACAAATAAAAAGGAAACGAGCAGAGATCAACCAACTCCCATTTCTGACCGTATGGTAGGGAAAAGCGTTCATAAAACTAGTGTAGTGTGAAGCACCAACTTTTAATTACAAACTCAAGTTCCCTCCACTATATAATCCTACACCGACATACTTTTAACGCTTGCTCGTCAGACTCACAAGACTGGGGCTGCTACAAAACTCTCTCTCTTAAGTAGAGTGGAGAGAATACAAGCATACAGACGAAAGCTCATAATATTCAACATCACATAACATGTTATGTAAAAATATTCGTGGTTGACGACAACAAACTTCATGTACGAGGCTTTCGCATTAAATTAAACATCCCCGTTACGTTACGTTACATTTTCCTCCGATCATAAGATCAAGTTTTGCGTATGCAAAAACAACAAAAACAAATATATTCATAAAGTATATGTGTATATGTTCGTGGAGCTACCGTCAACTCAAGTCAATCCAATTCGTGAATGCGGAATTAAGAGAAAGCACGTCGTATTATCGTGATTTAGTTCAATGTTGCGGATGCACCATAATTTGAGGCGAACATAAATCCAAACGTTTGTTAAATGAAAAGCATAAAGAACCCAAACCAACCTTTGGAGAGAAAAAGGAGAGAGAGAGAGCTAAGAGAGCTATGCTATGAAAGAGTTTATTCCAGCGGTAGTAGTTTAGAGAGAGTGAGCGGAGCATATAGCATCATCAGCAGCATCAGCATCGCATGAAAGAAGCTTTACTCAAACGTCAACGTCAGCTCCCTGGAGAAATCAATTAACGTAGTTTTTCTCAAACAATATATGTTACTCTCTCTCCTGCTAATCCTGTCTTGTTCTTTGTGGTTTAGCAGCCTTGTTCCGGTTGATACCCTCTTTGAAACGGATTAATCAGTCAAAAGTCAAACCCGTGACGTATGTAGATAGATAGTAAATGGAGAGAAAGAGAGGAGAAAAAAAGTACTTTTAATGACCAATTTACTAGGAAATCCAGTCACTCAATTATGCTTATTGGACAAGATTTAGGGGGTCACCCAAATTATATGCTTGTCTCAAAAAAAAATCTTTGTGTTGTTTGTTCATCCTGAAAATCTTGGGATTGATTTTAATGGCACACACGTGTCGGTTTGACTGTGTGTATGTATGAATGTATGAATGTATGTGTTGTTTGACACGAAAGAAAAAGCAATCAGTTTTGTAGTTTTCTTTTGGAAGAGAACAGCAAGCAGCCTCTCTTGCAATATACTTATTTATTTAGCATGCATGTTGAGAATCCGTATTACTCTGAGCCTGTTTGTGTGTGTGTGTGAGTGTACCATTTGTAAGTGCAAGGCTAGACTAGACGATTTAGGGAAGGAAATTCGTTTTTTCCGATTGCTATTTGCTCTCTTTGACAAACACATAAAAGTTAAGCGGAAAAAAGTTTAATCTTGTGTCTTGCGAAATAACTCGTATTGTTTCGTTTCTTGACGCCTTCTTCCCGTGTATAGTTTGTAGTTCTCCTCTCTCTCTTTTTCTCTACTGTTCGCTAAGTTGGAGGAGCTTAAACGCATCAATCTTCCGAGTAGTAGTGTTTGAGAGCACTCTTGAACTGTCCATTTTATTGACGCCCCTTGTTACGCTTTAGCTGTCACGTTAGGAACGCAAAGTAGCTCAATATACCCACTAAGAAATTGCTTTCTCTCCAATTGAAACATGACATAACGTGTGACTGATATGCACACACACACACACACATACACGACAAAACCTTTCTTCACTGTAGAAAATATTTATGTATATCCATCCATCCATCCACCTAAACAACCAAACCAAACCCCTCCAACAACACCATCACCACCACCAAAACTCAAAGTTGGAACCAACTTCATTACTTACATTTACGTTCCCCTCTCCAGAAATATAAGGTGTAAAACGGTGTGTTTTTAAAACCATGTCACTCGGTTTCATCAAACAAAATCCCTTCCAACAAAATTGGTTTTGGTACAGATATAAAACGTGTCATGTCAGTAGTCAGTAGTGAAACTAGTGAATGTGTGTGTGTGTGTGTGCATATAAACCATACATGATGTATCAACATCTCAAACTCTCAACGCATCTCGGCTAACATAGGGATAAGTACATAGTTGGCTGGCAATAAAAAATATGAAGCAACATAATAACATCCTAGAGATCCCCAATGCACATGAGAATCGTACTAAAACAAATGAACCACGGCGATAGTAAAATGATGCGTTTCCATTTCCAGTGCTTGCTTTTGCAGGAGCAGGAGCAGCTGGCTTCCTTTTTTTCACCGTGCCTTCTTGCCATTGCCATCCTTGGAGATGGAGATGAAAATATTATTCACTGTATGACATTCCAAACCTATAAAAATGATCAGACAGGGGCGTGCTCCGATTGCTGGAGCGTCATAAAGAGAATAATACAAAAATTGTAGGGAGTCAAGTCACAGTCAGGGCTGAAGTTGAGCCGCGCCATGCCACGCCACTGCTGGCTCCTCTGTGTCGATTGGTTTGCTTTACGCCACCACGCCAGCCTCATGTTTTAAAGTAGGAAACGGAGGAACGAACGAACGAACGCTTTGTTTTACGTACGTGTGGTGAGGATTTTGGTGTAATATGAGAATCGATTTTGACATTCCCTAGGTCCCATACCCATTCATCTATCATATGTAAGACTCATGCAGATGGTCTCAAATCAGCAGAAGGCAAAAAAGGTTTTTTTCTTCATCTTTTTCATCCTTTTTTTCTTGCTATGCCTTTCTAGTTGTGGGTTGGTTTAGTTTGGTATGATGATGGGCTACAATAACTGAAGAATAGAGAGAGAAACGAATCTTTTTCCCTTTGCCGCAGAATCAGCGTGAATATGTGTGTTTCCACACAGAAAATCTGCCACTTAGAAACAGCTCAGTGGAGCAAAATGTCTTGTGCTCATCTCATGTCATGACATGACAAAGGAGAAAAATAAGAAGAAGATGAAGAAGACGAAGAAAAAAACTACTTTCCTCTACTTTTTCTTTTTTTTTCTCTCTCTTCCCACTTTTCCATAAGGGATCTTTGTCGTTATTCCTGGTGATCTCATAAGGATTTCGTTGGCTTATGTGCTATATTCGTGGGGCTCGTGGATTCGCTTCTTCTTCGCTACTGCTGTGGTCTAGGATTTGCTTCCATTTGACTTTTACGAAATCCGAGAGACGGAGAGAGCGAAAGACCTAAGTAAAAGCCAGGCACAGGAAGGAAACATCACCCAATATTCATCTAGAATGTCGTGTGCACTATAATTTATTCTCGTAATATAACGTCCTCGTTTGTCTACCTGGGGTGTTCTGGTCTGGTTAGCGGAATGGATCGAGCGAGGAGGATGATGATGATGCAGAATCATCCCTGTACATTGTAGTTTTTTTTTGGTTTTCGCATCGAGAAAATGATGTTCGCTCACAACATCGCATCCACAAGAAAGAAAATCATGATAATTCCGGATCCTGCTCTTTGCTAGTTTGAGTTGACGATCGGCTGGCATTTTAGGTTTATATTGGAAGATGAAAATGATGATAAGGATGAGATGAGCGCTTTGTAAAAACAATCGTCTGCAATTTATTTTTAACCGGTTGATTGGCATGTATAAGGGATTTTTGATGCAACACCGCTATTTTCCATTATCTTTCCCCGGATCACAGGCTCCTGCTCGTTGGAGTAGAATGATGAGCGGAAAACATCACACAAAATATATGCAGAGCGATAACGTGTTACGAATAAAAGGTCTGGATGAAAAACGAGAGAAAGTAAAGTATTAAAGTAAGAGAGAGAGAGTGTGTGTGTGTGTTGTAGTCGAATCGTTTCATAACGTATATTTTCGTAACATTATGATCATCTTCATTTCTGGCAATAATTTTCTGCAAATGGCAGTGCTCTCCTGACAAAAAATAAACTGGCTTTGTGAATGTGAACGAACGAAGGAAGGAACGATGAAACGACTCTATAGAGCAAACACACACACACAAAATAAATTCTCTGTGTGCCTGGGCTGGCCTGGCTGGCTGCTTTAATGTATGTATGCGTATTAAAATATGTAACGAGGAAGGAGCGGATGGAGGATGCTTTTTGAGCCTATTTTCTCTCAACTCTCTGGAAGGAGAAAACGGTTGATAAAAAGTATGTAGCATCGGGTAGGTTTTTTGGCTCTGCGAATAAGTAATGTAACAGCTTTTCACGTTTAGGAAACAGGACGAAAACCACCTGTGGTATATATAGGGCTTGCTCACAGAAATCAATAATGCAGAGAGCGAATACGTACTTACTACTAGAGTTCTATAGTTCCTTACCATACCATACCATAGCACCACCACCGCCACCGTTCTACTACAAACCTTCCTTATTCCTTAGTCGTTGGCTTCTACCTAAACGCTCCAACTAGCTACATAGTACAGACTCATGATCACTACCTAACGATAAGAGAGCAACGCAACGTATGTTGCTTAAAATACCCCAAACCAGATACTTTTTTGTATTTAAGCTAAACCCATGAGTTTTTCTTTTTAGCATATTTTTTTCTTCTTTTTCATCCTTTCTCTCTGCTTTTTACCATGGCATGGCATTGATGATGATGATTTTTCTTGTGGAATGAAAATGTCCTTCAAAAGCGTAACGTTCAACGCTACTGAACTGAATGTTTCCAAGTACCAAAACCAAGTGCGTTTTGAATAAACTAAAATGAGCTAAAAACTGTTTCGTAGTTTGGTTTGGTTGGTGTTCTTTCAACCTTTTCACGTCATTTTAATCCCCGTTTCTTTTGTTTCTCACTTTTTGCATTGTCTATCTACTTTTTCTGTCGACAAAAGAATCTCGTGTGAAAATGATGGGGTGGTTTGGCTTGGCTTGGCTTGGGTGGTTGGGTTTGTTTGGGTTGTTGCTAAAAAGTTTAAAAAAAATATAGTAATAATAATAACAATAGTTTGAATTTTGGTTGGTTTTTGGAGTTTGGTTGAAAAAAAAATAGAGAGTCTGGGGCTGAGTATCTTGATTTCCTGTTTAATAACTGTGGAAAATATTATATTAAGGAAAGAAAGTGGTTGGCAGAGCATGTAATAAAATTTACCCTAATATTATGATGATGTATGTGCATATGAAAGCAGATTTGGTTCTGTCATGTGAATGTGCTTTTCGTTCATCAAACTCATATGAGGACAGGACAGGAGAGGACGAAAGTTGAGAAACTACATGAGTTCTGGGAAAAGTACGCTTGGTTTGATTTCAAATTGAAATTGAGGCATACATAAAAAAACTACAAGCAAAAGCAAAGTGAGCAAGCAAGCAAGGAACCACTTCTACTCATACTCGTCAGTCAAGGTTGATTGGTTCATATTTTTTGCTATAATAATTTCCATAAGCTACGTTATTACGTTATTAGGATTCTGTCTTGGTGTATTTATTAGCATTTAGCTTGGCGGAAAGAAGATGAGCTTCCAGGCAGGCTTCCTTCAATATATTATGAGCTTTTTTCTTGTGTGCTCGTCTTAACTTTCTCCACTTTTGTTGATTCTTTGTGCTTTTATACTTTTATTCATGTCGATTCTTCTTACTTTTCTGTCAACTAAGAAGATGTATAATATGGGCAAAGAAAAGATGCTGATTCTTACGTTATTGTTCTGTTGAAAGACGTTCAAAACTCAAGAACGTTTCGAAAAAAAGGGAGAAAAGTATGTATATAGGGCAAAAGCAAACTAATACTAATACGGAGAAGCAGTAGACTCTGAGACTACATCCTACATCACGATCACACAACAAACAGCAGCGTAATAATAATACGAACGTTATGCAAGTCTAAAGTCAAGAAAGGGAATTGCTCATGTTAGGAAACTAGGAATTCTTCATATCATAAGAGACTCAACTGGCAAGAGGAAAACGATAGCAGAGCGATATTCTTTAGTAAAGTTGAGAAGGACTCAAACTCAACAGATTCGCGAAATGCGTTTGTTTCGTGCCAAAAGAAATCATATTTTGAGCATGATGTTGAATGCACTATGCTGAGATTGAAGAAAATAAGGGGATGGAGAATGGATGGATGAGTTGTCAAAAGAAATTATATGTATTCCCTCAATATTTCCTTTCGGGGCTCTTTTTTCCTTCTTCCTATGAAATATTTAAGTTTGGTGTTCAAATACATGTGTGTAGTGACTATATGTACTGCTCTCAGTTTCATAAAGTTAAATTACCTTTTTTTCTCTTCTTCTTTCTTGCATAATATGCAAACTAACTGGAACTGCTAAAAGCAAGTCTGTGAGTTGAGCATGATGATGATGATGATGATGATTTTGAAAAGGAGAAAACTTGAAAAGAATCGGGTAGAGTAGAGCATACACAGAAGAGTTCGTTTCGTTCTTGATGATTATGTACTTCAAAGCGTTCCTATTCGTGTAATCAAAAAACAAGATGACAAAGAAGCCAGACCAAAGTGATTTATTGAATTTTATCCCATAGTATTCCAAGAATTTTCTTTCAATAGGGATAAAGGAAAGGACTACTTCAAAATGAGTTTCTCTCTGTCACAAATTCTCTTACACAGAGAGGCAGCAGTGGCAAAATGTACAAATGCACTACTACTTCGTAATCATCAAGTCAACGTAATCAACGTAATCGGAGAAAATCATTCCATTCCACTAGTGACTACTGCTTCAAAATACTACTCTATATGTTCTCCTTCTCTCTCTCTCTTTTGACAAAATTCTTATGCATAAGATTGTTCCGCTTCCTGCCACTACTACTACCGCCTCCATTTCCTTCACCAACTGTTACTAATCATCATCATCAGCAGCATCGTCATATATAGAAAAGTTGGTTGATTGCAACCCAAGTGGAGTGGGTTGAATGAATAGTACAAAGTACAAGTAGCTTGTGAAACTTTCTAACCAGGCCTCTCTCTACACCATAGGATCCATCCGGGACCACGGTTCACAAACTTGTTCATCCATTGTGTATTCAACTTGATGCCATGCCATGCCACACACTATATAAAAGGGAGACTATATATCACATTGAATATTACTATGAGTATGAGTGTTCCATCATCAGGATGTTCTTGTTCGTAATAAAAACGGTTTATTAATTCGACATTCTCATTTCTCGCCCTTTTCATCTCTCAAAATCTCTGGTGATTACCACACTGGAAACAGAGTAGCATTAAAGAGGGAAGCCTCGTTTAACGTGTGTCAATGTTAAACAAAAACACAATCCATTAGCAGTTAGTTTAATATAGGTACATTTATAGAAAAAGTAAAAGTGGTCTGGTGTTCATGTTCATGATGTTTCTTCATTACCCATACCATACCATCGTTCGTAGTTTGTACCATGGAGGTTTTAACGTATTCAAGGAAGTGGTGCAATGCAATGGAAAGAGCGTGGACACGCTTAATATTGCATGCAAAAAAAAAAGTTTCCCTTTTCCCATGAGGGTATTCTACTCCTACTGACCCGTTTGTTTGATCGGAATGCTTTTGTATGAGAAACAAAAAAAATGATCATTGAATGAGCCTCTCTCTGTCTGTCTCCCCATTCGTATGTTTATTTTGCGCGGAGGTTTAGTTTGGTTGCGTTGATGTTTAGAGGAGCGAAAGCCTTTTCTTGTCTTGGTCCTAACGAACTAGTAAAGTAAAAAGGAGCCCAGGCTTTTTGCTTCGAGAGAAGAAGAATCTGGGTCTGTGTGGGTCGGTCGGTTAGGTTTCTCTCTTGCTTTTTCTCCAACACAACACAATATAATCCATTATTTCAGCTAGGACGACGACTATGGAGTATCTTGCCCTGTCATCTCCTTTTTTGGACTATGGAATAGAATAGTGTAGTTTGCTAAAATAGTAGGTTTCTTGCTGCTGCTTCTTCCTTTCTCTGTCTCCACTCCACCAACACACCAACAGATAATTTGGAGGAAAAAGTGAAAAGCTGGCGAAACAACATATCCCAGCACACGCCAGCTAGAGAGTCGAGTCGTTTGTCGTCGACAACAACAGGGTGCGACGTTTTCTCAACAAAATCAGCAACGATGTGTGCCTTTTTGCTACATTTTCTCATATACATTCTTATAAGATGATGATGATGATGGCAAGGCAATGACGCTCATGCCATGCCACGTTTCATTTGCCATTGCTTCCGGCATTGTTGCGTATTAAACTACACATTCCTTCTCATATGGTCTCTTTCAAGCGCGGAGCCAAATTAAATTAAAGAATTAGAACAGAACACAAAACCCAATGATGATGATCATGATGGGATTCCATGCTTTTGCTCCAGTCACAAAATTCTATTGAAAGTTGATGAGAAATTCCAAGCGTCTGATTTTGAATAAGAAAACAAAATCATATGCTTTCTCCCTCTTGCTCAAAATAATGTCAGTCATTTCAAATAAAACCCAGAGAAATTCCTGGAGTCTATAATATATATAAATGATCTATCTATCCATCTCTGACTCTATAAACTAAACACACTGTTGCTGGTTTAATCAATACCACATCATTTCATATCACTTTACTATATACTGTATAGTAATTTCCTCTCTCTTTCTCTCTTTTGCTACTCCTCCTGAGTTTGTTCCTTCGTCCGTGCTATCGCGGAGCCTTGTTTGTTGTTCAGCTCTAATATTATTTCCATACCTGAAAACAATGGCGGCTGTACATTTCGAAATAATGTAATTTCCTGTTGGCGTACGTATACGTATGAAAAGTGTAGCTGGCTCTAGTTTTAGTTTCTAGTTCCATATCTCCGTGGACCGACGGGATCCTTTTCTCTTAATCAAATAATGATTTTGTAGCGTAATTAACGGAATTTGGGAAGGGGGAATCAAATTAATAGTTTTTGAATGGAAAAGTTTTGTCAAAACCACAAAAACTTTCACTATCTCCCATGATCAATGTATATGTAATTAATTTTCAAAGAGCAAATACGTAAGTAGATGGTAGAATATGGTGTACCCCTACGCGGCGTTCACGTCCGCGTCCTCCTCGCTCAGGTTAAGATTACTGATGTTAATCAGCCCGACTTTTTGGCTTTTTTTGAGAGTGACAAAAGCCAAAAAATAATTTCGACGGGGTATTTCGTATGGTGGTGGTAGTGCGGTGGTTGTAACGTACCTACTACTAACGTGGGTACTACCTCTGCTGCTGGAACTGGAGCTGGATCTCTGGAATTGGATACGTTGTGTGTACTCAATACTTTCTTTTTTTTTTGGAAAGAGTTTCTCCTCGTCACGCTCCGCTTGGCACAGAACGTTGCTGCGGCGGTGGATTTTTTCACATGATAAGATGCAGTGTTTCCTGATTACTCTCAGATATGTTCCATGTGCTGAAGATGAAGAAGAAAAGGAAGAAGAAGCTCATGATTATTATTAGGATAACGTAGGCAAGGAAGCATAAGCAATCTACCATTTTTTTTCTCGTCCTGGAGGTCTGCTTCTGTAGCCGTAGCCGCTTTAAACACGAGAGTTTATATTAGTACATAGATATATTTTGGTATTGGCACCAACATTTTCCTCTCTGAAATATAACGTTTCTTTCACCATTCTGTTTGAATTCGCATGTTGTTTTTTGCATTCACCATTTCTTCTTCTTTGCTTGGGTGGCTAATACTTACAAAGCACTAGGGTTGGTGTTGGTGTAGTTGGTAATATTGGTTTGGCACTCAATCGAGATACTTTTCTTTTTTAGGCTTGGCATGTTGCACCGTCGTTTTAAAGAAGCTCTGCTCTTTTTTTTTGTATTGCACAGGATCCCATCACAATTCTAGCACCTAACATCTAACATAACCCACGCTATTTTGCAAAAAAAAAGAAAACGTAGCCAAAGTGAAAAGAATCATGGAGAACCTCTCGTCTTATTGTTATACTCTCCCAAGTGAGGGGTTTCTCTACTTCCTTCATGATGTTATAAACTTTTCTCTCTCCCCATCTTCTTTTAGTGGCTGCATGGCTTTAGCTACAACCTTACAACTTGGTGTTATGTTATATTGGAGTATTAGAGTGTGTTGGCTAAAGTGGCTCTGAATGATTTCTTTATGCAAGCCATGATGTTTGTTTTCCAATTTTTCCTTTCACTCACTCATGAAGTAGACACATTCATCTGATTTTTATGTGGATGAAATGGGGTGTCACCGGATTGCATCGTCCTACTCCCCTACCTATTCCATTCCTATATCCTCTTTCGGCTACTTATCTATTACGTTATGTTATGGTGGTACAGACAGAGAGTAAAGAACACGAGAACATTGAACAAGCTCTCTCACAAGCCCTTTTCTTCACAACTACTATTATATGTGATTCTGTGTCGTAAGTACGTACTAAAGGAAGGAAGGAAGGAAAATATTTCTTGGCACTACAAAGAGACACGAAAAGAAAGTACTATGGTGTTCCGACTTTCACGTACATGGAGCGTACATCCATCGTGACAAAAAGGACAAAAGTCCTCATATGTTCGCTCACATTGAGAAGAGAGTTGAGCAAGAAGAAGAACTTTCTCCTCTCCCCCTGCTTCTTTTTTTTTATTTCTCGCCTATTATCAACCCAAAAAAGAAGTTCCACTTTCGTCTCTCTCGATCAACTTTCTTTTTGCATTTATTCCTTTCTCCAACAAGAACTAGTCACTAGTACGTGCTCGCTCTTGTATTGTATTGTAGCTTGTAGCAGCAGCATCAAAAGCAGCATGATAATCATGATGATGATGATGATGATGATGATGATATTCATCACCGTCATCATCAACATCACGCGAATGTTGTAAGAAGCGTGTGAAGAAAAAGTTTTATATATTTTAAACAAACCTAGTTGTGTGGAAATGATGTTAGTTGCAATAACAACCGTGAATATTATGATACACGAGATAATCAGAAAGAAAAGTCGTAAAGAATATTTTCTGAACGGGAGTAGTAATAGTAATATAGTAATGTTCATGGGGTAGACAGGCATATGTATAAATGGGGTATGTATTTGTATATATTTGTATTGTACACGGGTAACTCGAATCACCCCATATTTACAACACCACACAAGAACACAACAAGAGAGAGAGAGAGAGAGATACAAGCAGGAGAGTTTCTCCCGTTCGTTCATAAACACAAAGCCTAGTAAACATTAAGTTGAATTATGCCTCAAGGCTTACTGCCACGGTACTTTACATTAGTTACAATTTCCCAAGCTATGGATATCATCATAGTGCTCCGGTTGTTCACCAGTAGTAGTGGAAAACTTCTTTAGGGAAATGCAAAATGAAAAGTCTTTCGGGAGATTGAGTTTTGTTCTCTCTTTCCTTTGCTTTTTCCCTTTCCTTCTGAAAAGCTGAAATGTTGAACGTGTAAAAAAATCTGCTACGTCAAGTCAAATATGCATACATGTGCATACTTATACGAGTACTTGTCTTTGTGTAAATATGAGCATGTACGTACGTAGTTGAAGTTGTGAATATGGATAGCTCATACCGTCATACCTCCACTACTACTTGTGAATCCACTCGAGAATAAGCAGGAAAAAAGTTGTAAAAATAATACTTCAAAAAAGGGAAATTGATGGAGCGAATGAAATTTTACCATTTTCTCCAAATGCTCCGTTTCAATGAATATGCAAAAAAAATCCTTTCTTCTTCTCCAGCTCCTCTCGTTCTCTCTTCTCACTTTTCCCTATTAGTTTGTTACGGCCATGTTATATGTTATGTTATGGTTGTGTGTTAGGAAACTCAAAACTCAACTCTCTGTTTGAAAATTAGAACGGGGCTCAAGAAGCGTGCCTTAGTATCACTCCATTTTTACCTCATTCATATGCATGGGAAAAATAGGGTGGTATGGTATAGTATTGTATAGTATAGTTGTGTGTGCTTTTTCCATTCAACCTAACAGATTCTGATGATACAGAACCAGAATCCAGAGTGAGAAGCCTACTTGATTCCTCCTCTCCTCTTTTTGCATTCCAAGTTCATCAAGTGTAAGGTAAATATGAGGGCTGCTGAGCTTGAGCCTCTTGCTTCCATTAAAATCTAATCCTATACGCAAACGCATGGTTTTGTTAATGAATTTCAACAAATGACCACTACAACTCATGTGAATGTATCTAATGACTCTAACCGTTGAATCGGCACACACTTCAAAAACAACTCGACCCGTTAAAAAACGTCACTAATTATACTCAACCCTTTTTCTGTCTTGGTTTGTATTATAAAGGTGGTGGGAGCGGGAGGCACGTAAAAAGAAAGTTAGTTAGGCACGCTGTACACCACACCACACTACCAGGCCACGTTGTTATTCCCTGAAGGTGGGCAACGCAACCTAAAAGAATGTATACATAAGGATAGAGCGGGACGTTGATGAGAAAGATGATGATACGCTTGCGGCTGAGAAAGTCTGAATAAAATAAAATGGTTAGGATTCTTGAGGGCATTATTAAGAGGAGGAGGAGGACGCCTTGGATATAGAATCGTGTGGTGTGTGTATACAACCTTGTGTGTGTAGTGTAGTGAACTAAATAGTTGGGTCATAATGACGCTAAATTGCTTTCCTAAACTAATTTACCGTTGAGTCATATAAACGTAATGCAGTGAAACGAAGGCGGCGGTGGTAGATATGGTGTGGTGGTTGGACTGTTGGAGTTGGAATACGTACGAATCTCCACTTCACTAATATGCGAGGACAATTTTTTCTTCTTTCGCTTTCTTCGTTAACTTTAATGCAACGTTATTGCTATGTACGTGGTTTGGCGTGGGCTTTGCCCTCTCGCCTAGGTTCATGATCATGCTGATGATGATGATGATGTGATGCGATGCGAGAAGGATGCAAGCCTTAAGGAACCCGTCCATCTAGTGTTACTATCTCTTCACCATGCCACGCCACGCCACGCCAAGCCAAGCCACCACCGCCGCCGGTTCAAACGAGATCATGTAAAAGCTACACAATGCTACTATTCAGTTGCAAAACTTTTTTTTGGGGGATATCTTCTTGGAATACTATGTAGTTTTTTGGAGCAAATGTAAGTTAGTACAACTACAGTACATGTACGGATTTTGTGTACATAAGAAAGTTGAAAAGAATAAGATGGTCCACATTCCAGAACCCACATGAGTTTTTTGGTTAGGCAAAGAATGCACCAAGAATCTTAACAAGCTAGACGGGGAAAACTGCTGATCATCATGGTTTATAACTAGAAACCCCTCCGACGACTCCGACATGTCATACATAAGTATATGAGTTTTGTGTAAGCAAGCACACATTTACAACATTACAAAAACTACAACATTTACAAGACGTTCGCCTATATACTTATATATATGAGTTTTTTTCATTTGGATGTGATGTGATGTGATGCCTGGTCTGGTCCAGTAATAAAATGCATGTAACTCGCAATTTTCGCTCGCTCAACTCAACTCAACTCCCAACTTTTTTTTTTGCTAATGGGTAAAATTGTCTGGCAACATGAAATTACTTGTTGGAGGATTCATTTCATAGGACAGAACAACCCCACAAAATAATAGGGAGAGAGAAAAAAATTGAAGAAGAAGAAGAGATATTCTCAAAAAATGATCTTGGTGCTGCAATCATCAATAAATCAACTCCGCTTCTTAATCCGTAACGGAGTCAGGCTTCTGTCGCTGGCATTGGCGTTGGCACAGGATCCTGGACTCTTCTCAGAATGAAAAAAATATATAAAATAATTCCAACTAGACGGGAAATTATATTAGCCGATTTTTCATATGAATGCTAGAATAATTTTGACAAACTGAGCTATCTGCTTCGCTCTGCTGCTGGTTACATTGCAATTCTTCTGCTTCGTCATCCCATCCTTCCTTCCTTCTTATGTAGTAATTTCCTTCTCCCATATAAAAATCTGTACACAAACCCAACCAAACCAAAGCACCTACGTGTAATTCAATGTGATAGTGTTTTTACAACACTGGAGGAATGGAATGGAACGGGATGAGAGAGTGTAGAGTAATAGAGGCAGTAAAAAAGGAATCATGTAACATGATGTAACGAAAATGAAAGCGAAAACGAGGAGAGAGAAAGTAGTAGAAAGTGTATAAAAATGTTGAATCGTTGAATGTAGCGTATCTGCTGAGGGATCAAGTAACTTGAAATGTTTTTTATGGAGGTTTTGCTAATTTATATGGTTTAATATGAGATATGATATGATTTTTGTTATTTTTTCTTCACAGTTTGGGGCGACCCGGAGTCGACATTCATGTAAGGCATGACACGGACTTTAGTGCCGTCCTCCACGTGCAGTTTGTGATTAACGAGGCGGCCCTCGTTTCATCAACAGCCGATGATATACTCCACTACTGGACTTTCAAGACCAGTAAAAAACCCGAAGTTGTTCAATCGCTCAAGTTTCAAAGAGAACGGTAAGAAAAAGAAAAGCAAAGAGAAATGTCGAATGCTATCAACCTTTTTTACCAATTACTCGACCTAATTAGGACAAGGGAAAATGTGATAAAATAATGGTGGACTCGACGAATTGGTTGGTTTGGTTAGTTAATCAACAACTTGTTTACAAGTAAAGCATGGTCATTACATTAGCTAGTCCAGTCTATATAGTAGCTCAGCTTCCAAAAACCCAAACTCACTAAATCTTGATGATGTCGAAACAGTTTTTTTTAGAAGCAGGAGCATAAGGAGTAGTAAAGGAGCAACGTGTTTTATAGCTACAAAAAGGAAAGTAGAAGTGTTGGGGAGCACAAAACTAGTTTGGAACAATGACAAAGAGAAGATGGTAACGTCTAACGTGGGCGTAGGGAATCTGATTTTAAGATATGTGGGGAAAAGATCGAAATTTGACCCATAAAGAATGAGAACACGCCTGCAAGTCATGCTACGTAGTATAGTATACTATATACATATACACAAGAATGCGATGGGGACGGGATGCAATGTGTTTTGATAATGAATTGGAAAAGTGAAAGTTTGCTAGTAAATATTTTCAGCTTGTATTATCCTGCTGACGTTTATTCACACATTTAATGTCATTAAAGTGTCAGTAGTCAACAATCGTTAGGAAAGGGTGTAGCGTAGTAGCATCATCAGTACAAAAGACTCTTTCGTTCGATATAATATTGTTGCGTGAAAGTTGAAAGTTGGAACTACTTGACTTGCCTTGGCTTTGGCTTGACTTGACTTTAGGAGACTAGGCAAAAACTCTCTCGTATCGTATCGTAACAATAAGTAAGTAACTAACGAACGGTTGTACTTTCATTTCATACACCAAAAAAACCTCATAGTTTGCATCCTGCTGTGCACTCACACTCGCACTGTTATGTTGAGATAGTTAGGATCCTCTCCTCGGTGAGAGAGAAGGATAACGTTAGCTAGCTATCATCTTGTTTTGTAGGATGCTACACAAGCGTTTCCTAATCCAATTAAGACGAATTTACTCCCTAGTTTCCAACAAAATTAGTGAAAAGGGTCGGCTAATAATCAACATGAATACTTTGTCTAACTAACGTACAACAAAGCAGACAGAGAGACAGTAGAGTAAAGAGTAGGACAGAACTAAACCTAGGCCGCTTACAATTTCCATTCACATTCAACTTCAACCTAACTACTTTACACACAACACTGAGACTCATCCTGAGTCTTCTTGTCTCCTTCTGTGAAATGCTGCTGCTGTAGTATAAAAACACTCATGTTTTCTCTCCTTGTCACTAATTAGCACTGCGTAAAAACGGCATGAATCCTTTAAACAATATCATGAAAATTCTAGAACTATAATACACCAAACCAACCAACCAACCAACTTTCTCATATGATGGAAATGGAAGGGAAAGTCAGTCAGAACTATTTATTTTGCATGGCTGCTGGCTGCTAAAACCCTGCCAAAGCCCAAACTAAGTAGTATTCATGTTTACGTAGCCTTTTTTGGCGCAGACCGATTTCAGTCGTAAAACCGTTCATCAATATATGAGTTTCATGTTTTGTTTGCATATTAAATCGGGTTTCAGAGAAAAACGGTAGACAATATACAGTATTAACATATCGTATCGTGTATCAAAAAAATGGGCGCAATATTATATTCATTCATATTAATTTTCTGTTCAGTTCAGCTCAGCCAGCTCTTCATCCTTTTTCCCTGAATGAAAAAAAACACATACACGCTATTATATTGCAACTATATGAGCTACACATTCACATAAAAACCTTACTTAGGATCGAATCGTGTTGTTTGTTTTCCGCAGCAGCAGTAGCAGCAGACAATTTGTCAATAGACATGAAATGAAATGTGATTGTGTATTGTATTGTATATGATTTTTGTTTCTTTTTCTGTATTTCGGACACAGGATTACCTGCCTAACTCTTCCGTTTCAGAGTAAGTGGATCTACGTTGGCACGGAACGCGGCAACGTACATGTCGTGAACATTGAGAATTTCCAACTCTCTGGGTACATTATCAATTGGAACAAAGCGATCGAGCTGTAAGTCCTTTTCTTTCTTTATTTCTCCCTCTCAATAATAACTTATAAAAAAGGAATAACTGGGCATAAAAGCGGAGCCGAACCAAAGTTAGTTGTTAGTTGTTGTTTAGTTTTTGGTGCATTTACAAAAAAAAAAAAATAATCCGTTGTTTTCTCATGTTCCCATTTTATCCCTCATTATACATACGCTATCGATGTGTACAGTTTAATAATATCCTTCATCCATCCAGAGCCCAGACAGTCATGTCATGCTTCAACTATTGTGAAAGGAAAAGCGCACACGATTCACTATAAGAGCACCAAGCATAATATTATACCATAACCATAATATTGAACTTGAGAGAGGAAGTCCAAGTCGAAGTCGAAAAAGAAAGTAAATGTTACGTGCAGGATTCATCATAGGATGTACGCTATATTATATGCTTTGTGCTCGTCTCCTTCTCGTCCCATATGATATTTCCCTTTGAAAAATAGTTATATTCGTACTCGTGAGCATAACATGAACAATGAACAATTGGATCCTACCCATTACAATATTAGAGGCTATCTTCATAAGCTATTTTCTCATATTCCAATCATATCAATATAGAGCTTTATGATGATGTATAAATCGAAGAGAAAAATGGTGTGGATTCCGATTTCTGAATAGAAATCGTCTCATATTTCCTTGTCTTTTGTGCGAGAGAGAGAGAGAATTGCACGAATGGAAAAAAACATGAAATGATGATGATGATGATGTTTGAAAGGAGAAAGCACTCGGGTGTGTAGTGGGAGTGCATGTGCTTTTTTTCCTTTCAACATGAAAGTGAAAGTAATATGAGAGTCTATAGGGTTTTCCGTTATAGGTGATGGTGATGATATCAAATGCTCGTGGTATGGTTTAGGATAGTATCATCGGGCTGGTTTTTCCACAAGGGCTTAAACTTCAAACAATGATATCACGTTAAAAAATCTCTTTGACTATGCCCTGCATTAAGAAAACACTCTGCTCCTCCTTTTCAAGCCCAGTGGTGGTAGTAGTAGTAGTAGTTGCTGGTGATGTGATGATGGTTTTAAGAAGGAAAAAGAAGAATCCTGACGTTTGACTGACCTCATTCCTTTTTTTATAACGCTTAGCAATATTTTCCCCCTGCATATTAAAATAATAGTTTACTTGTCAGCTCATTCGAAATTGCTCCTTAAAAAAATCTTAGCAGCAGCTGCTACCACACATCACCACCAAAAAATGTAAAAGAAAATGTTCTTTTCATATCGAATCGCATCATCTTCTGCAAAAAAAACTTGCGTATCTGATTCAGATATGATATGATGATGATGATGATACTTTTGCTGCTGATGCCTGATGCTTCTTTCCTCCAAACTTTTAGTCAGTCAATCCGCCCTAATCTCAAATCCTTTAATGCTGACACTTAAAACTAAAGCATGCTCTTCATGAGTTGATTGTTTGGCAGTTAAAAAAATATATACGAGCGAAGCTGGGCTAGGTGTGTCGTCGTTTTCGTCGTCAAGAGATAAGTACGGTGAGAGGAAGAAGAAACTCGTCGTAAAGCAACCTAATAAAAAACTCATATCAAAATGACATTACACGACACAAGCCATTCCATTTATGGACGCGTCACTACTTCTGTAGCTGTAGCGTTAGCTACTAGTAGCTACTTGTGTTCCTATTCCAATCAAAATTGGAGAAGGGAAAACGAAAGAATCATATCGTCGTGTACTTAACGTCCCTTTTTACTTCATCGTCGTCGTCCTCGATTTATGCTTACTTTTTAATACGCTTTCTCCCCTGCTGGGCATATAAAGAAAAGCCTGCTTAATAACCTGGTCATTCCCATCTCATTTGACGAACTACTACTTCTACTACGACGAAAAGAGTTTAGAGATGTTTGATGGGGAAGGAAAAATGAAATTTTATAAACCTTTGAGCGCTCCATGCTCTCCTTCTTTTTGCTTTCCATTTACGAATGATGATGATGATGATCATGAAATACGTAAGATAATGAAAGTGTTGAACATATAACGACTTGAAGAGAAAGTGGAAGTAAAGCAAAGAGTTTCTCAATCGGAATGACGGTGTGCAATAGAGCGAAAGAGATTTTTTTTTCTCTCTCTCTTTCCTGCCTTCCTTTTCCCTATGAAGAAAATGCTGTGCTCCAAAAAGCACAATGGTAGTGGTAGTGGAGTCGAAATTCCTAAGCACACACTCACTCACTCGTGTGTAGTTTTGCTCAGTTTGATATTCGTCATCATCATGATTTTTTTCCTTCTTCTTCCACATCATCATGCTTTTTCTCTCCTCCTCGTAACTATTCATTGGGAAAACCTGTGAGTTGGAGAGAGAGAGAGAGAGAGTGAAGGAGATTCCACAACAACAAAAAAAGTACATCATTGTGATTCTGTAGTGTGTTGTTGTTATTGGAAAGGAAAAAAGAAATAACAGACAAGCTGGTGGAATTCTTTGGGAAAAGAGAGAGAGAGAGAGAGACAGGAAAATTCTTGGCTGCTCCTCGTCGTCCTTAAGTATGCTTGTGTCGTCCGCTTCTTCGCTTCATTTCCTTCTCCTTCTTTCACTATCATAGTACGCGACATCACATCACATCGACGAGGACGAGGACTAGGAACTACTAGATACTACGACTAAGTCCTTTTCTATTTCGGACGGACACTCTTTCTCTCTCTCTCTTCCAAACGGAAATATGAGGATGAGCAAGGAGAAAGTTGGCTGATGCTGATGTTGTAGTAGCCTGTTTCTCGGACGGACTATATATTTTTCTTGTAGAATAATACTATCTAACTAAACTACTATGTAGTGTGCTTAGTTAGTATGAAGCTTGTTGGTTGAGGAGGGAGCAATGTTATTATACGTTGTAAATCCAAAGGGGACAGTGCATTGGATCGGTTCTCCATGTAAAGTGGATGTAATTCGTTAGTTAGATGGGGTGTATTGGCCACCTTGGAATACTACTACTACTACTACTCCTAGTCCTGGCTTGGCATTGAGATGGAAGACGATGTGTGTGCAACATCATTGGCAGGACGTGCGATGAATTCTTTAAGCGTGCTTAAAAACCCTCACTATCATCATCAGTAGTTGCTGCTAAACCGCAAGTGTGTGTGTAACACCAGAAACCCGACCAGAGAAATTTTGCTGTTCTGTTGAAAATGGTGATGCCCTCATCAAGGATTAAAATGGCAAAATACCCACTGGCATCAGCATTAGCATTATCATCATCATCATCAGCATCAACTGGAACTACCATACCATACCAGACCACAAGGAATATGCTTGTTATAATGCCAACTGGATTGGATTGGATTAGAGATCACATCCTGATGATGATGATGATGATTCCACCTTGTTCTTGTTTTAGTTTTAGCATTTGATAAAAAACAGGGACGCGACGCTTCGAGAGAGAAGTGAGAGGTTACAAATAAAATCTCCTGCCTTTGCCTTTTTCCATGGCTTTAGTAGTCCGTCGTCCTCCTAATCGGATTGGAGGTTGAAACGAAACAAAAGTTTTAGCACGGTATTATCGCCCGATGAATGTGCTTTGTCATCCCGATTGGCAACGCATTAATTTCAACAACATACACATTCTACAAGCTGCTCCTACTTTTTTATTATGAATAATTGCACACGGAAAATTCCCACTTTCCAGCTTGTTCGCTTCAATGCTCAACCATTTGGGATGATGATGAAAATGGGAGAGAAAGTAGGAAGGAGCCAAAGCTAAAGCCAAGCCAGGGTTGTGTTGTACTTATATGTATATACCTTCATCATTTTTCTTGTGTGTATGTGTATTTTCTTAACTATGGCCTACGTTGTGTTGGTCTTGGCTTTCATCTTGTAGACTTTTCCCGTTTTTTTTCTTTCTCCAAGAGATTTATTGACTTGTAAGAGGATTTATTTTTTTAGGGAAGCTCTAGAGTAAAGCCACATCAGACATGACTGGTATGTAGCGTCACATTTCATCTAGGACGGTTTCCCCTCTCTCTCTCACTCTCTTGGTTTACTATTTTTCTCCTCTCTCCAGGAAAAAATTCCAATTCGTTATGAAAAGAAAAATGAAGATATGGTTTGGTTTGGTTTGGTTTTGCGTTTGCCTTGTATCACACAGGTATGGTATATATAGTAAGCTTTCCCTAGCAAGAAATAATATTTTCACTCATGAAGAGAAAAAAAGATTAAGTATGTCTGGGCATCTTCCTGTCTCTAATATAAAAGCAGCACACTAACTAATGTCAGTGATAATGGAAAGGGAGCCCAAAAGAAAAATGTAGGCTATCAGTGGCCTGGTCTGGTCTGGGATGGTATTATGGTATGGTGGCCCGTTTTTTGGCCACTGACAACTTGTCACATTTCCAGAATACATAATTTAATTTATTCTCTTACACACAACCACACACGAAGGTTTGCAACGCAATAGGCGGCTGTCTATTACTCTCATATTGACATGTGTGTGTGTGCTATATTGTATTTTGTTATGAGAATTATTCCGTGTTTCCGTGTATAAAAATCCTTTTGAATTATGCATAGCTACAAAAGGAGTGAGTAATCCATACGTAACGTACGTACGTACATTTCTTTATTTTTTCAGATGCCGTAAGACACATCCCGGCTCCATCATCTATCTTGGAGACAATCCCACAGACCCGAATAAGGTTAGTACTCCGCTTTTCTTTTTTAACTGTTTTGAACACTGTTGAATAAGCAACCTGGATAATGATACTCAGATACTGGATACCTTCTCAAATATAGTATGTTATTTGTCCTCCCATCGCATCGCATCGCATCGCTCTACCACCTCTACCATACATACGATACCATACCATACCACCAAGCTTTTAACTTGTTGATGCTTGTCAAGTGTGCTCGCTCGTTCGTTCGTTTGGTTGACATTCCTACAAAGTGACAACCCATTGTGTATCCTGACATAACATGAAACATACAAAACACGTCGAGTTTGAGTCTGGTGAAAATCGAGGTGGGTTAATTTTCTGTCACGTCCCATTATATGAGAAAGTACACGAAACAGAAATCTTGTCTCCCAAGGAATAAAGGAAAGGGAAGGAAAAGCAGAGCAGAAGGATAGAAGCAACTTTTTTTTATATTATATTATATTAAGAGTCCTTATATGAATTCTCATCATCGTCTCAACTCATTCCACTCCAGAGCAGGAGGACTCTTCATCTCGTAAACTGAAATGAACAGAGTCAAGAAGAGAAGGGAAACTTCTTGGATGCATATATGCATTCATGTATGCATCACCATCACGGGTTACTGGGGAAAATCTTGATGAGATTAATCAACAGTCATTTTTCATCAACTTCCTTCCTCAAACACAATCATGATGATGGGGAAAGAGGAAGAAGGGCTCCAAAACTCCGACCAAACCAAATATATATATAAGTTTCGTGTGTATCGCATTCCCATCTTGTTCTTCTTCAAGAGTTTTGCTTGGTGGATGGTTGGTGGTAGAGAGAAAACCCTTTTAAGTAAAAAGACAATAAAAGTTTACGAACATGTAAGGAGAAACCTAGGAACGTAACGGGCTTCCGTTGAAAGCCATTTCCAGCCCATTTATCGCTTCCACATGTGTCATGCTTTATATCATTTTATCATGCAAAAAAAAATACAGCCAGCAGAGTGAGTAGAAGAACTTGAGCGTCTAAAAAAAGTGTGAATTTTTCTTCTTCTCTTTTTGCTATCGTGTTTCCACTTTGGCAACACACAGATCCTGATAGGTTTCGATTCTGGTCAATTAGTCCTGTGGGACTTGAAGATGAGAACAGCAGAGACTCGTTTTCAAGCTGCTGAACCACTCCGTTCCGTCTCTTGGCACTCGGATGGGAAACAGTTCATGTGCAGCCATTCCGATGGATCTCTTACCACTTGGAATACGAGGGTACCCATCAAACCTGTGGGCCATACCTATCCACACGGTAAGGGATCTCCACCTAACCTAGCTCCACCAGCTCCCTTCTATTTTCCCTCATCATTTTACGCAACAATTCAATCCCATGATTTACCATGTACATTTTGTCTACTCACACACACACACACAAGATCATCACGAGGAAGATGATGATGATGATGATGATCAAAAACATGATACTACTGGATTTAATGAAAACATTACTACGTCTGACTCTATATGCTTAATATTGCTCAAAACGAGAAACTTGAAAGTTGAATTGCCTCACTCCCTTCCATATTGCTCAGTTAAGCATCATTTATTGCAAGCAGCCACATAACATAACATAACCTTACGGTTAAATAGCTTTTTTTCCTTCTTTTCCCACAGCCATCATCATCAGTATAGGGAAAATAGTGAAAATAGGCAGGCCAGAAGAACCCATATAAGATACACATGAAAGCATTTAGTTTTGATGATAATATGAGTGCCACTATTATACTACCACAAATGATGACCATGGCCATGCCATCATCACTTTGATGCTGTTGCTATACACAAGAGCTTTTGAATCCTATTGCTGCATTTATGTGTTTTCTCTCCACAAGTTCCTCCGGGTCGCTTTTTCTCAACAACTTTATAAGTGGAGCCCTTTTATGGGCTTTCCCTTTCACAAACAGAAACACACTCACACACACTTAACTTGGTTTGTTTGGTCATAGTCATGAATATCCTACTTGTTTTTTTGTTTTATCTCTCCCGTTTTGTTTTCGATAAACAATATATTCTAGTTTGCTGATGTTGAAATGAGAGAGTTTGAGAATATGAGCTTCTCTCTCGGTATGTTTGTCTGTGTGGATTGAATTGTTGGTAAAATAATGAGGAGCTTGATATGATGTGAAATAATATGATACACCATAACATACCGCACTATTTCCCAACAAACAAAAAGTTTTTTTAGCAGACCAGGCCAGGCCAGGCAGACATTGCGATGCCGACTATGACTCCACTGGCCATGTTTTAAACACCTTTATTTTATTATGCTCCTCTGCTTCGTTTCCTGAAGGCAGAAGAGGAGAGAATTTATTTGAAAAGGATGAATGTATGAGTTCTTTTGTCTCTAACAAATTATATATAAATTGCAGCTCGAAACACAAAAGACGGAAAACCAGAACCATGTAAATCCATCCAAAAAGTGGAGTGGAAATCATCGAGAACCGGGTGAGTAGTAGTAGTTATGTTCAAGGGATCTACAATTTTTTTTATACTATATAAATTTTTTTGTACAAAAGTAATACCCAAAATGTGTTGTTGCACAAGTTGAAAAATTCCAGGGAAAAAAGTTTTTTTTGACTCATGATAAAAAAATACTTTCTCTCCAACTTTCACGTTACGTTGCGTTACGTTATGTAGTTTTTTGGGGTTAAAAAAAGCTACAATTTTTTTTGAAGCGTAAAAAGTAAAAGAAGCTCCAACAGTCAGATTATGTCATGTACATATGTGAGTGAGTGAAATGTGGTTTTTAGCTTGAGGAAAAAATAGATATACTCTTAACCACGACGACGACATTACGGTACGTTCAACGTTACTCTTTTACTCCATTCTCTTTCACCACGCTAGACTTCACATTGCAACGCAATGCTCTTCTCTTTCTCTTCTCACAATTGCTATTCCTGTTAGTTCACACTTACTTTTTTTTGAAAGGAAGAGAGAACAAGGAAGATCGATACGTTAGCTTATTACGGGTTCTGAAACACACGGTGAAACCTAGAATAGAATGGAGACCTAGAAAGTGGAAAGACAGTGGAGGAGGTGGTGGTGGAGAAAAAGGAGAGAAGAAAAAAAGTAAAGTCGGTTTCGTTTAGTTTCACTTTTTTCTCTCTCTTTCTTTAGGTACGTACATATCATGACCATCCAAAGTAAAGAAGCAACCAAAAAATGTCTGTAAGTAAGGGAAGAATCCGATAGTGGAAGATTCTTATAGGCCACGTAAATACGTCGTCATTTTGTGGTGGTCTGGTCTCTGTACATTGTATGTCCACGTTACAAGGAATAAGAAACTATATCGGGAGAGAGTATATGTACATTGTTGTTGGCTCGGAGCCAAAAATGACGCTCCAACATAACTATGTAACATAACGTAACGTGAGAGTAAAGTGGCTGAGGAAGAGAAATAGAGAGAGAAAGTAAGGAGGAAAAAAAATTGGTTGCAAGAAAAAAAGAAGAAGTGCAGTCAGTTGATGATGATGATGATGATGATGATGATGATGCTATGAGAGTATAAAAACGCATGTATTTTTTTCTAATATACTTTTTTTCTCCTGCGAGAGCAGAGAGAATTTTGTGATATTTTCGGGGGGACTGACGGCAGACCGGGCCGGGAAGACTCCATCCCTGACTGTGATTCACGGAAAGACCACAACCGTGCTAGAGATGGAACATAATGTCCTCGACTTTATTCCTGTTTGTGAAAGTCAATGGGAGTCAGGTCAGACATCCTAAATTAGACCATTTCCTATAATA
Source organism: Orchesella flavescens (assembly GCA_964034955.1). Taxonomy (NCBI): domain Eukaryota; kingdom Metazoa; phylum Arthropoda; class Collembola; order Entomobryomorpha; family Orchesellidae; genus Orchesella; species Orchesella flavescens. The sequence goes on along the minus strand of OZ035958.1, from coordinate 1,947,056 downwards.
TTTCCTTACCTAAGAAAAAAACAACCTGCTGTCAAACGCACTCCCTGAGACTTCGAATAGTTTCAATAATCTTTTTCATATGATGTATGTTTTTTTGCCTCACAAGTTGTTACAAGTTGTGGGGGAGTTAGAAAACAAAAAAAGTCCAAGTTTGTTCTTATTGATTATATTGAATGGATGCGTATTTTTTTTATTGATGATGAATATATTATTTCAGAAATACAAGACCCGTACGCTATAGTAGTTCTCCTTCAACAAGACTTGGTGGTGATCGATTTGCTAACGCCTGGCTATCCCTGTTTCGAGAACCCATACCCAATGGACGTTCACGAGTCACCCGTGACATGCTGCACATACATAGCGGACTGTCCGGGAGACTTGATTCCTGCACTCTACTCGGTAGGCTCGAAAGCTATCAAGAAAACAGGATTCAGTGATAAAGACTGGCCTATCGACGGTGGCCAGTGGGGGTCTACCTGTTGTTCTTACGCTGAGATTATAATCACGGGGTGAGTGGAAATAATAATAGGAACACACACACACATTTTTTATTCTCTCTCCTTCATTTATTCCATGCGATCAAATCAATATCTGAATATTTTATGGGGAAAAAATTGGTTGTGGGTTTGTTGCATATGCTTTTATGTTCATATATGTATGTACATATTATTCCTTATTTTTAGTCACGCGGACGGGAGTGTAAGATTTTGGGACGCATCCTCAACAAGCCTGCAAGTTTTGTACAAACTGAAGACGTCGAAACCTTTTGAGAGGCCAAAGAACCGGAGATCGACGGAATCCTCTACCTCTGACGACGACCCCTTTGCTGTTCAGTACCTGGGACTTTGTCCCGAGTCGAGATTGTTAGCGGTTGCAGGAGCATCATGCCAAGTTTTAGTGTTTAAATTCCGTAAACAAGAGACCATATCCGAGACTACAGTACTTGAGATTCCAATCATTTGGGAGGTGGATGAAGTCACCGACTACTTTAATTCCGGTGGTGGCGGATTTGATTTTGCAAAGACGGGAGATGCAAAATCAAATTTGGAGTATTTTGTTCCGATCCGAGTGAAAACAGGGGCCCAAAAGAAACCTCCTGGTTACCAAGCTGAGATTGTTTGTCTAACTCCCTGGGTTAATGGGGAACCTCCAGGCGGAATCACCGCTCTTGCCATCAACTCTTCTTACGGACTGTAAGCATCAGCATCATGTTCATGCTTGAAATAATATTTGCACAACTCTTTCTTCTCCTCTCCTATCCACTCCATCATATTTATCATCATCATCATCATCATCCATTCCAAAACTCCAAAAAATCCTAACCTGACCAGCTTAACAAGAAGAGAGCCAATGTGTACAATGTGGTTTCACTAATTACCCGTGTGTTTGTTATGTCATGTCATTTCATGCAGGTTATCATACGGGAACGAGTCTGGACTAGTAATAGTAGATATTGTACAGCGGACTTGTTTGCTTAACATGGGAACACCTGACTTGTACGGCACTGCAGACCCATATCAAAGAGCTCCTAAATCCCCCAAACGGCCGGACATTTACGAGGAGCGCTCTCCGACTGATCAGGTTCGCGTTGATGAAAAAATAAAAAAAACATACACACTTGCTTTTCTTCTTCTTCGATATTATTATATTTATTATTATGATCATAACGAAAACAATTATTATTCCTTGATTTTCCTCAAGTTTCTTAAGTTTTGGAATAATTATTTTTTTCTCGCTGATATATATATCTATTGTCTATATATATTTTTTATGACACCCATTTATATTATTTTCATCGTGGAGACGACTTTTCTTCTTCTCCACCCCGGCTATTGGCTCCACATCCTTGTTGCATAACATAATAATTTTGAGAAGCACACATATTAAGATTAACCTCTACATATTTGTTATAGTCAATAGTGAGCCTTAATAGAGGTAGAGTGTAGAACCGTAGTGGCAAATCAAGCAGAAGCTATAATAGTTATTAGATTCTTTATTAGATGTAATATATTTTTGTGTAAAAAACAAAAAAACCATTTGAGGTTCAATATTTTTTGTTGTTGTATATTATCTTATCTTCTTGTTGTTGGGCTCATGAATTTTCGGCCACGACTGTGTAGGTTTCAGACTTAGTTAGCAACCAGAGTGAGGATCTAATGGACACTCCGCACAACACTCCAAAAAGTCCATACAATGTGAATGAATCTGTCTGTGATGAGGAAGGGAGCATAAGCAGTTTCCGCTCAGGGTCGATGGGTAAGCTTCCATGTGGTGGTGGAGGTGGCACTGAACTCCCCTCAACCACAGCAATAGAGCCTAGCGACAGTGCAACTGGCAGTAACTTGAGTCTTCCAAAATGTCGCTCAACAACTCCTCCGGGAGATTCAGCAACAAAGTCGCGAAGTCGGGCTCACACTTGGAGTCAAGTCAAAGTGTTGATTAAGCAAATGAGAGCTAACAAAAGGGATGAGAAGCCGGTGAGTGAGAAGAAATTGAGACAAACACTAAGCTACCCTGCCAGTCCTGGCGGCCCCGCGGGACCTGATAACCACCAACCTCTTAATCTAACGGAGACTGATACTCACTCAGCAGATCCCCTCAACTTATTGACGCTACAACCATCATCGTTACCTGCATCTACCACACCTATAGATACGCTCACAACAACGTCCCCTTCCCTTACGGATGATAATAATTCCGGAGCGTCTAGTGCTTCCTCCAGTCCCCCACTTAGTCGACCTACGAACCTCTCCCTGGATTTAGGAGGAGAGGCTCAACAAGAAGCTCCCCCTTTGAGACCCCCAAGGTCAAAACAGAAAAAGGCGGAAAAACCCCCACTTATCACGTTCAAAGAGAAGAAACCAAAATGTGTGGATCTCAGGTCCTCTCAGGTGTCTTCCGGAAGTACTTTCACCAATATGATGAAAAAATTCCGTAAGAAAATAAAAACTGTGTGTGTGTCCTATCTCTATCTCTCTCAGCATAATATAATATATAGTAAATCTGTTTTCTCTATCTGCTCAGACGCTGATATGTAAATATAATTGCTGCAATATATATATATATATATATAATAATTATTATGTTTAACTGACTTGGTTGTTGGTTGACTGACACACGGTATATATATTTGCGTTGTCTGCTATTCGTTTGTGTACGGAATATATATATTTATAATCGATAATAGGCTTGTTATAAAAACGAACTCATATAATATGTGGATTTATTGTATTAGCAAAGTAATTAATTATTATATATTTTTGACAAGGCAAAGTATACTTAATTAATACCGTAGTAGTGTTTTTTCATAGTGGAGCCAATGCCGTAAAAATCGTAGCCAAAAAACAAAACGATACTACTATATCACTATATTTTTTTGTCTAGATATCTTTATATGATTGATGATTGATTGATGGTTTTTTGGTTTGATTTTTCGTGTGTTTTTATGTTTTTTTTTATTTTGAGTTTGAGTCTCCTTATATCCATTTTATTTGATTTTGATTTCGTTTTTATTATTAAAAAATTTGTAAATGTGAAAGAGAAACGTGACCGTAGAATTGGGAATTGTGTATATATATAACACTAATAGATGGATGGAGTATGCTTATCCCCTACTGCAAGTGGTGCGAGACAGTCGATGTCTGGGGCAAGTGTTGGCGGCGGTGGTGGTGTTGGTGGTGGTGGTGGTGGTGGGGGTGGTGGTAGTGACAAATCACCAAGGAAAAGTGCCGCCACTGCTGCTCCCAGTGCGGAAACAGTGAGACGAAGCAAGTCTCAAGGTAGTCGAAGGGGGGAGAGAACTTTGTCCAAATGTTACAGCATGGCAATTGGGGCAGGGCAGGGGAGCCCAGAACAGCTGAACTCACCTCCCTTTCACTCCTCATCCACTAGTAACATTCCCTCCACTCCCTTATTTTCCTCAATGCACCATAATACTAATATCACCAATACCAATGCTCCCGTGTCTCCTCTTCCCCCAGCAGTTTCCAGCTCCGTTCACCACCTCCCCTCCTCCAAATCAAATCTCCTTCTTCTTTCTAGGCAATACTGCAGCTTTGGTAGTAATGTCACTTCCAACTACAACCAACCACCTTTGCCAGGTGTGTAACACAAAACAAATGCGTTAAAAAAAAGCTTCAAGCTCAAAAAACCTACGACTTAAAATATTTGTACAAAACAAATAAAAATGTACAAGAAAATACGAAGCGCTTTCTCCAAAAAAAAAATAAGATAAAATCATTCGGCAGACGCGCGTTTCAAATAATGGGCATAATAATTACTTTCTAGTTGTTTTTAAACCACCTTGTTCCGCGAGTTTTTAACCTATTGTACCCCTATGAACCAGTCTTTGACACTTGGGTAGCTACACGACCAATTTCAGTAGTTTATATATGTTTTATATGATTGATATATTGATTGAATTAATGAATGATGAGCAAGATCAACATTTAATTATTGCTGCGCTGCTGTGCTGCTCTCTCTTTCGAAAGAAACAAAAATGCAAATATGTCTTGTTCGTGATTGTTCTTGTTCTTTGATTGTCACTACCAAAGCGTTTGTTAATAATATAACCCTTTCTCCACTTTATGATCATGTTCTCATGTTCTGATTATGTGTAGTGTTCAGTTTTTTTTAAATCGTAGGCCAAAAAAATAAAATCTTGCATAAGATTGATTAAGATTATTTGAATAATTTTTTAAAAAATTGGTCTTTAAAAGCGAAGCCACCAAAATATATTGCTATATAATAATAATATATATCACACGTATAATATCTCTCACGTAATATATTTTTCTCCGTAGCCGTTTTTATATATACCCTCGAATATACTATACTATTCCTCTCGTTCGTTCGTTCGTGCGTTAAATAATTCGTATAATCGTGTCGTCTGTAATCATAAGTAAGCTCATTTTCTCGCCCCCCTATATACGTATATCTATATATATATCTCTCTTGTTTAAAACACCAACAGATACCCAAATCAGTCCGGACTATCTGTTGCATTATATAAAATATAAGTTACTGATATGTGGTGGGTACTTTTCACACCAATAATTTCGACAAGTACCCAAAAGCATGTGTGGAAGGACGTGACATCAACTACCCTTTTTATTATCAAAAATAATTTTTTCTAGCTTCTTTCATATTATTACTTACTTTCTCTTTTCTATTTTCAGAAATAATTATTTTTTTAAAGTTTAAAAAAAATACATTTATTATAAAAATTTCTTATGATAATAATAATATGCTTACTAACTTACTAATTTCATAAATAATCAAGAGTTTAAACTTAAACTTTTAATTTTTTTAAAACTTTCTCTTTACTTTCTCTCTCCTTTTGTGTCTGTCTCTGTGTTAATTAATTATCGTTATCTATTTTATGTGTGAATATCGCGATAAAATGAACTTCTTCAAACGTCACTACTACTCGCACTAACCAAAAACAAAACATTGAAATAATTATTGCAAAAAAACAATTAAAAATATGTGCATGCGTAATAAATGTAGCCTCGCTTTGTTTGTTCACTATATATATATGTGTATTTGCATGGTAGAGTAGAGTATTATATGTGGATTATATAAAAAAATACAAAATTTGCAAGAATCGCTTTGTTCGTATAAAACGCTTCATGTTCCCCTTTCTGCCTCTGTGCCTCTTCTCTGGCTTTCTTTCGTCGAGCGTTTCAGAGCATGCTGCTAGCTAAAAAAATTCTTCGTGTTTTAATTGATGAAAGGGAAATGTGCAAGTTCTCGCTAATGGGAATTTTTTTGATGGTGTTTGATTCTGGTACGGATCTAACCAGACAAACTAGACAGTAACTTCTCGCGATCACGGTCTTCAAGCATGTCCAGTCTGGACAATATCACTTCGGAAGCTATTCAGTGCCTCACCTTTGTTGATTCATTTTCAAAGAAAGGAGGTGAGTCAATTTGAAGTATATTGAGTTGTTTGAGAATGTCAAGTGGTGGTGCTTTTTTAATAGGATTATTGTTAGGAAATAAGCTCTGAGAGTTGAAAGATTGATTGGATTTTATTATTACATTTGTATTAGAAACGATGGCATACCCAACATTGTGGGTGGGCACAAGTCTGGGTTCAATCATCAGCATCGCAGTGAACCTTCCGATGGGTGGGAAGGAGGCGAGAAAAACGGAACACGTATCTGTCAACCCGTCAGGAACAATTTTTAGGCTGAAAGGATCCATGCTTTGCATGGCCTTCTTAGACTGCAACGGCAATCCCCTTCCAACCAACTATGAAGCTTGGAGAGATGAAGCCAAAGAACGGTCAAGTGAGTGCAAACAAAGAAAATAATATAATATTGTATTGTATGCATATTATATTGGGAGACGGGGGGTGGTTGGTGGTGTAAAAAGAAAGAGGATGTTGCTAATTCCGTTGATGATGATGGTGGTATTATGTACTTCTTTTTTTTCTTGGCAGAGACTCCAACGAAAGGGCTCTCGACTGGAAGTAGACAATCTCCTACGCAGCTTAGTCTAGATTCAAGTGGAAGTTTAGGAGGTGGCGACAAGCATTTCGTAATTTTGGTATCTGAGAAGCAGTCCCGAGTACTTACACTTCCATCCCAGACCTGCTTGTATAAGCAGCAGCTTTGTGAAAATTCTTTTGTCATTAAAGCCGAAGTGACAACAGTCAAAGGTATTAACAACCAAACTAAAGCCTAAAACATTATCAAGTACATTTACAAAAAGACTAGAAGACCTTGACTAACTTTCTCTTCCTTTTTTATAAGACGCTCCATGTCTGGTTTGCTACGTGTCCAGTGGTCACTTGCTGATCCTATCTATTCCTTCACTCCGTCAACTGGTGGATGTTGATTTCGTGCCATTAGCAGATCTCAGGTGAGCTACATCCTTCGTGACATTATCAAAACCATAATAATAATAATAATAAATATTTCACATCATTTACAACATCATAAGCTGAACAGCAGCCAAAAAATAATATAAAAATCAATCAAAAAAACCCAAAACATTATTATTCTCTTGGAATATGTATATACAAAACCCGAAAACATCAACGCTCATCACCGAGACGCTATACATAATTTGTACTTTTGACCGGAATAACTGTAATTTTTTCTTGCATCGATAACCAATATTGTAAATACAAATAGGATGATTAAGACGATTAATAGGGCTCATAATTTTCATGACATGACCATATTATGCAGATTGGAGTCAGTCTTTCACGATCAAAACTCACGATCACGAAACTACTCATGTGTTTGTTTGCCGTTAAGTGTTGTTGTTGACCGAGTCCTGTCTTCCCGAGCACTTCACTTTTTAATGCAAAAAAATAAATACTATATCTATACTCACGTACTTTAATAGTTCCTATTCTTAGTCTGCTCGCTATCTGGATTTCTATATACTATATATACATTTCTAACCCGTTTCTCTCAATCACCACTGCCGCCCATTATAATAATTATATTAAGCATATATTCTTGCTGCTCCGTTTCTTATTTCTCTCCTCCTCCAAACTTTTTGTATTCATTCATATAGCGTTTGACTTTTTGACTTGACACTCTCCTAGACTCAAAAGCCTAAAACCGTAGTGTTGTGTTAGTTGTTGAATATCGCCCATGTAGAAACGCTAAAACAAAGTTCCTCTCACAGCATTGTTCAGCAGCGTACACGCAATATAAACGCCAATATATACCATAAATAATTAATACCCAGCCAAGCCAAGCCAGTTTAAAATAGGAAGATATAGAAAATGAGTCGCGTTCGTTCGTATTTAGACTTATTTCACACCCTTTTTCATTTGAATTTTTATTTTGTAAAGTTACTTGTGCTATGAAACGTTTTTTGGATGGATGCAAATAATTGCAATGCAATGCGTTCCGTTCAGTTCCGTTGGTTTGGATGAGTATATGAACTGAAAGTGGAAAAAAATAATCTCTGGAATAATAATAATTATTATCTCTTGTCTATCTCGTTCCATTTGACAATGCGCCTGCCTCTCTCTCTATATAGTTTTTTGTTAACTCTCTCCTTTATTATTCGTGTTTGTTTCTCTGTCTCTTTCTCTCTCTCTCTCTGACCTTTCTCTCTGCCTTTACATATTGCTTCTATCTCTATATGTGTGTGTCAGTTTTCACCAGACGAGGAAATCGGGGATAGTGGATCCCATGTTGAGCATTTGGGGACAGCAAATGATTGTGAACGAGGACACAAACTCGTAAGTTATTTTAATTAGAGCAGAGCATGATCGCCCTGCTTTCTTGAATGTCTCTCTTTTTTCTACTACAGTTTTTTAATCATGCTCGTGTTGTTGTGTACTTATATATTATATATGTAAATATTGTAAATATCAAATAGTTGTTAATTAATTAACTTTTTTAAATAATTATTATTCATGAGTCTTGCCTTCTTGATATATATAAAGTATTTGGATATTTTTTTTTTGGTTTTCTCTCTGATTTTTATATTTTTCAAAAAAACAAAATAATTACATAATATATCTCGTATCTCAATCAATCTCGCTATACTATCAAACTATCAACTATATTTCCAGATCTCTCTATCTGTCTCTCTATCTCTTTGTCACTATCAAAAACTATCATTCATATTCATTTCATTTTTTACACATTCATATACTTGTCTTGTGTCTGTCTTGATATGTATTGGTTTTGTTGTTCGTATATTTTTCATATCGCTCCTGTGCACCAAAACACACAGAGAGACTTCTCTAGATAAATATATACTATACTATATAATTGATGAAAATATATATATCTGTGTACTATATATATATATATATATGTAATTTACTAATCATTCAATATCCATTTCATATATACTTATTACAGATCATTATAATATCATTCTCAATATTTTTCTTATGTGTACTATTTGTATTATGTGGACTTTATATATTTCGTCTTCTGAAATTGGATGTACTTCACATGTAAAACCTCATGTCGCGTTTCCCTTTTTAGGATCGCAAAAACATTCTGTATCAGCTCTCTTGGACATGGCATGTACTTGAGCTCCCCGAGTGAAATGCAAAAATTTGCTGTCTCTTCAGAATTCTAGTGAGTATATTAGAATCAAGTATAACTGTCATTTTAAATTAATTGAATTATGTGGTGACAGTTAAAAATGTCTCAAATTCTTGTTCTAGTAAAATCATGGACACTTTACTAGGAGATTTGTTCATGGAGAGGGAAATGCCAGAAAGACCGAAAGAAAACTTTTTCGCTGGTCTTTTCGGAGGTGGTGTCAGAAACGTTGACCGTGAAGAGCTATGTAAGAAAAGATTTTACTCGAAATGAAATTGACAAATTTTACTTGGTTTAAGATTGAAAAGTAACACGTTAGCTTTCAATTTTATTATATATAGTTGGAGAGGCGAGTGGAAAGTCATCGCGATCAGTGGCAAAGCTAATTCCAGGACCAGCAAACATACTTCCTGGCCAGGAACAAGCCCAACAAACCCAAATGCGTGCAGGCACGTTAGCTGGTGAAGTTTCAAAAACACGAATGATGATGGTAGAACGTGGTCAGAAGCTAGGCCAGCTCGAGGATAAAACGGAAAAGATGATGAATGAAGCAGAAACTTTCTCCACCGCGGCCCATCAACTTATGCTCAAGTACAAGGATAAAAAGTGGTATCAGCTCTGAGCAACAATACAACTCATAATGTACCCTACTACTATATAAAAAAAATATCTATCGCTAGTTGGAATGCTAAAAAAATATATATATAACTTCTGTAGACTATATAAACGTGTAAAAATAATAATGATCCCAAAATCATGGGCATTTATTTACCACAACAATTCTATGTCAAAAAAAGATTAGTAAGTGATACGGGGACATTTCTACTATAGGTGCGTATAAAAACTAATTTTTAGTAACGTTTACTTGATTGTGCAGAAATATATATAATGTGCAAAGTACGTACATACGTGTGACTGTTTCTGAAAAAAGTAAACTTAGGAGGTAGGTTAAATATTAGAATTCGAAGAAGAAAAAAATTGTCAGAAATTATAAAAGCGGTGGTGGCTGGATCACGAGATCAATTAGGCTTAGACAACAACAAAAAAACAAAATACTATTCAAGCTGTTAAAAAAACTGTACTTAAGTATGAGGAAGTGTAAATATATATATATCTATCTATTAATGTAATCGTCGTGGAACGTAATATTTAGCAGATTTTAACCGAAACATTTTTACTCAGTGGCCGCGTGCGTCTTTGTACTTGGCATTTCTATAAAGACAACAATTATAGTTAGATCTATATAGTAGCTGTTTTATTTGCACCGAAGAAGCAAACTAAAACACATAATAGTCAGTTAGTTACTCAATCCACCGTGTGTAGTAAGTAGGCTTTAAGTTTGTAAATAGTTATAGGTTTAGGTAGGAAGGTTTGTTCTCTGGTTAAATTATTATTAGTAAGTTGCTTAAAACGAACACGTTTTTAAACAAAAATCACCAACCGACCGACCGAGCATGGACGGCAGTATTAGGTCTATGCCTGTGTTTTTTGCATGCATGCCCGTAGATATCACAAGAACATGTCATGTAAATGCAACGCCACCAAAAGAAACTGAATTACTAGCGACGAGATAATACTACTACTACTTTGTTATCGTCGTTCATCATCATGGGATTAAATGTAGTATTACGGTGAATAGAAATTAATTACTTTTAGCGTGTATACATGAGAATAGCAAAGAAAAACATGATGTTCATGTTTTTTTTATTAGAAACGGTGCTGTTACACATTTGCAACAAGGAAACAATCATTCAATACCTTAAAAAACTGTAAATTGTAAACTATTATTATAATATGTTATGCTAAGTTAAACTGGCATTATTCTTAACGCTAACAATCTTTTATCATATTATTATAGAATGGTTGAGACAGTGTATAAAAAACTAAAAAAAACTTATCAGTTTTCTAGCTTTAAGGTTATCGATAATACATACATTGTAAGAGCTGCTGTATTATCATACCGTACGTATCTCAAAAGCGTATTGGTTAATTTCAAACACAGCATATATGATATGATATGATCAAGGTGAACAGAAAAATAATCTCCGCACAAGAACTTATTTACTGATGACATTGATGTAGACGACTTGAACTTTATATTAATTAAGGAACTTTAGACTACACATTCATATTACTTGATACGAAAAAAACGGGCCTGTGTTTTATCCATTTTATGTGCAAAAAAACTTTATTATATTAATGTAACGTAGTAGTATCGTGTTAAAAAAACTGCAGCTAAACTATCAATATATAGAAACATGTATATCAAGCAAGCACGCTATGCTTATGCCGTGTGTATATCGTATCATCGGAGAACATATATATATATATAATATATAAATTCCAGCTGCATCATCAGATCGAGCGAATTGAATCAGTTCAATCCAAAGATTTCGCATTTTGCATATATTTCAAGATGGGAAGTCTTTGGTTCAATTTAAATCTAAGCGAAATACTAGCATTTTGTGTATCGTGACCATGTAACTTTTAACGTGTGTGGGTAGGGTTTAATGAAAAAAACAAACGTACTTAAACTATACATTCGATATTTTGTTGGTGCAAAAAATATATATTAATTTTGTGATGTACGATGATACTTGAGTACTTTTTTGATTGTCTGATTTTTATTTTCCAATAATTATGAAATGACATGTGATATTCATTAAGAAACAATTCGGAGAGATATTTAAAACAAAATGAAACAGTCACATAACTAATGGTTTTCTTCGTGTTCTCGAGTCAACAAAAAAATTAACTCGGTGTTTTGTACGCGCTTCTGTTGTTCATGCAGTAATAACTAGAACGTAGCATTAACAAAAACTGTTTTAATTAATTAATGAATTATTGCTATGATATGGTCCTTACTTTAAATATTATGAAACCCGTCAGTTAGTTAGTCCAAGTTTTATTACGTCAGTGATTACTATTATATAGATAGAGGTGCTTCCATATATATTCTTGTCGTACTTATTACTTACTTATAGTCATACTGCTTATCTGTTCACACTAATGACCGTGCTAAAAAAATATGTACTACATACATATATGATTTTCTAAGTAACTTTCAAAAAAACGGAACAAAAACATACCGTATAGTTGTTGTAATGGGTATTTAAATATATTCGTCGTGGTTATAATAAAACAAATAGTCAAACGTGATGCAAACATGCATGATACCAACAACAAAAATCGAAAACTCTTACATTTATAAACAACAACAAAAAATTCATTTACGAGCCATTATCTAAACAGGTACATTAACAATAATAATTATTCTAATATCTTAAATAATGTAGTAGCGGATACATACACTTTTCCATAATTGCATGCAGATTACTTGATTACTTGCTAGTTGGAGGTCCCGGTGGTTCCGGACTTTGAGAGAATTTTTTGCTTTCAAAAATACGCTGGTACGTCATGATCCCATGCTCCTGCATCCTCTGCATTTGTACCATCGTTTCACAGCAGCCTCGTTGAGCTGCAGAAAGTAGTTCCTGCATTTTTAACCACTGGCCACTCGTTTCTTCCATCTAAATTATAGTTAAATCAACAGCATAACAGTCATATATACTATGGAAGTTACGGCTATTACTGCTATTAGGCTCGTAGTTAATTAAACAAAATAAATATTAACACTAACCATGGAGCCGTAATGGTTGAGAAGCTCTTCAGTAACTTGATTATTTCGTTGAATGCCTGTTGAAAACACGAATTCCGATACACATGCTGCTACTGCTAAAAGTTTATCTGGATCGAGCTCACGTAACTGGCTTTCTTGGAGCCGACTGAAGTCTTGACCTAGTATCTTGGAGATTCTCTCAGAAAACGTAAAGTTTGTAGCAAGTTGGTTAATAGCTACCATTAACCACTGACAGCCCAAATTTTTCAAAGAGACCTTGTCACTAAGATTGATTTTAAGATCACCACCACCTTCTGCTGAAGTTAAACCTTCTCCAGCACTTCCTATTTGGACGGAACCAGGTGGAGTAGCCGGAACAGATTCCTTGATTGGTGGAGATGCAGTTCTAGTAACCTCAACACTTGACCCAGCATTGGCTACCTTGGTTTTTTTGGTGATACTGTCTGACACGGACTGTATCTCGATTTTCCGCTTTGGAACTGTCACATCATAAGCAGAAATAGGAGTTTCATTAATGTTTAGGTTTAGTGGCTTGTCAGTGTCAGGATTTTGTTCGCTTGAATTATTCCACGCGGAATTCAGACTTGGTGAGATTGGCGAGACATATGAAGAAGTAGCTGAAGTACTCGAACTCGACATCGTTCCTGATGACACATAGCTTTCAGGTGTTGTTATTGCTTTTTTAGCGGATTGTCCATTGGATTCAAGTTTATCAGGTAGGGTAGCGTTAACTTTCTTTAGATAATTTTGATTGCCGGAAGTACTGGAACTAGTCACACCGATAGAGGGAGGAACTAATTTGCGCATAGCCAAAGCCTATTGTTATAAGGAACAAATTATTAAAGGTATTGTTATTTTATTTGTAACTAAAGTTTCGAATCAACTTTTTTTAATTTAAGCAATTTAGGCTAATACTCAAATTACCATCCTAGTTTGGATTTCAGCAGCTTGTTTGACGATAACCGGTTTCTCATAATTTGCTGGCAGCACCTGAGTCCTACAACGTCGTTTACCTCTGCTGGAGATCTTTCCATTTTCCCTTAGTCGCTTGTATCCCTTTTCAAACATTTCTTGTAGCTTAATCGCATTTTCATGAAACTCATGGTTCGATTCAAAGTGACTGAGGAAGTTGTTAAGCAGAGTTTTCATATCAGCGACGAATTCTTCCGCTTCAGAGTATTCTCGATTCATTACCCTTGCCTAACCAACGACAAAATTCTTTAAAACTTTGGGCTACTTTGATAAACTTTTAAAAATAAATGAGTAAACGAATGAAAAAATTGAACAAACCTTAATTTCACCCAAGTAAATGGGATGCTCAAATATATTTCCAGTTCCATTACCGTTAACTCCTTTATAAATTGGTTTGTAAAATGGCCAACACCAACTCTGTAAGGGAACAATGTTGTTTTGTCAATATTTATTTACCTTTGATAAAACTAGACATTTTGATAATTTAATATATATAATAATATGCATTTTACGTACCTTGTTACTTTTCGACATCATTTCAGAAATGATTTCTTTACATATTTTCATCGATAGCTGTAATCTTGGTCTTCGTATACGGCGACGAGGAGGATTTTCTTGTAATTTTTGCTGGGTGGCATTATTAGCAAGCCCGATGGAGACATTTCCCAGGTTTGGAAAGTTGCTGTTGTTCCACAACGTGAGCATCCTTGATTGTTGTGCAAGATCCAGTGCTGAAACTCTGAGAGGCTTCAGAGGCTGATCCCATTCTTCTTCTTCATTACTCTGAGGTTTTTGAGGGCCAGGACTACTACTCTGACGCTCTCTCTATAACATTAAGAACTCAAATATTAGCCTGCATTCCACTAAATATTGATGCATGCACCGTGAATGATACAATTTATAACCAATAACTAACCTTAACATTTATGCCATTCCATTCCTGCGGTTGCCAGTTAGGCCCCGGTCCCCGATCTCTATTGGGAAGAAGTTTCGTTATCCCAGAAGAATTTCGTGATTTTGTAGAGTTACCGTCTTCATCCTCGCTTCTCACAGCCGCCGCCGCCCGCTTCCTCTCTTCGTCAATCACCCACTCACGATCTGACTCGGATTCTGATGGCCCCATCTCATCAGGACAAGCAAGTGTACCTCTAGTAGTCTTCCTGCTGCTGTTGGTACTATTACCACCACTTTCAATTCTCTTTCTAATCATCTTTATTCTCACAGAAGAACTCGAGCACGGAGTAACAGGACCGGCTACTTCCGGCAATTCCGCTGAAGACACGCTGCTTAACGAACTATTAGAGTTGGATGAAGGACTGCTGATAGCAGTTCTTCTCATACTTTTACCGTTTTCGTACACCAGATTCGGATAAAAATGTCTTTTGTAGTCACAGAACAGAAAGAAATACACGATACGATACAAGTTCAAGTTCTGAACTAAAAACACATCAAAACACCTTCCCTTCACTCACCACGTTATTAATCAGACTTGGTTTCAACAAACTGTTCATCACAATAAACTGAGCTGTGTGGCTTCTAACGTTGCTAACTAAACCTGTAAGGTCAATGTTAAGAAAAACGGCGCACACTTCACGCACACGTGAAGAAACATCAAGTTGAAAGTAAAACTCAACCTGAACAATCAACAATAAATTTCGTAACTTTAAAACAATTTCGTTTAAATTCTTTCCAATAATGAATGAATTCCAGAAACCAAACAAATCCAAACGAGAGTACAGAAATTACGACAGCAAAATAAGCATTACGAAAGATCACAAACACATTTTTGAGCGGTATCCCATCTCCACCAGAATGAAAAGTACAACAAATATTTACGTCATCGTCATCACATCTGATCAACGTTTTATACATTTTGTTTACGATCTACGAGGTCACTGACCTATAGTAGTTTAAATTTTATGCCACTAATGACTAATCAAACGTTAAAACATCTAAATTTTCATTTTCCGATCTGTAGAATCTTTTCCCAGGCTCCACTCCAACAATTCAATTTAATGTTTTCAAATGATTGAAAATCGACGTTTTGCGTTTTAGATGATAAAAGATTAAATCATAGGTTTCCTTTTTGTACGAAAATGCGTTTCAAGTTGCGTTGCGAGTGGAAAAAGGGAATTTTCATTGAATTTTCTGTTTCTCTTTCTGTTCAGTTTTCCCCGTTTGTCGTTTTCTCCCATTCTTTCTCTGCTCTCTCTCCCCGTTCATTAAAGTTTAGATTCCGGATGGATGGAAACGCACACGTTCATTAGAGGTTGACTATGACTATGGCATCCCGTTATCCGCCTCCTTGATGAATATTCAACAGTCAACTTTTCTCCTCCGATCCGACTTTTTTATTTTATTTTGTTGATGCTGCTCTCTTTTTTCTCTCTCTCTCATCTCGCTACAAAAATCATCGTCATCACATCACATCACCCGTTTTTCTTAGTGCATTTCAACGTTTTCAACTAAAAAAGGAAAGAATTCAGTTTCATCAACTTTTTTTTCCAGCTCGTAGTATTACCCAGGGAGTTTCTTCCTTGCAGAAGCAGAGCTCAAGTAAAAGCATGGCACACACCTCATTGCAAGCTCCAGAAGAACCTCTTGTTCATGATGATGATGGGGATTGAATGGAATATCCCTGCTAAGTACCAGAACTCCTCTAAAATTTCCGTTATTTTTTCTCCACCAGCATGACTCCTGCAGAGTGAAAAGATTTTGAAAACGAGAGAGAGAAAAAAAAAGTCAGTGAACTGCTGCTTGTTCATTTACAAGAGGAAAAGAAGAGAAAAAGTCTAGGCTTAATATCTTAGATGACGGTTGGGGGTTAGTAACGTAAAATGTAAGTTTTGCTCCCATTTTTTTCTATTTTTTATTCATTTTTTCTCTCGACTGTCCCAGAGGGACGCTCCATTTTGCACTTTGCCAGTTAACAATCTCAACCTTTTGTGAGAATGAAAGAAGAGAAAGATGGAGAAGATGTGTCATTCTAAATACATCCTGTCTAGTTAGGTAGGACCTTCGCTTCCCTATGTGTACCGAGTGCCGTGTGTAGCAATGCCGATGTTGCTGTTATGTTTTTCATCATGAATTTTATCTACTTTTTTTTCTTTAATTTCAAAACTTTTCCAGTTTAACTTTTTCACTTTGAAATATTCTTGCATTTTTTGGGGGGATTCTTAATTTTTTAACGGATCTAGTCAAAATGATTTCTCATCTTGGTCTTGGAATAAGAATAGAAAATGAAAAATAAAGTTTGCGTTCATACACCACAAAAGTAATAACGCTCATGAGATTTTTTTTCATTTCGCCCCAATGAATCCTTCGGACAGATATATTTGCTTTCTCCGTCTCCTCTATAAAGAAATTTTCACGCCTATCCACTCCACTCTTGATGATAAATTCGTTTGAACAATCAAATCTAAGTTGGGAGTTGGTTTGGTTTTGTTTTCAGTTCATTTTTAGCTTGAGAGTTTTTTGTCCTTTTTGGTTGTTGGTGCAGAAGAAACGAATGGACGGAAGGGAGTAGAAGGAAAAGGAGGACGTTGAAATTGAAAAAACAATAACAGTGCACGCATGCATAAACTGTGTACATCGTATCATCTTCTCAGTGTATTGTATTGTGTGATGATGATACTTTTTTTTATCATATGCATAAGAGCATATTATCTGTTCCACGGAGGAAAAAAAATATTATGCTGATAAAAAAGGGGAGCAATACTTGGTTTATATAGGCTTACTTGGGTGGTGGTTGGTAGGATATATATAGAGAGTGTGCATGCATCATATCATAATATGAAAGTACATTTTTGATAAAACGACGTAAATATGTAAATGGACTACCTTCCGTTCGCCATTTTTTAACGCCACATTAGAGGAGTCGACGACTGAAACTGTCCTGAACACTCGACACACTCATTACTCTTCATATTACCACACGCTCGCTCCCCCCAAAGTCCTGCTTTTTTCCTTCTTACATTCATTCTATTCCCTCCGTAATAAAGTGTGTACACAAGACGATGATGATCATGATGATTCCTATAAAAATCAGGGTTTTGTGTACTTTTAAAAATGTAATATGGAGTGATCAAGTACCACACACCATCACCATACTATACCACTACCACCCGCACCCTCCATCTCGATTGGGAAGAGTAGTAGTGGTCGTATGATTTGGTGGTGGTCTTATTATTATCATCATCATGATGATCATCAGGGAGCACAAGAGATCCTTGAAAAAACACAAGAAAAATAATGGGGAAAGGGACGAGACTCCAGAACAAAAAGCATGGGAAAGTGTATGTATCTATCTATGATCCTAACTAGGCATGATCATTATAAAACAAAAAAAAATAATGTGGAAAGTGGAGATGGAGACCAGAAATGACAAACGCGTTTGCACGGACGGAGCAACTATTACGGATATATGTTGACTTTTTATATACCCAATGATGATGATGATGATGATGACTACCGTGTCGAAACAATGATGTCTACTCTTTATGAATTATGAGCTGGGGAAAAAATCCCGGAGGCTTTTTTTCTCTCTCTAGTCCCTTTCTCCATTCTTTTTATTTTACACACAAAAAAAAGGACTTTTTCACAAACTAGTCCCTTTTTTATACCCAAAAAGGATTTTCACTTAAGCAACTTTTTCTTCTTCTTCAGGAACACAATGTTTGGTAAGAACATTATTATTTGGGAAGAAGAAGGCAAAAAAAGTCAGTAATTCACAGGAATGGAACAAGACACTCATAAAGATTCTTGGGAAAAAATAACTTTCTTCTTGAGGAGTACATTTTTTGAGGGAAGAACTACAAAGGGGTTGGGTAAAAACTATCCTTTTCGGTTTTTACTGCTGGGTATAACCATTACCACCTTTGCTCTACAGTATAGTACCATAATAATCATGATCATCCTGTGGATTTTTTATGGACAGTAAAATACGAACCCAAGAAGAGAAAGGGGTGCATTGCTGGCATGATATTTCAATAAAACCGGTGGTGGTGGAGGTGGTTGGTTGTAGTTTCATCATTTCATTCCATATGGGGTTGAAAGTTTGAGATTACCAAGTGATTGATACGATACAAATATACAAGAGAGGTCTGGAAAGCAACTTGGACTTGGACATTGTGTGATGAATAGGCTTTGACTTCTTTCATTTTTTTTAGCAAAGAGTCAAACATATTATTCAACTGTTCTGTCTGTCAAGGATACTCTTTCTAGTATATATTCCTTGAGTTTTCTGGCACCGGCTTTCCTGTTTCTTGATTGTCGACAGTCATTCAAGAAGGAGGTGAATTGGACGGAAGAAGGAAAAGGAGAGCAGCAGAATCATGGATGGATGGATGAATGGCATCATCACCGTTTGGTTCGTTGGTTGAGTTGATGCTAATGCCAAAGCCAAAGCCAGGGAAAGGATATATCTGCCAAGCTAGTAGCTAGTGCATGTACCCATCCATTCAAGAAGTAGTCATCATGTCATGATATTTAGTCGACGAAAACTAAACGTAAATGTAGCATGAATTTCCACATGATCAATTGGCAAATAATAATAGAGAGACAGGGAGACCTAGACACTATTATATATTACTGTATAGCCTGCTGCAATGCAGTGAAAATGCACGAAAACTGTATGATAATATTAGATGTATGGATGTATGTCTGCTTTCAAGAAACAAGGAAAGTTGTTCTTCTTCCTTCGATTCAATTCATCCCCCTTTTTCTTTCTCCTCCGTTCAAAATTTATGCATTCATTCACATCATCACATCCCTCCATGTCTTTTTAGTTTGATTGACCCTTTGCTTCGGTTGGTTTTGGATTGGACGAGAAAAAAAAGAAGTTTAAATTTGTTCAAGATCCTATTGTTTGGATAAAGTAAAGAAAAGACTTTCAATCGTCGTCGTCTTCATCTTCTCCAGCCTCAAGTCAACAACTGTTGAACCAACGAAATGTAAATTGACTGGTGAATTCAAAGTGAAAGTAAATAGTGGACACAATAATTTATCTCCAGAGAAAATTTTCCAATATAAAAAGTTTCTTTCATGGACAGAGTGAGTGAGTGAAAGGGTAGCTTTCCTTTCCCTCGCTCTTTTTTCAATTGAAACACAAAACAAGAAGAGCGGTAGTAGTACAATAAACGTTAATGGCAGATTACAAACCGTGTCGGCCAGTTTAAAAAGTCCAAAAGAACTGCTATATTCCTTGGGAATATTGAAAAATGGTGGACGGAAGCGTATGTAAATATTGAGTACACTCCCAAACTCCAGAGTTTCCTCCAAACACACAATTTCAAACACTGGATGATAATAAAGAAAGGAAAGATGAGAGAGAGAGAAAGAAAGAAAGAGAAGAAAAAAAACAGAAAATGAGGGATGGGCGGCGGACGGACGGAAGTTTTTCTTCATCTGCGATAAATCGGACTCTTCAATCATCGTCAAAAAGGGAAAATACACGAAATTCATATGGAAAGAATTGACCATAAACTTTTTCTCTACATTTTCTTGCTCACTTCAACTAATGTCGATAAACCAAACACATTTCTCTTTTGAGATACAATATACAGCAAATATTAGCAACATTCTTCCTATTCTTATATACTATCATCGCATCGGTCACAAAAGCATAAGCGAAACTCCCAGAAAGAATCCCATCGACGAAGAAAACCCTCATGTTCATGCATGAGCTTCCTTTTTTCATGGTAATTCTTAACAACCCTTTTCTCTTTCCTACTCATCATCATCGTCATCATCATCATCATCATCATAGGAAGACTATGTACACACACGTGAGATTACGTTGTGTTGTATTATATTACATTACGTTACGTTACGTTACAGGAACAGCGTATGTGGAAGTAGATAGGAGGATATTATTTTTGCTGACCATTTTCAATCATTTTTTCTCTCCGACAATCTATATCTATCTATCTATTTGGTTCGTTCTTCTTCTTTTTTTTGACCAAAAAAGAAACACACTTGAAAGGAGCTCATACCGATGATACTACAAACTACCAACTACAAAGTGAAATATCTGCCACACAAAAAAAAGAGAGAAAAACGTATGAGCGAGCATTCCACACAAGAAAATTACCATTTGTATCGAATTTCGCCTGTCTAACAACTTTCATATGGATATTGTGCCCGTCCAATAAATTATGGACGGAAAAGGAAACCAATTTCACTCGGAAATCAAAGGTAACCAAAAAGTTGAAGGGAAATATGCCCAGAGGAGCACTACTTATCATCAAGCGGACGAGCCTTAACCATCCCATATCCATTTGTTACATGATGATGACGCAAAAGCACAGCGGTGGCGTTAGTATCGTAATTAGATCAATTTCCAACACTTAACGTAACTCGAAGGCTAGATGAAGATATCAAGCAAGAGCAGAAGCATTGAGCTCATTGAATGATTTTTTTTCTCTCTCGCATACATTCATTAACGCCATGAACGGATTGGGCAAATTAGAGCGGAGTTGAAACAAGGTGTCAACAAAACTCTCCTTCTACACAAATCAACACGTTTTGTACAATGTTTCATTTTACACTTTGCAATTTCAACGCACACGCGATGAGCTTATAGGTAGGTATATTGACATCAATAAAGCGTGGTCTGCTCTCTTACGTGATGTGATACTCTAGAATATTATGTTCTTTTAAAGTCTCATGTACAAAGCTCGTTTGTCTAGGGTGGTGGTGGAGAGTATCAGGAAAAAAATCAGAGTATTTTTGCGCCATAAGGATCTATCTACTATCTACGTAACGTATCCTATCATCATCATCATCATCATCATGGATTGTTCGTGTGTTAGTGAAAAAAAAACTGGCGAATTATACTTTAAAATTAGATACATTCTCAAACCAATCCAGCGCTATTTCATGTCGGTGTAGGCAATCCCAATACTCCTGAAACTGATATAGAAAGATCCAATTCACACAAAGCACCAATACCAACATAACACGACATCAGGAAAGGCGGAAAATGATATTTTTTCTTGCCTTTCTTGCCATCACATCATGCACCTCATGTTCTCAACTCAAGCCTGCTATTTGATATGGATATCGATACATGGAAAATATATTGACTTTTTTCTAATGTCCTCTATTATTTTAAGTGTACAAATAATATGGACGATTCATCCATCCCAATATATAAGCATGAGTTTTCTCGGAGGACGATACAAATGATGATGATGATGATGACGATGTGGTTGTCAGAAACCAAAAAATAAAGTATCTCGCTTGCTGAATCCCATTAAAAGATGAGAAGCGCCTATTTTATCCTCTCCTCCCGTTGTTCCCTTTGCAAAAGAAACTGTAATAATGCTAAGAAAAAAGGGCTCTTTCCTCTTTCACATCGTCTTCTTGCATATCCAATTCCAATCCAATCCAATCCACCAACATAACATCAACATCTAAAGAAAATTCTTTGGGACCAAATGGCAAATAGTAGATACTAGTTACTTTATTTTTTCTTGGAAAAAGCCTTCAACTTTTTTTCCAACATTTTTTTTTGATATAGTAGCAAGCAACTAGCAAACGCCATGCCACGCCATGCCATAATGCCATGCCATAATGCCATGCCACCATGTTTCAAGGATTGACTTCGACATGGACCGCTCCCGTAGTTAAAAGGAAAGTAGCGGAAAGAAGTCAAAGGGAAAAAAGAAGCCCATCATTATCAGCAGCAGCGAAAAAAAACCAATATGTGAGTGAGTAAAGTTGGATGTAAACGCAAACGTAAAGCATAAGCCAAAGAGGAAAAAAGAAAGTTTTGTGTGTGAGAGAGCTGCTGATGTCGCGATCGTATCGATGATGTTATTCTTGCATGGAAGATATAAAAAAATGTTATTCATGTATATATAGAGCTTTTTCTTTGGCCAATTGAATTGGAGATTTTTCCCATTGAATATAATATAATATGTAGGCTGGTTCTGCTACTCACTCGTCTTATTCTCCTTCATCTTTTTCTTACCTCATCTCGTCCTCGTCTTCGTCATCTCATCCTTTTTCTCTTTCTCACCGTCTGCTAAAACTATTCGACCGAAAAGAAGATCTTGAAACTTTTCTCTCTCTTCAGAGTCAGACATACCAATAGGAAACCAAACCAAACCAAGCCAAGCCACACACAAGCACAACATTAACGAGTATAATATTTATATGAAGCGTTTTATGTACATATGTATGTATATATTGTCGTGCATATGTGTTTTTAGCAACCCCTTTTGTGCCGCTTTGGTTGAGTGGTTTAATAATGTGTGTAGTTTTGCTGGTGATGGAATGGTGTGGTTTGCTTTTCATCTCTTTATGTGATTGTAGTTTGTACTAAAAAGAGTAATAGTATTGGTCTTGGTCCTCATATTCTTTTAGTGGTCTTTTCCACGACTAGTCGTTTTCGTAGAGAGGATGATAGTTCGTGACGAGGAGATAGCTTTTAGGTGAATTGGATTTTTTCTGCTTTTGATGCTCTTTTTTCTCTCTCCTCTTTGCCTGCTCATCCTATCATCCACTTACAAGGTTCCTTTTTCTTTTTGGTTTCTCTTTTTTTTTGGTACAAAGAACAAGTACAACCCTCTTCAACCACCATAAGACCAAGACAAGACCAAGTGGATATGAGAAAAATTGCTCGGGATGAAAAACACTGAAGAGTGAGTAGGAGAGGGTGGTTTTCTTTGCTTTGGTTTTACGTTACGTTACGTTACGAACAAAGTGTCTGACCAAATCCAAAAAAAGTATGGGGAAAGGCAAGAAATTCTCGTCCTGTTTTGCTATGCCCACATCACATGGAATTGATTTGCGGGGCTAACTAATGAGCTTTAATTCCAATTAAATCATCCTCCTAGTCTGGGGCTGCACGTTCATCACTTTGATAAAATTAAAATGGCCTATTTCAACATTGCAATAAATTGTTGTAAACCCCAGCGTGAGGGAAACTCTCACGTCACGTCAAGTCAAACCAAACCAAACCAAACCGACATCAGGTTTTGTAAAACAAAAGTGTGGGACTGATTATGTACGTATGATTCTATTGTAAAAGCATCCCTGCATGTGTGCCTGCATCAAAAAAAATATTGATTGCTCAACGAATCTAATTGTAAACCTAAATATTCTACAACCACACCTCCTCGTAAAGAAGTTAAGCGGTGCAAGTTAACTTCTTTGCTGCTGAGATAGACGGGAGAGAGAGAGAAGTGAAGAGAGAGAGAGAGCAAAATGCAAATCAGGCTGATCATCATGCACATGCATAAATGATAAAGTCATCTCAAAAAAAACTTTTACTTGGGGCTATATGGGCTGCTGATGAATACTGTGCCATGATGCCATGCCATGCCACACTGATGAATTCAGTGCCGATGCCCTCTCAAAACCTTTAGAACCTCGACATCACATCACATCGCATCACATGCATTCACTTAATATACACCGCATTGCAGTGTTTAGTTAACATAACATTTTAACATAACGTCAGTCAGTTGGTTCCTTCCCTTCTGCCTTCCATCTGTCAGCCACCTCCTCGACAAATTGGTTTGCATTTGCAACGCTTCAAAATCTTGAGTTAGTTTTTGCCTCAACTCCTTATTCACTCCTTCGTAGTTCTAAAGTTCTAAGCAAACAAAATTCATTTCAAATTGCAGTAGCAAGAAAGGTGTGGGAAAGGGTGGTGCGGGGGTGGAAAAGCAAAAATGTTCACCCGGATGGAAATGAAGTGGACATTTGCTATATGAATTTCCTCTACGCTTGGTTTTGGTTTTGATCCTGTCACGTCACAAAAAATATCCAATGAATTCATGGCAGCACGCAAACAATCTTCTATAGTGACAAATTTAGTCTTTCTGGTGGTAGGAATACTAAATATAGGAACAAAATCCTGTATGCACACCACCAACCATGTTAACTTTATTACGTGAAACACATTACATATTGTCCGGAAAAAGGGTGTGGGGACGTGAACAGGTAGTGAATATTATACAAAAAGTAATTAGCCATTCACGCACCTGTTGAGGAATAGAAAATAGAAGGTAGAATAGGTAGATCACAATGAATGAATGGCTGGTGGTGGGTTTAGTTGAGGAGTTTTGAGTAGCATAACAAATGCGGACGTGCGATATGATATGATTCGAGTTCGACTCCAGTTTTAGCTTTTCATGAACGTTTATATTTCTTCTTTACCATCACCTCCCTATCATTCATTTCATCTGTCCTCGTCGGAAAAATATCCTCCGAATGGAATAGAAAATGACGAGTTTGGAATAGCAATGATGATGATGAAATGAAATGGCAATAAGTAGTAAGTATATAAAGTATGAAGATAGACAACAAGCAAGACAACCAAAAAAAATTATTTCAAGTGCTATTATTTGCTTTGTTAGACACTGACAACCAAACACTCCTCTTGACAGCTGGCATGAGGTTCTGTGCTATATGGAAAATGGAATGGAGCAGCTATATAGTGTACAAATACAAATACAAATAACAACCCTTGTACATTATTGTGTAGGATGAGCCATTATGAAGAAAATGATGGTGATGCTGATGACGATGTTATAATGATAGCAAGTTCTTGTATTGTATTCTTATTGTGCATTCAAAAAACGTCTATGTGTCTGCCTACTGCCTACCTGCCTTTTGAAATGAAAACTAAAAAGCAGAACAGAACCGCTTTCATTGTCACTGTCATGTAATAATACTTTGTAAAATGTACACCTTTCCCATTTTAAAGCAATCTGCCATCATCATCATATCATCCCATTGTACTGTTATTTTGGGAGTTTGAGTTGAATAATTTTTATCTAACAGGAAACATAACTTTTTATGAAAAAAGGAATAATATTATGTTGGGTTCTCTGCTCAGGTGTCGTTTTATGATGTAGTAATGACAATGACGGTAGAAGAATGCAGAATAAATGTAACGTAAGTAATGCACACTGTTATGATGATCATGATCCCTTTGAAACTATTTTCCCTTGTTTTTTGGTAATTCTTTGTAGCTAAAGATCCGGTTGCAGATGATGATGATGAGATGAGTGAGTTCTTTTAAAAATTACATGTTTGTTACTCATTTCAGGTTGGTTTTGGGTTTGAGTTTGAGATGAGTTTGACAGGTCGTCTCTTGGTCTCTATCTCTGGCACCGTGGTGAAGTCATCGTCATTTCTCTGGTGATGTGATGTGATGAGTTGGAGCTTAAGTTTTTTTTATCTATCTCAACAGAATAGGAAGGCACAAGTGTTATATTATTATTGAAGTACATTTCCTTTATTTCATCTCTAAATGGAGTCGTATCGTAGTATCATTTTAAGAGAGCTTTACTCTTAAGTATCGCAACACACAACACAAAACAACACAACACAACGTATGTATTTTGTATCATGATGGTAAGCAAAGCGAGCGCAATAAAAGGAGAAGAGGAAGTTGTGTACTTGTCCCGTACTGCTGCAGCCCAAACCCAAGCCAAGCCAAGCAACAATGGGATGACAAACATCTGGAGCAAAAACATTTGCAATTTAGATTAGCTCTCTAAAAGTAAAGTAGACGAGATGAGGAGTAAGCAGTAGTAATATACTGAACGTAAAGTAACGTAACGTATCAACCAGACCAAAGCCAAACCAAACTGAAATTTCACTCAAAATAAAAAGTTGGATGGATGAAAATATCCCTCTCTCTTCATCCTTCACCGTGTGCTGAGCTGAGAAGAAAATATGTTTCGTACAACTTTACTTTTTCCTCAACATGGGCTGTCAAACTAAATGCAATATCATATATAAAATATAATAATATCATCCTCTCTGCTCCCTGTCTACCACTTCCTTTCATTAAATTTGTAGTAGTAGTTTTTAGTTTGCTTCTAGGTTATTGTTGATTGTTGTTGTTTAGGAGGATCCGGTGGCGTGGTGGTACTTGAAACATCTTTCTTTGTGTCACTGGTTGGGTGGTGCCCTTGGCTCAATTAAATTATCCCATGTTTCATAATATTGTCATCACCCTCTGATCCTCATCATATCAAGTGGTTTGGGTAGCAAGTAACATCAGAATTTTATTATGCTTTCATTTGAATCAAGATCAAGAGACAAACTAAAACTTTTTTCTTCTTGGGAAATTAGTTTAATTAAGAAGAGTGGCATTTGGGTGGAATTTTCGATTGGATACAAGACCAGGAAATATAACATTATTTGACCGCACCACACATGCACATATTTTATTGCCCCGTTCTTAAATGTTATGGTTTTCACGCATTGTTGAGTTTTAATGTAATGTCGATGTAAAATGTAGCGAGGATGAAAAAAGCCGCAATGATATATTGTATCGTATCGCACTACTGGTTCAATTGTTGAATGTTTAGATAAGAATTTTCATGGAATTTTACTGCATCGAAAGATAGAAGATGAGATGGAAAAGGAAGTCCAGGAACCCATCCAATCCAATGCCACAGCTTTATGGCTACTAGAGCACACGGAATCTGACACATGGCAATGTTCCCAGCGACTGGCTGGGATGGGATGGTATTAAATGGTTCGCTACTTTTTTGTGAAGTTGTTACAACATTTATTCGGTTAGTTAGTTAGATAGACATGGAGAACCGACAAGTTTAAACAGAAGGAATAAGGACAAAAGAGTGGAGAGTTTAGGGAAGAGAGGAGGACCACCGATGGGGATGAACAAAAGCATCATCAAAGCAAGCAAAGATGAAAAGTATGAAACTTGTCCAAATATTATTGTACTAATCCGACCGTGTAATTTTCCCTCAGTTTTTAAAACCTTTGCTGATGCTGATGATGCTGCTCAGATAGCCAAACTCTTCTCACTAAAGATAAGTAAGTTTGCTTGCCAACTCCTAAAGGACTTGATACTGATGATGATGATGGGAAACCTACCGTGCTAGTTGTATGGTATGGTGGGTGATGCCAAAAGTAATGCAACGACAAGCGTCCAGGCTTAAGTTATAAACTGGATATTAATCGTGTGTTTAGATTCTATGATAATAATTATTGTTCCTTGCTGCAATTTGTACTTAAGCTCAGTCTAATTTTTTATGACGTGTGTTGACGTCGCTATATTTTATGTAAATTTTCATTTCAAAGTATTTTACTGTAGGTTAACTATTTTCGTTTGATGAGTGACATAGGGTAAGAAAAAGTTGACTTACAGTCTAGAAATTTAAAGTTGCCATTAATATTTTACATTTCATTTGAGATAACTATGTAGTATGTTCTAAACTCCACAAATTGGTTTTTGCTCTCGTTGTAAAAAGCGAGTATATGATTACCATTTATGCAGTTAATGATTTGATACATATCAACGCCATCCAAAAAATTAAATATTAAAATAATAAATATTATGTTTAATAGATTGTTGACCCTTCTTTTGACTGTTGTAATTTCATACGGTATAACTTGGGTTATATATACCTTGCAATGCAACCGTCATTCGTAAAAATCTTAATTCTTCCATCTTGAATTGTCCTGTGTAAAATATTTGGATTATAGAAAACCATATTCTCACTTTCTGTTCTTCAAGTGAAATTGATTTTCCTCAATATCAAAAAGCAATATTGGAATTCGACAAGCAGCAAGCACACAACACAAGTTAGCTTGAGCCCCGATATTTTACATTACACATATTTGCAAAGGGGTGAAACAGGGTAAGAGAAAGCTGCCAGCTACGCAAGAGCCCTAGCAAAGATATGGGGCGACTTGCAACATCTAACATTGTATCTAACATTATTGATTCTATTTCGACATTTTTGCATTGTTTATAACTACCTCACATAAAATAGCATTCATTAACACCAGAATTTATTAAAAAAGTGTGGCCAAGTTTATTTTGTCCCCTAAAACAAACAAAAATACTTTTGCAGCCCAGGATTCATTATCTTTGCTCGATATTATCACCTATCCTGAGTCATCCTCTGATGAAGCCCTTGAAAATGTTCATAAAGCAGCTGAGATTTACGGAATTCACGCGTATGTTGATATAAGAAAGCTATCGTTGTCCTCACGTCACGAGCTATTAGGAAGTAAAAGCTTGTGTACAAAAGCTTGACGACGAGGACGAAGGTTTCTCATCTATTCTTGAGCTAGTATTATAGAGTGACGACGACGACGATAGCATTGGTTTTGGTTTTGGTATATGGCATTCTAGCATGGCACCACAACGGTGAAACTGATGATGATGACGATGAGTAAAGTGCATGAGAGCATCGAGCATCATCACAGGGAAAAAGCTGTACAAGTTTCCACTGAATATTCATAAGGTTTGGGTGGCAGGGCCAAAAATAAGTATGGTTCATGGACGGAACTACGCAAACTGGATTGGATTGTTAGAACAGAAACGATGAAACGAACAAACTAAACTCCAAATGTTCAAGCTGAGGGTCTAGAATCATCGTACAGCTTTTTCGAGAGAGAGAGAGAGATTTTTTTAGCAAAGCAGCAAGCAGCAGCAATATATAACTTCTTTACGTAAAACACTCTTTGTTAACTACAGATATAGGGTGTAAAACACGTTGGAAATAAAACGCATATAGTTCAGATCAGACTAATACTACTAGCAACTACCACCAACCATGATGCCAACTTCTCTCTTCTTCTTCTCAAGTACACTTGGATGCAGACGACAGAATGATATATATCATTACGTTACTTTACTTTACTTTACGTATGTTATAAACGGGAGAGGTTTTAAAAAGCTTGGAAATAGAAATAAGATAGAAAGAACCCATTTTATATATTATACAAAAAGCCTGGCTGGCATGGCATGCTCTGAACGAGAGCCAAAAGCAGAAGCTAGAGATTAGAATTGTAAATGAACTACCTGCAAAAGAGATTTTCAATTGCATTCCCGGGCATTTCTGCCTTTCTACAAGGCTTTTAGTGGATAATATTATGGATAAAAAAATAGAAACGAAACCAACGAACGAACGGGAGAATTCATGCCTGCTTCTATACTTCTATCTATCTGGAATTTTCTGTCGGGGAATTTTTTTTTCTTCTTCGTTATTTTCTCTCCTGCCGTCATATCTTCATAACGCCAACATCCCTGGAAAAAGAAACCAACCATGGCAAGGAAATTGCAAAGCGTTATAATACTTATATGCATTAACAAAAAAAGTAGACTTTTCGTTGGAATTTTTTTTGAGAGAGAAAATGAGTGTTATGTTATGTTATGCTATGTTATGTTGGTTCCGTATGTGTTAGACAGTTAGAAGGAATCCCGGGTATTTCAGCATTTCATGTAGTTTTCCTAAAACCCTGGTTTTCTTCTCCTGGCTGGTGATGAACGAAGCAATACGGTATATTGTATTGTATCGTGGCATGGCATGGCATTAAGAATTACGTTCTTTGAGAGAAATAAGACGTCTTTGTTAATGTACGGATTTTTTCCTTCATTTTTGCTCACAGTATTTTGTATTCTTATTCTTATTTTTTTCGTTCAAGAGATCTTCTGCTTTGGCTGATGGCATCATCACCATCAAGAGCAGTAGCTACTTGTTCTTGTGTAGCTCACTCCTTCTGCTGCTTCTGCTAATGCCCGGGGTGTGAAAGATTTTATTCTTTAAACAGATTTGCATAATCTTTCCAAGGAAAGTAAAGAAGAAGAAGACGAAGAAGAAGCAGTTGCAGCTTTCATCTGGGGCTCCTTGCTGTTTTGCCTCTGCTAATTCAACTTATATCTATTACTCTCTCATATGATGATGATGATGATGATTCTTACGATGCGATGCGATATATACCGCTTCCAGCTACGATATAATAAGGACGACCAACACCAAGCCAAGCCAAAGAAGAAAAAAGAAAGAGCTTTTCGAATTCAAAAATTTCATCTTCGTCTTCTTCTTTTTTCTTGCAGAACCCTAAGAAAACCCCCATGAACATAGAATTTTTTGGAGGGGAAAAATATATTTTTTGCCAGCAAAAAAATGGAAGAATTAATAGAAATCTGTTGGTGGTGGTGGTGGTAGTAAAAGACGGAGATTAAGCGTCGTCTTCATATTATTCTCCTTCTTTCCGAAGAAGAGAAGAAAATCCTCAAAAAATCTTGTTTAATTCCTTTTTCCTTCTGCTCATCATCATCATCATCATCATCATTTTGATCAAATTCAAGATGATGCTAAAAAGTATACTGGATATTTTAATTTTCCCCGAAGGCAGCAGCTAGTCTAGCTCGACAGTCAGTAATAATATAATGTAATGGTAGTTCAGTAGTCGTGCTACCGCTTCTTTTTACTACTTTTGTTGTTTGATAACCTTTTTTCCTCGATATCTACTATACTAGCATTACTGCAGAAAAAGTAAAAAAGATAAATCGAACATGACGAACGATGTGGATGTGGAGGGATTGAATTGAGCCAAGAAGAAAAATAGGAATCAGCATGATCATGATGATGATGATGATGATGAGGATCAAGGGAGAAGAGAAGACGACGACCAAGAAGCAGGTTTGTGATGTGTGATTATAATATGTTTTACAAGATGAAAAATATTTTTTTATGCAAGGTTGAGAAAACTTAAGCTTGATGTGTAAATGTAATGTAATGGCTTCTGTGTGTTTGTGTGTGTGCCACTAAAATAATATAATACATGACGTTGAGTTGATACTGTTTTGTTTTACGTTTTCGTACCATCTCATCGTACCTCTCTTTTTTCTGCTTCTTCATCATTTTCATTCGCATTCCCGAGCCTTCATTTCACTTTGATGATGGTAATGATGATGATGATGATGATGATGATGGGATATCATGATGGCACATTGGATATTTCTGAAGCGCCCCTGGTGCTTTTCTGACTACTTGATCTGATCCTTTTTGGCTACTTGACTTGATTTTTCTCTTTACTTTTCCCTTGTTCTCCTGCTCACCTTCTCTCTCTCTCTCTCAGGTTGGGGGCAGGTTTAATCGATAATTAAAGTTTAATCGGATATAATAATCACATAAGCGGCTGCAGTTTTTGGCTACTTGGCTTACACGTTTTTTGGGGTCCTGGCCTCGGTCTCGTCCTGGATGGACTGGATGAAGCAAGAAAAAAAATATTCATGCTTTGCATTTACATTCACATTTACTCATCAAACCAGAAGAAGTCGAAGAAGATGAGAAAACAATAGATGATAGTATTAGAAGGAATCTCCAACAAATAATAATTTTTCCTCTCTCTGCCACCACCACCACCAAAATAATAAGCAAAAAGGGGCTGCTTTTTCCTTGAGTGAAAAACATAAATCAGCCAAGGAGGTTGGCTTTGGCTACCAAACTACCAAGCCAATCTTTTACGAATTTTTTAAAAGGTGAATGTGAATAAGAATCTTCTCTCAAAGTAAGTAGCAGATGTACCAAAAGACCAAGATGATGATGAACAGTAGCGAAAAAAAATAAAAAAGATGAAACCAATATGCACATAACGTAATATAACATAACCCAAGCTCATGATGATGATATGATGTTATTATTACCTTCAACCATTTTTTATATACCTTTGGCTATCCTAATCTGCATAAGATTCGTCCTTCTTAATAATATTTTGAGCCGAAGAGTTAATAGTGGCTTGGATTGGATTGGAATGAAATGGAATGGAGAGTGAGTTTACTGAACGATATAATGTATATGGTTAGTCTCCCAATGCTTACTCAATCTCATCATGGCTCATGTAATAATAACAATAATAATAATAATCATATCGCTTCACTGTGGTACTTTCGTTTGAAGATGAGCAGGAGAAGAAGAAGAAGTAAAAAAATATCTCGTAACTCCAGCAGCAGCAGCATTGTTTTAGGAGGATGAACCACAATGATCATGATCATCTCTGCTCTGGTCAGGTATGCAAGAAGTAATAACAACATAACTGAGTTAATTTCCTCCATCATTTAATCTTTTTCTAGTTGCCCTTTTGCCTCTTGCCTCGCCACTCCATTCCATTCTACTACTTACTTGTGGAATCTGATCTATCTGCTGCTGATGATCACAGATCACTGAAGTTCTGGCTGCTTCATTACGCGCTGCGTTGTTCACTTGTTTATGTTGAAGAAGTTGAATGCTCATATAATAATATAAAAAAATCTATATAATTTCTATACTAGTAGAATCTATCGGAGCATTTTACCAATCAAAGCTGGCTGTTCACTTGTTATGGTTTCATCATTAATAATTTTCCCCTTTTCGTCCATTCTTCATCTTTCATTCTGTTTCTCCGGCAGGCAAGACAAGACAAGACAGCATAACACAACACAGCCTGCAACTTTTTTTTGTTCTGATTCTTTTTCTTCCCCAGGTATAGCATTAGTATATGCAGTTGCGTTTGCATGCAACCAAAAAGTTAATTCAAGAAGCTTGAAACTGTTTGTTAGATAATTTTTTTGTGAGCTAAAAAACCCCAAGTCCAAGTTGAATTTGTTCCTTTTGCCTTTACCTACATTCAATATTATTATGTATGATCATCGGCTTTTGCGTGTGTCTGTGTCTTGTCTACCAAGAAAGAAGAAGCTTGTTCACTTCTTCTTTTGTGGTTTGGTTCGGTTTGGCTTTGGCTACTGGCTTGAATTCCTTTACCACATCAACATCACAACCATCACCACCACCACCACCAAGATCAACTTTATAGGGTTTTTATTTAGTATGCACATATGTATATTCATATTCATACATTGAGTAGTTTTTTTTTGATAGTTGCATGCTGCTGCTCCTGCTCCTGGTTATTACTATTGTTTCATGAGTTGCGCAAGTTTTTGACCAGAAATATGAGTAATTTGATCCGCCCACTTTATAATAACGATACATATATCAGCAGAAATATCTCTGAGAGAGAGAGAGAGAGAGATAGAAAAAAATAATAATAATATGGAGAAAAAATGTAAAGAATTAAAAAGGGGGATTTGCTACTTGCTACTCCTTTGAGTTGTTTGTTGGGCCACTGGTATTTTTTCCCAATTTGAAAGTATGAACACAACTTTGCAGCTACCTGTCTTACCCGTCCGTCCGTATACAATACAATATAATACACACATATAATAAATACATGCCTTTATAACTTTAATCACGAGAGATTATTATTATTATAATTATGTACTGCTTTTTGCTACTAGTTTTATTCATCATCATCATGATCATCATCACGATGATGATGATGATGATTCTACTGCCACTGTTTAATCTTGCGTATCAAGAAAACTGGTCAAGTCAAGTCAAGTCAACAAAAGAGAAGGATCAAGGAGAAAGATATGAAATGAAAAAGAAAAAAAATGGGCAAACATGCTTTTACTCTGAATGCACATGTTATTAATCATTAACATCAATTTTTTTTATTGGGAGATTTGGATTCGTGTAAATTCCACGCCACGATTGAGTTTCAGCAGCAGCTTAATATCACCCTTGCTTGACTTTACTTGACTTCACCACCAGATTTCATTTTTGTAGATTGAAGATTGGTTTGGATTGAATTTTAGATAGAATTTTATTTTGATTCGGATGATATTTGAAACCTTTTTTTTTGTGTCGGGTTGGTTTTGGGTTTTGCTCGTTTTCCTATGAAAAGTTTGAAAACTTATTGAACTTACTGTTTTTTTGTGATTTGAAATGATTTGATGATGAGGATGCGGCGAAAAACCACCTGAAGAAAATTGAAACCTTCTTGCTTTTTCTTTAAGGGATCTCTTTCATGATGATGATCTGCATAACCAAACCAAACCAAACCACAAAGCATTATTATTAGCATGGGTGCTGCTAACTCGTTGATGATCGTCGATCCTCATCATTATCGGGCTCAGAGAAAAGCAATGAAAAAACAAAAGTTGACTACGCTTCTTCCCTTTGATCTTCCTCCTGATAATATGTGTGATGTGATCAGTTTTTTGGAGGAGAACATGATGATTATTAGTTTGCTTTCCGATTGAAACTTGTAACTTTTTATCCAGAAGCTATTCAAAGTTCCGTTTAATTTGAATGCAAAGAGAAACCACCTCTTGGTTTGGTTTTGGTTGATCATCGAAAAAAGCGGTAGAAAAACTGGCATTGACAGCTACACAGCTACCGTCCATTACGTTTGAGACTTTGAGATTGGATACGAAACGAACTATTATTTTGGTTTGCGTTTGCAGAGCTCCTCTTCTTTAAGAATCTTCTTGTTTGCCATCTCATCATCATATCAGAAAGAATCGCTTCTGTCTGGCCTGGCTTGGCTTTGGCTTTGGCTTTGGCTCATCGAAAATCTCTTGTTGGCTTTGGGTTTGCACCTGTGCGCTTGGGTAATTGACCCTAAGCTCAATCTCAGGTTTAGATTTAGCTTCAGCTCACTCAGTTCAGTAGCATATTCTTTAGTTATCAATATTATTCAACAATCTTTTTTTTCTGTACTTTTTTTTTTTTTAAATTTATGCGTTGCAATTGCATCATAACGCTGCTGCTCATCTCATCACCACCGCGCATTTATGCATGAGGCAGGCAACCACTGATTCATATTCATATTTTTGCCCTGTTATTATCGTCATCATCTCCATCCATTGTGTATGTAAAACGGTGTGTATCATTTCACTAAAAGTGATCATGAATCCATCGATTATTGTTGTGTTTATGGGGCCCCAATAACATCAACCAACACTACACTACACCCTCCAACATGAAACAATGGAGGCACATGGATATCATATCATATGAGTTTTATGTGTTTCGCTCAACTCAACCAATCTGTTTTTTTCTGTGGCTTGGCTCACTTTCCTCTCTTTCGCTCTGATTCTGATTGTGATTTGTGAATGTGAGTACAAATATACAAAACTACAACTACCTACTTACTTTGAATTGATATGAATATGAATATGAATAGAATTTTTTGGTTTCTCCGTCAAATTAAGCTCGATTACTGGGTTTGTCTATCAACTGCTGCTTATGAGCTTTCCTTTTAGAAGACTTC
Organism: Orchesella flavescens; assembly: GCA_964034955.1. Classification (NCBI taxonomy): domain Eukaryota; kingdom Metazoa; phylum Arthropoda; class Collembola; order Entomobryomorpha; family Orchesellidae; genus Orchesella; species Orchesella flavescens. Next base: position 1,911,524 of record OZ035958.1, on the reverse strand, counting down.
AAGACAAAAAAAGAGAGTGCATGGCATTATGCTATGGCTATGGCTCGCCTTCAAAAAATTCACGCATATTATATATATTGTTGACGGGCGTTTAAGTTTATCGCCGTTACATGCCATGTTTATGATGGTCATCTCATCATGGATCAATTCAAACTAATTGTGTTGAAAGAACAAAAAAATATATACAAATGGGATTGCATCGACAACGACGTCGAAGATATACACAAAAAACAAAGTTACTATCAGAGAGAGCTAAAGAACAGTAGCATTTTTACTAACTACTGTTTAAAAATGATGATGATAATCTATTGGAATTCCCAATTTTCAGGGTACCCCACCCCTTTCCTCATCTCAAATTATTGATGGTGATGATCATGATCACATGAGCAGGATGATATGATATGATGGTGTGACAGTACAAATTGTGGGAGAAGAAATTCACATTAATAGGTGTCAGATAAAGCGTTTAATGGAAGACAAGCCATTCCCAAAAATGAGCTGTTGTTAACAAACCCTCTCAATGACATGCTTTTGATTTAAAGCTTGAAGGTGTGTGGAATGTAGAATAATTTAGTTAATGAATAATATGCAGAAGGACAAACGTCTTCTCGTCATCGTCATCTGCAATCGTTATCGTCGCTACAGAAAACTTGTGCGATGAGAACGCCAATAAGGGATCAAACAGATGTTCCTTTGCGTTCTTTCAAGTCTAAAAATTGCTATTATCATTATCTTTGATCGTATTTGGAGATAAGGGGTCTCTTGATCAGAAATAGGGTGGTTTCCATTCCACTACTTTTTTAATTTTGCATTCTTATATGATAATGTTTGAGGTTTGAGGTTGAGCAGGTGAGTTAACCTGTTAATAACACCAGAAAGCAAGTGTCCTCCCTCCTCCTCTTTGAGATGAGAAGACGAAGAAAATATTGAGGTGTAATGAAAAGAAATGGGATATATCATAAGGAAAACCGCAAAAGTGATATGTGGTTGATTGAATCGATCGTTATCTGAGTTGTAATGTTGTAATGTGGATGATGGTTGGTTTGGTTGAGGAGAAGAAGAGAGAGAAGATTGTTCGAAGGAATAATCGTTTAAAATGGGAAAAGGTGTCTAATAACTTTTTACTTTTCTTCGCGCACAAGGTGATTAGTACAAACTACAACTGGTGATGCTGCTGAACTTGGAGATCAAGCAGATGACTTTGATTTAATGGTTGGAGGTGTGGAATGTGCTAATGGGGCTACTGTTTTCAGCATACCTAAAATCTAAGAGACGAAGAGAGAACATGACAGGGATTATTATGAAGAGGAGTCCAGTTAACATGAAACTTAACAGGCCACCATACCACCTCGCCAGTGAAGAGAGAAGATATAAAAGAAAAATCTGATGATTTGAAAACAACATTTTTTGGTTTTGATCCTTTAATCGATATAATGGGGATGCAGAAGGTGTGCGAGTTTTTTTGAGTCAAGAAACTAATTCTTTTGAATATGAAAATATGAATTAAGCACTTGTTTAGATTTTTTACAAGAGAAAAGCTTGAAATCCCTTTGAATGTCCATTGGCTGTGTTGCATTGCGTTACACAAGCTTTTAAGAGATTGTTTAAAGTATTTTTAACATTAAGCCACAAATGGTTGATAAAATACATAATTGTTTTGATACATATGTTGATTTCCGATTTCTAGTAACAAGGACACCAACAACAATAAATATCTGCAGGCGTATATAAATTTTTTGAAAATATTTTTTTCTTATAATGACGTTCAAATTTACCATGAACTTATAGCATAACGCAAGTTTTCTGGAAATATTTTACGAACTCTCCACAGAATAGTAAACTTTGCGTCGAATAATATAATCATAATTTCAGCAATTGTATCTACCTAATTCTGAAATTTTAAAATTTATTTTTAATTCTGAATTGACGCATAAGTATACCAAGACTGAACTTTCCATGTAGCCAGTATAAAGCTTACAAGTTAAAGCGTTGTATATTAATTTTATAAATACGCTTTTAAAACTACTTCGACTCTAATCTACCAAACCAACCGTTAATCTGTACATCAGTAAATCAAGTCAACTCAATTTCATTAGAATTGGGCGGTAGTTTTATTACTTTTATAAATTAAAATCCGGAATATAGCATGCATAATTACACTAAAAATCTGACATGTTATATATAGTTGTTCAATGTAAGTACTTATATTACTGTATATTATTAAACTCTCAGAGGTGTACATCAAGTAGTAAATGGCACTATAAATCACATTCTCTCTCCTCTCTCACGTTCAATATTGACTGAGCTAATACAGCAAGTAAGTGAAAGCTTATGTTAGTTTTGTTATGTTCAATTGCTTCTTGAAGTAAAGGAGGGAGCTCGCGTACGTACGTACGTATGAAAACAACTTACAACCAACTACTTACCCGAAAGAAATTGATCTCAAGTTCTCAATACAATATAGTACCTTGTTCGTCGTTCAATGTTCGTGTAAAAGCAAACAGAAAATTGGAAAGAAACACCTTGAAGCTGCTCGGATGAAAAAAGGACGGATATTAAACTCAACTATAGCTTTCACCCTCTCCGACCAAACCAAACCAAACCAAACCAATTTCTATTTGTTCATGGACACATATGTGAAGCAGTTAAAGTACTAACAATCTAAACATAACATTCATATATTATATTGGATTGCATACTGTTCCTGTCGCGTGTATAAATAATATGTTTACATATCATGCAACGCAACCCATAGTATCAAACAGCAGCTCACATTTATATCCCCTCCGTCGTCACCGTCACCACCACCCACTCTGCCCAAAACTCCTTGCTGTAGCTGTAGCCAAGCCAATCCACCTTTCAGCCAGCCACACACACCCAGTTCACAGATGCATAAAATTCGGTCACACGTATATAAACATTTCACTTTAGATACATTAGACGGCGGGGCTACGCTACAATCACAAAAATAAATTTTCACATCTCCAATTTCAATGCAAATCCTATGCTTTCCATTCCACCTCAACTAACTCACTCGATCTCAAACTGTTTCGGAGAAGAGGAGCTCTCCTTTTTTCTTCTTCCATTCCTTCTTCACTAAAAACAAAATTCAAACATTTTAGAAGATATCCATGAATATATTTGCCATTGTTTAAATAAAAAAAGTACAATGATCAGTACAGTACTTCCACTTCATTGCCATTACATATATGAGATTTTCTACGTCTTACGTCTGAACTCAACTCAACTGCTCCCAAACTTATGTCGTTCTAAACGTCTTTATTTGACTGAAACGGTAAGTAATAGTAGTAATACGTTAGGAGGTTACGGACTCATTCATAGTCATTGCAATATATATGATATGATATTGCTCGATTAGCAACTGAAACTCTTGCTCACAAAACAAAATGGAATAATTTCAGGAAAAAAATCCTCCTTTATGAAATCAAATCGTGTAGATCATCATCCCTTTGGAGTAGACATGTGAAGAAGAAGTTTAATGCAATAAATTTTACATTTTTGCATCCCTTCTTTAGATGTACATAGTCAATTTAAGAAATTTCAAGTGCTTCTTCTTCCTTCATTCATACCATAATTTAATACACGGTGGAAAGAATAAGCAAGTCAAGTCCCTTTATTTTATTGTATGCAAAAGAATTATGTACTTTGAGAGAGCGTAACGCCGATGTTACTTATCATCATTGTCTTTAAGAATGCGTATGGTAGCCTTTTCTGAATTCTTCATCAAAATAATCATGTTCCTTGGCTTTGGCTTTAGCTTCCTCCAAAAACACACACACAGACACAGTTTTATTTTATTTTAAAGGATTTTTAGCTCCTTTCTTCACTCTGCCTCTTCCTCCATGAATAATTTATACTCATGAACAAACGACAAACGATGAAACGGTACACATAAAGTGAAGCCGTAAGTAGGATGGCGATGGCAATGATGGCGATGGAGAGTAATACTGCACGTAATACATAATACTACTCACATCTGCTCTTCTTCTTTACTTTTCCCTTTCTCAAAAATAATTCCACTATATTTATATTATTACATTACAGTACATTTTCTGATTTTATATAAAATCTTATAAGATTATAAGATGAGGAAAGAGTGGAAAAAATCAGGGCGAAAACAAGCTTCCTTCTTGATTCTTGCCTTCTTCGTCGTCACAATTTACAATTGATGCAATACAATTACAAGGAAAGGAAACAAAACAACAGCAGCAGATTTTTCTTTTGTTTTATTATGCTTTCAAGAATGAAAACGAGAGAGAGAGAGTATTTTGTTAGCAGCTTGGATTTGGATTTGACATGGAATTGAAGTAAATGTAGCAAGATATGTAAAATACGTTTACGTACCTCCGTACAAGATTAGTAGTAGTTAGTAGTTGTTAAATTGAATGAAGAAATCCGTCTTCTCTGTAAAGACTAAGACTTTGAGAACATTTTTTGTTGATGATTAGATTAGAATGTATTATTTATGTGCATACAATCATGTGAGCATAATGTTCTCCTGTTTAGTTTGGATGTCGAAAAAAGCAAAATAATTTTCTAGAATGTTGAAGTTGTTCCGTTCTTGAATTTAGAGAGGTAGAGAATGAGTAAGAGTTGTGGATTGGAATGGAAAATGGAATGGAATCACAACACAACTGTATTGTCATATATTTAATTAGCATAGCTTATGCAGAGAAATGCTCTCCTCCTCCTTGTTTCCCATCTTAACGTTTCGTATCAGATCAGTTTTTTCATTCAATTCCCAAGAAAAATCCAATCTGCCATCTCAAACACTCAAAATAAATCCCTTTTGTCAAGAAACAAGGCAAGGGTGAATGAAGAGAGGAGAGCGATCAGAGAATTTCATGAAAATGGATTTTGGGGCAATTTGAGATTTTTAGGAATCGCATTGATCGCGGGGTATATCTTCGACTTGAGCCCAACGCCAACCATAACAAATTACATACAAATTAAAACAAAAGCTATAAAGGATAAGTTACAACGTTTGCGTTTGAGAAAAAATCAATATTTATCCAAAACCAATCCACTTTAATTAAATCAAACAAGCAATAACCAATGCCAATTTTATTTCATTGGCTGATAATGACGCCGAGTTTGAAATATATCATGAGGAGAGCGATAGATAAGGGTGTCTTTTATTATTGTTAACAAATTATACTCACTACCCCGAACTAACAAGTCATTACCAATAAATAACGAGAAAAAAGTCAAACTGTTTGGTTGCTTTCATGACCTCATCCATCATCTCATTTGCTATGCATGTTTGCGTTGGTTAACTCCATAACCAACTTAAAATCATTTGCTAAACCTCTTAAGATTGCAAACAAGTGGGAGCACTTGGAAAAAAGCAGTAAAATTGATAAACCTTCACTTCACAGTGTTGAGTTTTGGTTTAATGAACAACTACGAACGGTCCAAGTCTAAGACGAGACCCTCCTCGTCGAAATCTCTTTTTTAGATCCCTTTTAAAAGCCATAAAACACATGGTTTAGTTTACAAACGTTTGGCCATCAACCATCATCACCATCATCATCTCCTCACCTCATCTTCCATAACATTATATATGGATCCTCATCCTCATCTCTTCTTCCTCCTTCCCCTTCATCCGCAATCTCGTAAATCATTTGCAAAGTACTACATAAAAAGAAGAGAAGTGTTCTGTTCTGAAGAAGAAAAAAGGATATCAATTGACCTCAGGATCAGGATCATTTTTTTCTCTTCAACTTCAACAAACACACTTCTTTTTACTTCTTTTACTACTCCGTTTTTCACTCCTTCCGTTATGCATGCACATGCACAAGGAAAATAAATTGTATAATACTATGCTAATACAAGGAAATCGCCTTTTTCTCTATGTACATAATGTTGGCACATAAAAACTTCATAGAAAGTCAATTTAATGCACATATTCATACTGTTTTATGCATTATTATTAGCCATCATCCTCTCTGCTAGTGGCATGGCGTGGAATCATGGCAGAAGCATGCCTTGCGACGTGTGTGTACAAAACCTGAAGGGAAGGGATATAAGTTTTATAAGTTTGGGCATTGCGGGATTCTGGATGAACCTTAAGAGAAGTAATGCATGAATTCATGCATAAAAGTGGGGTTTATTACACTTTTTTCCCTTTGTATTATGATATGAAAAGGAGGAACTACTCAACTACTGAACCAAAATGATGTGTAAGAATTGTAAGATGAGTGAAGAGTGAAAAGGAAGAGTCAAGTCGAAGTCGAGATAAGATGATGATCAAAACCAACCACCACCAAAGTGACTCAACTCGGGTTGATCTTGATGGTGGTATGATGTGATATAGATATGATATGATGTAGTAAATCATTTAGGAAGTTGAGAATAATATGATGATGATGATGGGATTTCAAGGCTGAATGAAATGAGTACAGCTGGGGTAGGCTAGGATGTTGGATGTAGGATGTAGGAGGCATAAGATAAATGATTATGAATTTATAGAATTCTAGATTTTTATGCACATTTCAAATGAGCTGCAGTGCAGTGGAGTGGTGTAAGAAGAAGCGGAATTGGGCACAGTTATAGTTACTTCTTTTGCAACTTTGTGGGCATTATTGGCATAATAATTCTATAATTGATTTTTTATACAATTTGAATGCCAATAATTTTTTAAGCAACTTTCTTAATAATTCATATTCTACTTAGATTGTTCTTCTACTATGATGTCACATATCAATTGGAATTAATAAAGCATAGTTCCTAATAATTGCACATGGTTATTTCAGGTACATTAGTAAACTAAATATTTTTAATGTTATAATTACAAGGGAATGACTTTGAAGTTATCGAATTTTTTACAATCATGAAAAAATCAATTTGTGTTGATTCAAAGCCAAAAAGTATTACGAAGCAAATACAGATATTTAAGCATTAATTTAGATTATTTTCGAACACTTTGTTTGTGAATGTAAAATATATCTACAACGTAAAGTATCCAACTATTTCTTCAAAGTTAGTAAAGATTTCACATCAACAATTTAATATCTTTGCTTAATGGCTCCATTGAACTCTCCCTCATGTAAACTCCCAAACTCACCTTGTCAAAATTCGATATACCCCCGTTTGTAACAGGTCGTAAAAAGATGATGCTAGATGACAAATAAGCAATCAGAGCGTTTTATTGAAAATTGATGTTAAACTGCCCATGTCTTATTTACATTAATGGGATAGTTATTAGTTCGTTAAAACCAACGGTTTACAATCTTCTCCTTCTCCTCCAACTCAACATCAACTCCAAACTCAAACTTCCCCATCTGAAATCATAAAAAAATCTATTTTACTTTCATTCTCCTTCGCAGTACTTCTTAGTCAGTGGCTTGGCTTTGGCTATTATTAATGGATCCATTCATTCCTCTAATGTGCTTTGTATTCTCATTCTCATTGAACTTATTTATGCATATTGAACAAGCAGGTGAAAAAAAATGTTAGCAACAGAGAACAGAACAGAACACTTAATAGTTGCTTCTGAATACTGATGAGAATAAATTGAGATGACAGGAAATTGTTTCCAAATAGTTGAAGTATCGCATCGCATTGTTTGCCGACCAGCAACAGACCAACATAAAATATATATCGGACGGCGCTGAACTACAGCAGATGCTGAGCTAGTCCAATGTACAATGATGACGATGATGACGACGACGCTACTTAAAATTACCATATATCTCATGGTTCATACCAAGAATGATGATGATGATAGTTGTAACGAGCGAGTGAGCGAGCGAGTGAACGAATTTTTTTCTAAAAAAAACTAGCAATAATGAACGTAAAGACAGGTACTTTTTTTTGTACATTTAACATTGTATGATAATGATAAATACAAAATACAAAAGGGAAAGAGGGAAAGAGAGAAGCAGAGCGAAGAGGAGTTTAGCAGTTAGCTCATAGAACAATTTACCCAGAACCCATAAAACGTGGATATATAGCCACAGTTAGAAATTAGTTTTTAGCCGTTTATTATTAGAAATTTCTTTTGGCGACTATACAAAATGGCCTAATGTATTTTGTCTCTTTCAATGATGATGATGATGATGATGATGACAACATTCAACATACCATGCTAATATTATAGGTTGAGTTGGGAGAGAGAAAAAAAATTATTCCATAAGACACAGGAGACGAGCTTGGATGCAATGCAATGTGCTCATAAAGCACACAAAATAGTTATCATCATGATCCTCCTCATCCACAAGCATCACTTTGTGACTGGGAAACGGAGCATTTTAGGCTGAGTATAATAGGTTGAAGGCAGTTGTTTTGCTAATAATTATCATAATAATCTTCGTGTGAATGTTACTCTTGCGTGGCTGCCCCTCGTTTAGATAACTTGGAAAAAACAATAATGCAATGACAAGTGCTCGTAAAAACGAGTTAGCGAGAGTAAACTTGGGAATGGTAATTGTTATTAGTCTTTCCTACAAAGTGTACAAAAAACATCCGCTCTCTTGCTCTAACAACTTTGTATTTATATGGGTTTTGCTCTAAATGATGTACACTATTTTTTTGGCTTTTCACAATACAATACAATGCGATGCGATGCAATACTCCCATCAAAGAAGACCCAAAAAACTCACAGACAAGCCTTTCATCCATTCATAAATGGAGCCTTATTCCATTCCAGAAGAATAAGAACCACATTTAAACACTGAAACCCCATTCAAATTCAACCCCTAAAACATTGTAGTATAATTGGAAGCATCATAATATTCATTGACTCCGACAGATCAAAAGAGGGTGACTCAACACGAACCTTAAATGTTTAAAAAAATCTTCCGAAATACTTTGGTAGTTGGTTTGGTTTGATTTTGATTCCACTTGAATTTTTTGTAACATTTAAAAAAATATACATTTAATTAAAATGGATGATGCTTGACGCCTGCCGGACTTTTTATTTGATAGCGTAAAAATCTGTCATGTCGTTGTGTTTGTCCCAAGTCAAAAGGAGTCCCGTTGCAATTAATATTTTTGAAAAACATTAAATTTATGAACTGTTTTGTTCTTGTTCTCTTCAGAATAGGTTGACGATTTATGACTATTTAAGGTTTTTATGTATGTACAAGATGAGACTAGGCGCAGGCTTGGTTTTGGTTTGGCTTGCTTGTAACACACGACTCCGACTACCTACTGCACATTACGTCGTGGTGAAAGAATCTTGAGAAGATTGTTATGTTATTGTACTCATTTTTTCATATACAATCTTGTTTACCTGTCCGCAAGAGACTCAAAGTTGAAAAGAGTTAGTGAGAGAGTAGCTCAAGGCGAAAATGAATGTAATATTTACAAAGAGTTTTAGCGATTCATTTTTTCTTTTCTAGCCTGGCATGGCCTGGGAGAGTTATATTAATAAAAATAATATAATACGCAAAGGAAAAAACAGCAACGGCGTTTAGTTTAACCTTTAAATAAAAATCATTTCACATTTTCTGTCTGTGAACAAGAGAAGCAGCAGGTATTCGTGTGTCTACAATCATCTAAAAAGCCAAACCAAACCAACCTCAAGATATTTTTTCCCACTTGAGAAACTTGTTCAAAATGCTCATAATAGGAATATTGTATTTTTATATATTTAATTTCTTTATATGTTTTTTGAAGCACTTTGGAAGAAAAAAATAACAAAATGCTTATTTCATAAAAAACAACTAAGACCAACAGAACAGCACGCAGACGCAGGCACAAGAGTCTTGTTCATCTCGATCTCCTGCCTGACCAGCGTCCGGCAAACACGAGCCAGCATAATTGTAAAAGCAATCATACAAATAGGAAAACACAAGTTGTACAAAAATATATTTATCCTTTTTTAGATAAACACATATGGAAAGGTACTTATTATTTCAGCTATGTAAAATGTAAAAAGTACAAAGTATTATCGCCTTTTACTTTTTCTAATTCTCACAACTTAAAACTATGTAATTTGAGAATTCAGCGGGATGAAAAACCCACACCAAACCACCGTGATGTGATATGATAGGATAAGTAGGTATTTCAAATTGAAAATAGGTATGAAATTAAATGAAATCATGAAGGCGTATTAACTATGCAGTTTTGAGTTAGAGTTCTTTTTAGCTTTTAGAACAATCGTGTAAAAACGGAATGAAATGAATGACCGACGTTGAAAAAATGAAATGGCAAAGGTTCACGTGATGACGTATAAAATTTTTTAGAAGTTGACGAAAAATTATGTGATTTGGTAAAAGGAGAAGAAAAAAACGATGAGAGTTATTGAAGTGGAAAGAGATGAAAATTTGAAATGGGAGAACTCGAGAAGTACAAATTGTATTATTTTTTTGTTCCTGAAAATTCAGTTTACTTTTCTTGATCAAATATAGCACACAGAGGGGGTTACAATGAGGATGAGAGAGGAGCGTACGTTATACGTTATTGTCTGCGTAAGGAATTGTGCATTGCTCATTCGGCAATTACACACATTACTCTTCTTTTCAAGACAAACTAAAGGAATCACAGGCTGAGTGGAGTGCAGTACTGTCTGTATCATGAGGAAAGTGAGTAAATCTATAGGGAGTAAATTAGCTTGAGATTTAGAAATAAGAAAGAGATAAATAACATGAGGAAGAAAATTGGTTTTTAGAGAAAGATGAAGGGTAGCTCACCAGGGAGTCTTGTATCACTTGCAATGCACCTACAACAAGATTATATGCATATTATATTCCTCTCAACTGATGTGTCTAGTTTGTGGTATTTGTATTGGTAAAGCTTTTCTTTAAGAGTTTCTTTTACAAATATCATGTTATTCTTTGGGAAACAAACGGTACGTTATGCACTGTGAAATTTGTCATCGTATTAAGCCTGTAATCAACTGATTTTTTAGTGAAATATCCATATAAACTGTACTAATGCCAATTTTCCCTGGATGACATTAGTCCAATAAAATTAATAAGTAGTGGTGAGTGTAAAAAAACCCGGAAAATTAGGACAACCGACTACTTTCAACTTAAGTAATCTAATCTAATAAAATTTGGAATTCCCTTCTTCATTTATGTGATCAACCAAAATTGCAAATATTCGATGCCAAATATTAATTCACAATTCAAACAAATAATTAATATCAATCTTAGATTCACAGCATTCATTTTTTGTAGTCTTTGGAGTGCTTACTATAAATATTTTTTAGAAAAATGTAAAAATATTCAAAACATTTAATAATCCATTATCATTCTGCTCTTAGCACGCAAACTTTTACCCCCTTTCATTATAGCAAGAAAATTGTGGCAATAATTGCATTGTTCGAAAATTCTTCAAAATGACCAAAATCACAATAACTGAATAATATCATGGGATTATCTATATATCATCTATGATGCGTATCAAACAATTTCAGCGACAACTGCTGTTTGGTGTATCATAATGGGTAAACTATGATTCGTACAAATGTACATATGTTACATATGCACACGGCATATAAAACATACCCCAAAAATCCGAAGCGAAACTAACAATTTTTTATTCTAATTCATAAAATATTCAAAGTGTTTCTTTGAAAAGCACTTCATTCATTGTTAGCGTCAATGGTAGTAGTCAAGAAGACTGAGTGACTGACGCACAAAAAAAACGATCATTCATGAAAACACCTGAGTGAGACTAACAACAATGAACGAGCACGTAGTAATCCTACCCTGGCATAACACTAATGACTATTTCATTTCCCCATTGTAAAATCATCCTCTGTCCACTCCATTACTTCCCATTACAATTCAAACTTAAGCCACGCCAGGCCAGGCCAGGCCACATCCAACATCTGCGCTGAATTGAATTCTTTGAATGATGGGGTCCAAAATCTTTTCCATTTTCTATTCATCTTCATTTTCTATCTATTTCCTGATCAATACATTTGGAATTTGCTATGGTTCGCAATCGTCCATATTATTTATTAAAATTATAAAAAATATGCAACGAGCTGGAACGTTAAAATGCAAACTACTAAACTACAAAATGATTAGGAAATTTCCTCTATTTTAAATTTTAAATTCAATTTTATGAAAACCTCTGCTGCCATTCACACAATATGCTACTAGCTACCAACTACCAATAAGTACCAATCATCATCATCAGATCATCACATCACATCATATTTTTTTGTATAACGACCACGACCATCGTCCGTGTTTGCTACGCATTGCGAAAATTTATGTATGATATGCATATACATGCACATAATCTTCATAATAGACTTGAACACTTTTTACAAATGACTTTTTTCACCACATTGTCATCATCATCAGCAGCAGCAGCAAAGAGAAGCTCAAAGATTTAGTCATCCTCATACTCCAATCCACTACTGCATCCAGATCAGCATCAACCGTGATTTCAAAACTCTTTCAAGTTAAGATGATTTACCCAATCGATACTCGATACAATACAATACATTACATTACAATGTGTGCGTGCACAAGCCGGCATATTGTTAAAACCATAAATTTTGCATCGTCATTCGCAAGACATTAGGACTACCGAAGGATGATGAACAAAACGATCTATGCTACTATTCACATATTTATGATCACTGTAAAAAAAGAAATGGCATCGCATCCCATCACATCATGAAGCATCAGTAGCACATAAGCCACAGTTCACATTCTAAAAACGAAATAGATGTGATGTGATGCCCAAATGCGGTTTGGTTTTGGTTGTAGTTTGGTTTTAGTACCATATTATTTTACTATAACCTTCACACAACAACAAAACAATATAATATAATATATATCGTTTGAGTAAGTATTAATCGGTTTGTGTTGGACATTAAGACGGATGGATTTGTATCGTGTGCTTAGCGTAACCTTATCTTGAGCAAGATCATCTTTGTCATCATGCTCAGACCAAAATAGAAATAAAATCTTTGTGTCATGCAAAAGTAAATGCTACCAGCTACCACCACCAACAAAACATGTTAAGTATGTTATGACTCTTAAATAACAGGAGAGAAACAAGACGATGGTGATGCATTTTAAAATTTTAATTCTTCAATGATTCATCTTCCCTGAAGGAAGTAAGTAAAAGTAAGTTGATTGTAGCAGCAGCTGGTTATGACAAAATATCAGTAGAGGATTTTTTCAATCCTTTAAGAATGCCTAAAGCCAAAGTCAAGTTGATGTTGAGCACACGGGAGATGATATAATACAGGAGCATCTTGGAATCTTAGCATGAGCCGCAATTACAAGACACAGGACAAGAACTACTGAATCCATTATTCAATCTTGTCAACTGTCTTTTGTCTGTTTTAGATACATTTTTTTCTTCTGTGGAGGAGATTGTCAATCGACATGATGTAGGATTCTTTCGCTCGGGTTAAATGGATAAGTACGTGGAAGTCTTGAAAAAAAGAATTGATTTCGCTCAGCTCAACTACAACGCCAAGCCAACTACTCCTTCTGGCTATCCATTACATTACACATGGAAACATGGAGTTTGAAGGAATTCCCTTGATTGACAAACGACAAACGACAAACCTTCATTGGAATTCTGATCTAAACGAAACGGTAAAGCACAAAAAGGGTAGTTGAGAGAAAGACGACTCATCATCATCATCATGTTCAGGAAATCATTCTGCTCCTATATATCTATGTAATCATGATGGTTGTTTCTTATTTTGTTTCTTGTGCTGCGTCATTTTTTTCATGTGAAATCTATAACGAAATCAAGACAAGGGCAAATATAATATGCCATGCCATGATGCCGTCAGCAGCCACGAGGGATGATGATGAAATTTTTCAAGAGGAAGAACAGAAAAAAATACTACCTCTTTCATCCTTGAAGAATAATTTCGAATAGAAGCTGGACAATTTGTTTAATGTTTGTTGTCTTCACGTTGAATATTTCTTTGGGAGCTGCTAGCTGGAGTTACTCAACTTTTATTTTTATTTTATGAGGTGACACTTTTCTTGTTATCTTTTTATGGGTTTTAGCTTTGTGACGTTGACGTTGGCCATACCATACCGCGACCTTTATTCACATTCACCTGGTTTGGTTTGGTTTGGGTCCCTTGCTTATTTGAGTGGGTCAGTTATGTATTTTATATCCTTCGCGGACTCCCTTTTACTTACTCACTTTTCAAAGAAGTTTTTCCTGTCAAAGTAAAAAGCCGTCGGGTAAATTTCATTTGCTACCAAATTCAATTTTGACCTGCTTCATCATATCATAGTTTCAGGTGAACACATCTGTTATCCACATCCTCAAAAAATCTCAAATCTTATCAACATCAAAACAAGACGCAAGACAAATTGTCATTGCGATGAGCCATCACTCGCCGCCAACGAAAGAGAAGGTTTTAAAGGGGTAGCTTTTTCTTCCTTGAAGATAAATGTCCACGAGATGTTTGTCGGATGGGGGTGATTTGTGTCATTGCCTTGTACAATCTACAACTAGGCTCCTTGCATGCAAGAAACGTGTAGGATTGAGTGAGTGTGTGTTTGTGTGTATACAAAATATATGTACGAGCTTAGCGACCGAGGGTGCTTTTATTGACTTTCTGCTGCTGCTTTTTCTCCAAGTAAAACTTTTACTTTGTATTTTTGTATCCCTTTACTCTTGCGTTACTACCGCACCGATCTTTAAATGATCTTGAGAAACTGATAACTTTTTTAAAATGACGAGAACACTGCAAACTAGACTAATCTTTGAAAGCATGAATTATGTACTCCAAGTTAGTTTCATGATAAGTATTATGATATGTCGGCTATCCAGATCAGGTTTCAAAGCACTTCCGCTTGCTTGTTGTATCGTTCGTGACAAAAAATATAAACCTGTCAAGACAAAACACATTCTGAAGGTTGAAGGTGTATGAGTAACGTACGATTATGAAAAACGGAAGTCAAGTCACCGGTTCAATGTTCAATCTATCCAACTATCCAAGCAGTAGCATAAGAAGAAGAAGAGCCGTTCGCAGTCATAATTTATTTTAAAGAAAAAGGTGAGACAAATCACCTTTTCAAGCTTCGGACATGCTCACCAGATCATTTTAGCTTCCACCCTTCTTTTTCCTCATTCTTTTTATCCATATCCATAAGTTTCTTGACTTGATGTTTCTGATCAATGCAATGCAGGGAGTTTCAAAAGTTTCAATCGTGGAATAAATATGAAGGAATGTAATGTATGGTTCCCTTTCAAACAAGTGAATTTTTATGATCTCTCACAGTCACTATTACTCACTCAGGATGAGAATGATCAGGCAGGCACTCAGAATCAGTCAGACCCTTTTTTTCCTTTTGTCCAAAAAGTAGGATTCCCTTAAATGAAAAATAGGCAAGGTGTAAAAAGATCAAACTACAAAACTACTACACAGCAGCCAAAAATAAATCCAGAGGTTAAAATTCTTTTTGTATTTTTTTTTCTTCCTCAACTAACGTAACCCTTTCTTTTCTCCATTGTTGGATAACTGTAACAATGAGCTTAAGCTAACGGAGTAAAAAATGCAACTGGAGCTGAAGCTACGCTACTTTACTAACTAGACATATTGACTTTGGAATTTCTTTATATTTTTTATATTTTTGTTGTTGTTGGCTTCCCTTCGTCTACCTTTTCCCTTTACTTCCCTTCACGCTCTTTAAGAAACATTTTTACCAACATTTACACAAACTTTTGTGTGTTTGAGGGAGATCTCCAACCGATTTTTCAGTCACTCAGATCAGACTAAAGTCTAAGACCAAAAAATGAGCAATCCAACTATCCAACGCACCACATCGCATCGGGTCTTCATGGATGAGGTCAGGGTAAGATGGGAAAGGGTCAGAGTCAGAAACTTACTTTTTCGTAAGAGTAAAAGGCTCTCTCACAAACTCAGTATAGAAAAAAACTGACCCCCTCTCAAGTCATAATTCATCTCCAAGTGAGTTTACATTAAACGCTTGTCACTTTACTTGTAGTTTATATGTTCAGCTTGCCAACCCAAAAAAATGTTGGATTTCATTGCCAGTTAGAAAATAAATGCACTGCACACAGTCAACTCAACAAGGAGATTTGTCTATGAGATATTTTCATTCCAATCCACTATAGAAATAAATGCAATTGATGAAATGAAAAAAAAGATGAAAATTGAAATATTTTCTGAGCATCGTGGATGTGGATCATAGCCAAATGATAAACATATAAAAAAGAAGTGATACATTATATTTTTATATTTGTATTAGCTCTAACGCTAACGCTAACTCAGTGTCTATTTATTACATCATGTTTTATACGTAGTTACTAAGTAGGTCAAAAATTCGGTTTTGAAATTGGATGATGATGATGATACATTTGAAACAAAAAGGGGAGAAATTTTAAAACTTATTGCAGGTATTCCTGCAGAGAACCATCATACATTTAATTTCATTCCATTTTAGTTGAAAAACGTATGATCGTCATCATCATCATTCCATTTATTCTACTTAGTTTGTTGAAAGATTCCCATGTATTTTTTCATCTATTCTGTTCTGCTCTGCTCAGCATCAGAGAAATGAGAGAGAAAACTCCTAAATCTTATTTTTTCCCGTGGCCCAACAACTCTTACATACATTCATACTCTAAAACTTTGTGTATTTATTTGAAGGTTTTCAAGGATTAATTAAAGTTTAGATTTACGAGCCTTGTTTTATGTTGATTATGATTCACCTGTCCGCACCTTTGCCATGTTTTGTGTTCCTCGCACTAAATAACATGTAAAGAAAAATATGGAATTTTTCTAGTACATTCCCATTCCCATTCTTTCTTCTTCACTCTTGAGTAAGTCCAACAGAAATTGAAATAATCCCAACGAGCACATCTCTTCCCGTCTCTTTTTCAGCACAATTTCTCCTTTTTTCATTTTTCATCCTCATCAGATTACTTATTACTTATGTATCATCATGAACTTTCATCGTAAAGAATGTCCTGTGAGTTGTGTGCATTATTTTCTACGAATGTAAGAGAAACTTTATGTAATTTAATGGACAAAGGGGCAGTTCAGTGTGTTGTCTACAATCTACTTTTTCATACATATTATTTTTTTTGCTTGAGTTCTACGTCGTCCTACGATCTTTTTGATGGCATAGTCAAATTGTCCAGTCCAGTCTCAGCCACTTCTGCTGACTAAAATCAACTTTCGTGAATGAAATGAAAGGGTGTGCAACTTGTGCATGAAGAATAATCTCTCTTGATGATAATATGATGGTTGAGCCTGAGATTGAGCTTGAGCAGTTTGCCCACCACAAAAATGTTTTTCTGTATGAGTTGTACTTTCATATAAAATATATACATTTGTACATAGCTGGTTTGGTTAGAGGAGCAGTAAAAAATGTAATATTTTTACTTTTATTATTATCATTTGTTATATCATTATGGTTGTTCCTCTCTTTCTTTTCGTGTACTTTCATAATGGCCATGATGTGCTAAACGAGTTAAGTTTTTAAACGGCATGGTGCAGGGAGTGTGCTCGCCAGTGTACTTAATATAATATATAAGATGGTTGTGTTGTGTTGTGCTCATACTCACTCATTCTTCTCTCATTCTTGATTCAGAAGGTGAGTGCAATTTCTTTTTCCTTCTTTTGAAAACCATAAATGATGCATTAAAATAATGTATAGTCTTGAATTTCAGTTTGAAGACAAGCGAAAGGAGGAAGACAGGTAGTAAGTACCTTGTACATGGGAGCGACAATGTATTTTATGAACAATGAAAATGCGTATACCTCTCTTTCTACTCTTTTTCCAAAAGTTTATTTGTGACAGGAGTTCATTGATAACCTTCCTAAGCTTCCCTCGCAAATAATATCTTGTACAGGCTCGTTACAAAAAAAAATTTGTACAGTTTTGATGCCTCTCTGAGAAAAAAATGTTGAAATGAAATAAAAATAAAATAAATGGTAAATTTGAAATTAATGCATTTTTGTTTATTATGAAGTTGTACACAAAAAATGTAATGTAGAAAGTAAAGTACATCGTTTCGTATTGTACATACATGTCGATTTGACCTGTGAGCCATTCATTTTGATTGTTTGTTTTGGAGTTTTGTGTACTTAACCAAGATATCATAAAGGTTTAGGATTTGAAATGTCACTTTACCCAAAAAAAATTATGTGGTTTGCCAACAGATTCATCTCATTTTAATGTCCTTCCTTTTTATATTATATGAACAAAAACAAAAACCGTTTTTGATTTTAACCCCAAATGTCCAAATAACTATCTTGCTAGTTATTTATTTCACATCCCATTATGTTTTCTCCACATCGTCAATCGTCATCATATCCTCGGTTAAAATGAGTCGTAAAGATAAGCAAAACAGGGAAAAAGTCTCTCTCAGGTTTACAAATTTACAAGTACCGTACAAATACAAATTAGCTGAAATGTTGGCATTAAAATGGAGACCGACTTCAAGACCACACACATTTTCAAATTATGTGACACTTTGACTCCATTCCACCACTCCATTTCTGCCAATCAACAAAAATGTCATTGCCATTTAGTGCAAAACAGTTTTAAGAAAAGGTCATCATCACATCACAAACATCAAAAACATCATGTCAGTCACTCCACATTATGTCCAAATCCCATCCAAATACAAAACATGTCGTTTGAAAATCTGTTTCTCTGAAATTTCTCCCATCCATCCAAATCTACTTTCTTGGCGAAATGGGCAAACCCTTCTTTTTTAACAATTTAACAATCACATTATTACTATTTCACCTAATATATCTCATCTCATCTCACTTCCAACCAACCAACCTCACATTGAGAGATCTAGATAATAAAACTATCTGTTCTTCTCATTCTTTCTCTCTCTGTCGTACATCACATCAAACATGATTGTTTTGAAACCCGATCTCCTTTTCATTTTTCATGAATGAGTCCAAATCAAACATGAATTGAATTTAAAACTGATTCAAAATACTATTTAGCATACAACCAACCAGATGAGCCAAAGCCAAGCCAGACTTCATTGTAGATTATAATATTATTGTAGCTCCCAGCAGACTTCAAGTACTTATCGCAGTATGACTATGTAATTATTCCTGCTGATCTAGACATATTTTTTTTTGCAAAATGAATAGTTGATAGTATCAAAACTAAAGATATCAAAAGTGTGTTTCTTTCCTCTTCATCATATTAACATTATCAACTATCAACAATGAGAAAAGTAACGAAACAACATACAAAATACATCATTCCAAGTCCAACTGAGCCTAAACATCTCATCTTCGTCGTCGTAACGCAACATAACACTGGTTTGGTTTTGGTTCTTAAGCTAAATTATGCATTCAAAAGTACAAACTAATTTGTTTGGTGTGTGCTTGGTTTTGGTTTGGTTTTGCTGATAGTAAAAGGAACAGATGCCTAGACAAGCTTCAGAAAGTAAAAAAAATTATATTATGTTCAATATTCTGTGAAGAAAACAGGGACAATGAAGAGTTTGAGTGCCAGATATATATTTTTTCATCACACAGTTGGTATGATATGATGGGTTTCGTCTGCTACATTTCTAATATTGCTAATACATTATATTAAATGTTACATTAGAATTGTCCTGTGTTGGATGTTGGATTGGATGGGATTGTTGCTGTTACAAGTTACAACCATTTACATCTCCACTCTTGTGTTGTTCCTATTGTTGAATGATGACGACGACGACGACGACGATTATGTTTAGTTTGGTTTTGGCTTTGGCACTAAAACAAAAAGGGAGAAAGAAAAAAATCCACAACTGCGATTAACAAGAATGTCATACCTGAGTGGAATTACCAATTAACATGAAAGAATACTAGTCAAAATCAACCTGTAGCTGCTGCTCTTAGGGACTTGACTATAACTGAAGCCCAGCATCATCATCATCATCATCCCAGTCCCAAACTCAATGAATGTAAATGTAAAGTAAAAGATCTGTTTTGCTTATAGATCGTTATACAATGTGCACAAATATATCTTGCATTGACTTCAGCTTGAGTTGAGTCGATGTTGATGTTGATGTTGAAGTTGAGCAGCTACGTGTGTGTGAGTGTGTGTGTTCCTCCATGCATTTTAAATAGCCAGTTTTGCATTTGCTCTTCATTCTTTCTATCCAATTGCTTTTTTCAACCCTTGCTTTGGCTTTGGCTTGCTTTAAATATGCCATGAGTGAGTTGATAAGTGTGTGATAGTTGATAGTAATTCTTGTACGACTATGGGTGAGTTTTTTGAGTTTGAGCTTTTTATTTCGCCCAAAAAATTTAGATTTAAACTTTCAACAATATCTAGGCAATAGGTCTACAGATCAAAAATATTGTGATGATGATGATGATGATGATGAGATGAGGGTAATTTTACTCATAGGTACTTTCATGAACACATCACATCATGTCATGTCACATCCAACTGATCCAACATCCCTTTATATTCTATTCATGCCAATAATATTTAAATAAGATAGATAGATATTCTAATCTGTTGTGGAAAAACAGAAACAAGAAAACAACTGAAGAAAAATACTGGCCAATTGTTGAATGCTGAATATTGAATACAAACTAGATAAATGTTCAGGAAGAAAAACATCTTTTGGTAATGTGATGTGATGATGATTTTTTCCAAAAATAATAAAATCATGTTTTTCTAAACTAAAAGGTGCATAAATCCCTGTAATTGAAGTTTTTACATGGCCATTTACTCTTAATCCACTAGCCAAGCCAGTTGGTTTTCGTTTTCGTCCTCCTCGCTCGTCGCTGATATCATGCAAGTTGCAAGTAACCCGCATGCCGCATGATTATCATCAAATCACGTAAATAATGTAATGTAATTCGAATGCGTAATTAAACTCAAAAAAAATTAAAGGAAGACCTTCACACACTTACTCTTTGTAGCAAAAAAGCAAGAACATACAACAGAGAGAGGAGAGCAGATGACGAAAAATATTTATGTTTTTAACGACATCATTTATCATTTGCGACGTCCAACGTCCTCATAACAATCATTCATTCATTCCAGTGTGTTGCAAATTGGTAAAATTACTCACAAAATAATTGTTAGAGGGCCGGGTCGATTGATTTCATTTGAATGCAATTAGTAATTACTTATCAATAACGTTTTTGAGCTCTCTTCCCCATTCAATGTTGAGGTGTGTGTAATGTGGCAGCATAAGCCAGAAATCATGCAAATTTTCTGAATACAAATTGAATTCTCCTATCCAACCCTGTCATTGCTAATTCACTTTATCTCTCTTTTAACTACAACTACAACAACAAGCAAAACACAAAATGCAACGAGGATTACTATCAACTATATTGGATTGAATTCATTTACTACTTTTTTTTAACTTTGTTGCACTTTTTGTTTTTTGGCACAGGGGAAAAATATAATACAACTACGACTTGAGGCTGTGCAAATGCAGCAATATATCATTTTTTGAGTTATTAGCTCATACATACTTTATGGCTCGTTATGGCACTTCATAATGGGATATCTATCACACAATATTGAATATATAGAGATGTATATATAAATATAATAAATATTATAATAAAGCAATGAAATTTAAAAAATGAATTGTGGATTGGATATGTGGAATGGAAACTCGTTTTTGGCTAGACCTATTAGACTAGAGTAGACGTAGAGGTACTTTATTTTACCATTGTTAAAATTCTGGGGAGTACACATTTATTTCGAATTGTTTATCACATTTGTTACATTGAATAGTAAATTCATTTATGTATTTCATTTCATTTCGTTTCTTTCATGTGTCCTATTGTTAACCGGAATTGAACGTGAACGTGAACTCTATACATCACCTAAGAATTGGGACTTGCGGATGTTGAAGTTGGATTATTTGGATTTTTTGGATGTGCTTAAGATTAAAAGCAATAAAGCAGCTGAGAGAGAGAAAAATTCCCATTCCCCTTTTTCCAAATGAAAAACAAATAGCGGAAATGGCGTTGGAGTCAGTCAGTATAGAAAATAGATCGTTTTGAACATTGAAAAAAAGAGACTCAATAACTTCCTGCACCTTTCCCATTAACTAAAATAAAGGAATAAGTCACCAAAAGATCAAAATTGAGATGATGACGGGACGGGAGAGGACAACGCAACGCAACAGTAGCGATAGTTAATGTAGGATAGGATGTTAGAGATCGTGATGGTTTAAGTGTTTTTCTTAAACCTGATTGTTCTCAATATGCATTGTCTGGTTTTAGTTTTGGCCCTATCATATCACATCACATCACATCACATCGTATCGTTTAGGTGTTCAAACAATCACCTTTCAATGAGGTAACGTAACGTAAGTAAGTAAAAATGTAGACGGCAGAACATGTCGTTAGGCCCAAGAAAATTTGTAGCAGTAGTTTAGTTTAGCTGAGAAACAATACCGGATGACGTTGTGCCAAGAATAAATTTAGAACCCAAAACCAAGCCAAACTCAAACGTGTATTGTATTTGTATGGTCTTTAGTTTAGTTCTTTTGAGAGAAAATCATGATGATGATGATGATGACTGAAGTATGTGTGTGTGTTTGTGCATCAATGAGTTGAGTTGTAGGTACGGATCTATTAAAACAATACAAATTTAAGCCTGGCCTGGCCTGGCCTAACTTGACATTCAGGTGGCTCACCATGAGCTCTTGTTAAAGAGATGGATTGTACTGTACCGGAGAAACATTTGGAGGTCTGTCCGTATATTACATGAGCCATTCCATTGTTCTAAGCCATTGAACGGTAAAAAATGGATGGTAGTTGGTAGTTAATAATAAAACAATATGGAACTGCTCAGAAAATGTGCAGGTGGAATGGAATAATATTGGACGGAAGCAACATCACACTCTGCGAAAGATTATTACTATAAAAAATATAAATACACCACCCCTTCAAACTATTTCTATTGTTTTCTATTTTGTTATTAAGAGCTCTAGAAGAAGCATCGCATCGTTGAAAGTTGTAGCTTACAGACGTGATGATGACTTTAATTAGAAAATGTTGGGATGGACGTCCATGCCATTCAACGGTCAATATTATTATTTCCGTGGAAAGATGAAAGCAGCAGAGCAATATTTTTCTTGGCATTATACATTTTAACATTTTTAACTGGAGGAGAATATTTTGCAACCATTTACTTTTGATCTCAAAATATGTACATGGCGTTGCACCACAGCGGAAAGATTTTATCAACTCCACCACATAATAATATTTTGTTTGATGGCGTTGAAACATTGCATTGGTGTTGGTGTTATGTTGGTATAAGTTGTGGGTTGATGTGACGTAATACCAGTGGCAAAATAAAGTAATGGCTTACTCATTATCGGAATGATTATCACTGAAAAGGCTCACAGAAAAGCTCAATTAGCACGAGCCTGATAAAAGTCACTATCTTTGTGGAACACCCAACAACAACATCCACATCCACCAAACCACCACCACCACGAAACATATCATCCTGTAACTTATCTCCACACAAAAAAACTCCTCTACATCAGTCAGAGTTTGTTTCAAGCCAAGTGAAATATGTACAAAGAGCTAAAATATATGGGACATCAACAGCCAAATAAGACGCCATAATAAGTATCAATATCACATCACATCAGCAATCATTACCTTCTTGAGCATTTATTTTTTTCTCGAGAAAGTTTAGTTTGTTTGGCTACGTCATTAGAGATGAGATGATAAGTTTGAGCTCCAAACTCTAACATCTTCAACTCTTAAGTTTCTTCAATTTTGCGTTGTCGCCTTCTTCCACCAAGAATGATATGATATGATACGATGCCGTGCCGGCTGCTGCTGTACTATGAAAGTGATGGGGATGATGATAATATGATGGTGTGCTTATGTCGTAAAAACCTTTTTGGGCTTGGTTAGATTTTTTCAGGATCCATTTGGGAAAAAATCACAGCAGCCGCACAGGGGTGAGTTGGGATGTGGATGGATGTATTCTCATGACGAAGCAAGAACAAAACCCGTGTGCAGAAGAACAAAATGTTTTTTTTGCTTTTGCCGACCGAGCATCAATCCACAATCCAGCGTGTTTAAATCTTCTTTTGGCTTTGGCTTGTGCTTTCTTTTTCAAACAATTGAAATTGAATTTAAAAAGTTAGTGGGTAGGTCATCCTATCCAATATTTAAGGTTATCATTAGAAACAATCTTTTGCATTTCATGTTCTTCTTCAAGAGGACGATATCCGATAGCTCTCCTATTCAAAATTCAACTTTGCGTATGTTCAACGTCGTCCGTACGTTATTTGATATTCGATCTTCTTCTTTTAGCTTCGGCTTTGGTTTTATTGTTTAAATAAAGAATGGCATGGATGATAGTGATGGGTAATAAAAAAAACTGCAACTAACAATGCAACAGATAAACAATACACTTATTTTTTTGGCGTGAGTTTAACATGTTCATTTCATTCTCATGTGTAAATTTTCACTTTCTTCGGTGGTGGTGCTCGAAGAAGTAGTTGTAGTTGTGGTCGTGGTCATTCTCTGCTCATGTGTGAAATGGTATCTGTTTGGTTGTGTTTTGTTTTGTTGTGTGGTCAAGTCAAGATAAAGTTGTGATTCATTAGTGCATTTTGCTTTGGCGTATACCTATATCAATTTCACCAAGTTTGCAATTGTCATTAGCTCCAGTGCTCGATTATTCACATGTCTGAATGATTGGGATTGGAAAGAAAGGAGAATGAGAGTGAGGGAGCAGAGGGGCAAATAAGTTTGTGAAATCATTTTTCATCGTCTTGTGAATTTCAGAGGAACAACGCAGCTCATGCTTTTGTGCAGTTAGCGACGGCGTCGCAGAAATTAGCCGGGCGTGGCTTGGTTTGGCTTAAGCGAGATATTATTGTGCTAATTTTTGCGCCGCCGTCGCCGACTGCACGAAAGCATGAGCTTTATAGTATGTATAAATATATGAGATTTTTAAGCCGACAACAAAGACTTTTATTTTATGAATAAATTTCGCTTATCAGCATTAGCATCACCATTTTGTATTATTTGGACTGCTATAAGACTAGTCTAAATTCTTGATAAACCGGGAGGACAACTGTAAATTTATGTTGAAAAATCTTCTCGTCTCAATTTCATACTGGGATTGCCCCAATCGTACCCCAGGCGACTTATATATATTTCGTAAAAAAATATTTTGTCACCCTCTTCAGCACGCTCTAATTATGCGATGTTGTCGACCTTGATTTAATGCAGGAAACCAGATATGATCATCATCAATCTGCAATGAACACGCATCCATAATTCATACCAATAATAAAAATTTATAAACTAAGTCAGTAGTAGAAAAGGAAGTGAAATCAAATCACCAAAGCCAATCCATGCATCACAAATATGATACCTCTTGGAAAAAACAAAAGTCAAAAGAAGCATGTTTGATGTTATTATTATTCTCTCTCAATTTTTTTCCAGATTATTTTTTATTTTCAATTCAATTCAATTCTTCGACCATTATATTATTTTTGGACGAAAACCCTGGCACGTCTTCTTTTATTTTGTATCAATAAGGAGGATCTCCAATCCAATTTATTTAAATAACTTTGCATCGTGTTATGTTGTGTCCTTTGCGTTTTTACAGAGAAGTACCAAAAGAAACCTCAAGGAAAAAAATATACTTTTGTCACCATCAAACCACCAGCAAAAACCACCCCGAAAAGTCGTCTTGTGTGAATTCAATGTCAGAAAAAAAATGTTAATCACTTTCCAGAACATGATATTATTTTAGGATGGAATGAAAAATCGATACTCATCAACCTTGAAGAGAGTTTTGAGTTGAGTCGTTGGATGTTTGAAGAGTTATTTTCAATGTGCATTAAAATTAGCTCAAACTCAAAGCTCAAACCAAACCAAGCCAGCCTGCTGACAAAGACAACCTAAACTGAAAGTTTTAGTTTATGCTGAGCTTCTGCTCCTCTCTCTCTAATGTTTGTCGGTATGCTAATCACTTTTTGTCAGGCTTCTCCAAACTCGATCCTAACAAGAAAGAACGAGATATATATATATATATATATATATATTCACAATGGTGCGCGCCACTGCCATGCCACCCTTCAACTCTTCAAGTTTTATTATCACTTTTGACTTCGTCTTCCTCATTTCTGATGTGATGTGATGTGATGTTGTTCCATTCCATGAGAGCAAACAAATCGATTCAAATATATGCAAACGCAAAACAGCAGTCATTTTTTTTAAACAAAATCTATTTTGTTTTGTCTTCTCAATAAAAGAGAAAATGATACAGTTTTAGTTGATAGTCGCGCAACTTCCACCACACAACTTCGTTTTCACCTCGGCAAAATGTTCTTTTGTTCTTTTGTCTCGCAACGCAATGGAACGCAAAAAAGTACCTTAAGGAAATGAGTTTTCATGGTGGTATAATAAATATGGTAAGGTGAGACAAAGACGCCACTATCAATTGTCCAGATCGACAGGATGTCACAATTTTCTCGTCAAATTCAAATCAATTCAAGCGGAACTGAATTTAATCAATTTATTCAAGAATATGATCTAGCTGTATTTAAAATTCAATGTAAAATATCATATTATACAAATTTGGGATTCATTCTCAGAATCCTATTGAATTTATTACGATGACCAAGAAGATTTTGAAGAAGTTGGAGTTGGAAGTTGGAGTAAGGATTGACATCATTTTAATATTTCATGATGAGGAAAAGACCCAATTCTGATGAACCCGTTGAGCTCGAGCTTCTCAACTAAAAAATCATGTCAAAATAAAAAATATTGTCATTTTAAAATTTTCAATCAACTTTCCTTCTCCAGAACAAAGAGGGTTGAAGTGTAAACTGACGTTCTTTTCTTTCTTACATAAAATTTTATTTTTGCTCGATGCAAAGATGACGCTCGATGATTACTCCTAATTCCTTGGTGGTGCGCATGCTAATGAGCAGAATACGCATACATTTCTAAGATATTATTTTTTAAGCAATTTATTTTTAAATTTTAGTACGCAGCAGCAGCGGTTCAAGTTGGAAGCTGATACTTATCAACGACGAAACTTTTTTATTCCTTTCTGTTGTTATTATGTAGTTTGTTCCATATTAGCTAAGAGAAGAAGACGAAGATTTATTTTATGAATTGAATTATTATTATTTGTGCATTGGAATTTTAAATGTTGAATGAAAATTATTGAACATTGAGCCCACATCGACATGAATATGATCGCGACCTCCATTTACTGATGCAATTGACATGATATGACGCTGGCGCCGCGCATCACTTACTTAATTAGTTCCAAAGAGAATCGCTACCAAGAACTTATGATTGTATCAGGGTTGTTTTTCGACCTTTATATTTAATAACAATGATAATTATTCTCATTTTTATTCGATTAAATGCTTCCCTCTTTGTATTTACAATTTTACAAATATTTGCTAAACTATAGCGTCATTTGAAAAAAAAATTTAATTTTTTTATAAAGTCATATACACCTAGATCATGTTCTAATAAGTTATGCATCCGCTAAATTTCTCTATGTCATGTCACTTGCAGTGTGCTGCAACAAAGTTTTATTTTAATACAGCGATTTATTCATTTATTACACAATGGTGAGAGCTGGCGCTGCCTAACAAGGCAAGCCCGACAAGATTTCCCTGATGCCCGTCATCATCATGATCATCAAGCGGCAGGATCCCCATTAGATTTTCAAATTTCCTCTAAAATTTCTTATGCATGTGCATTCATTTATTACTTATGTACATAATTCGATCTGAAGAGGAAAGAAAGAGAGCAGAGTTTGCTTGCTTAGATTGAAGAGGAGGAATGAGGATGATGATGGCGCTATGATATACTTTAGTTTTAAGCTGTCTGACTAGCTAAGCTTGAAAACTTGATGATGATGATGATGCTGACAATGAAAATCTGTAACAATAATCTTCCGCCTTTCTTCATCATCTTTGTTTGCCTTGCTTTTTTCTGTTCTATTCTGTTGCAATCTCAAGTATTCAAGTATTACCCTAGAAAAGTTGAACTTTTAAGCAAAGCAAGACGGTTATGTTATGATGTGAAACTATTCTATTTTTGGGTTATGATGATGAGGAACAAGATGATGATAATAAGACATATTTAGCTGTTTTCCTGAGTGAAATCCATTATTCAAGAATGCAGCGGCGGAAACTTCCAGTAGTTGTCCAAGTCCAACGCCAACGCCAACCAGCATAATATATATATTTTTAGGGGGAAGCAATAATGTACGCACATTATGTATTATGTATCATAATGTACCATTTTTGTCATTGCCCCGAGTATTTTTTATTACTATTATTACCAACTATAAAAGACTGTAAAAGGAAGGAAAAAATATTTTGGAGGACATGGAAAATGGAATAATATTTTGTAACAATGATCATGATGATGATAATAATGATGCCATGATGTGATGCAGTAGAGCAACTATAATGTCCGGTGGGGGCAATGTGCGGTTGCTCAGCATTTGGATTTGGAAGAAGAAGGCGGAGGAGAAGTGTAGCAGCAGTGAAGTTGGCGAGCCTCATTGCATTTTCAAGGGCTGCTTTACAATTCCCTCTTCTTCTTCTTCTGACAGACAACAAGGGAAAAGAGGGGGTAGGAAAATCCCGGAGTAAATTCTCCTTGTATAACTTGAACGTCGTCGTAGTCGTCTCGTTAGTTTTGGCTCCTTTTGCAGAGAAGAGCTACTGGAATAATGTATGTGTAAGCTCGATGAATTTTCCATACTAAAAACTAGGTCGAAGTTTTAGTAAATTATTCTATTAGGACAGACACATTCATTCAACCTAGTCATTCATTCATTCATTCATGCAACATCTTCTTCTCTACTTCTCTCTTGTGGTTTGGTTTCGTTCCGTTTTCTGCTTTTACTTTAATACTTTTTGTTCACTATATATCCATATCCACATATCCACCTCCTCCTCCAAGTGTCTATGTTCAGTAGTTCATCCTCCTCTTCTCATTCTCATAGTTTTTATACTGTAGCCTGGATTTTATGCGTAAAATGTCTCATTCCATATTCCTGCTCTATTACTACCATTTCCTTTTAGCCCGTATAAAATGCACATAAATGCATGATGATCATCATCATTTTGTCAGGAGGATAATGCATGCATGCGTTTTTGTTGTCTACTTAAAAAAAGAAGGAGCAGTGGATTTCAGTTCGTTGTGCTCTCCCCGACGACCCCGCCGACTCTTATTAAAATGTATGGGATGAAAATCATAATGAAAATTACTGAATCTATGAAAGTGTTAACATAGCATAATATTTGTTGTGGCATGGCGTTGGAGTAAGGCAATGATGAGATTATTTTATTATGCATGTACATAAAAACTAACACCTAACCTTGACCGCTAAATACTTAACAAAATTCTGGTGGGAGCGAACAGCGAGCATTTACCTTCCTTATCACATCATTTTTGTAATAAATTTTAGGGAAAAAACCCTGACATTCAAAAAAAATTATATATATAAAAATGAAAACCGACGTCGAAGTTATCACTTGTTTATCAATTCATATCATCAGCCATCAACCCCCTCGTTGAAATGATATCTTGTGAAGAAATCTACACACTCATCCTGGGAGAAATTCTTGGAAATTACTAAATTAAAAAAAATCATTCCGATTGGGAAACCAAGATATGAACAAATTGATTCATAATTTTTAAAATATTTCCATTTAAACTTAAAATTTACACTTGTATTTTTATTTCTCTTTATATACCATCGAATTGGTTTGGTTTTCAGCGAATCATTACATCATTTTGAAAAGCTATCGTCACCTGTGACAGGAGGAAATGTATGTTCAGAACGAGATTTTTCCCGTGTTTAATGAGAAGCGTGTGGAGTGCAACACAAGTTTTGTTAGATATCACCGTAGGCGGTAGATATTCTCGTTGGTTCTCTCTCTCTCTCTTTCTTCTGTATTTTATTTTTCATTCGTATTCGTTCATCCCCGAGTGAGATTCAACAACCCCGAAGGAAGGATCGAGCATGTAAAACTAAACCAGCGCGTCACAATTATTATTATTTTTCAGCTGTGTAAAATAAAATGCAGGTATTTGAAAAGAAATTGGGAGATTGCATTATATTACATAAAAAGTGTTATTATTCAAGAAAATCGGTAGAACCAATGTGATCCAACATTACATTGCATTGCATTGCATTGATTGAGAAGAGATGGTGGGTAAAACTGCAAGGAAGGGCAGAAGGGTTAAACAAGATTCCGTATCATCGGAAAGGGTTGAAGAACGATCGTCTTTTCTTTTTCTCTTTTTTCCCATATGTTTGTTCTTGTTCCGTTCTTCTCATGAAAGCTCACGGGAGTTCCAATAAAATTACATAAGATCATTTTCATCTGACCCGATGGATGGGTCGTGAGATTACCAGGCAGGTTGGATTTGGGTTTGAGTTCAGGTAGGCAAAAATAATATGTGGCGTAGAAGTAAGCGTAGCGTAACGTAAGGTAACGCACTTTGGCATGCTGCTGTGTTCTATTGGAATTCGTTTTCGAAACCGATCATTTCCATCTTTTTTGTGACATATTGATGATGATACGGAACAGTTGCAGTTGAGAAAAATTCTATCATACATAGATTTATACCATTGTTGCAGTCATTTCTCAGCCTTTTCTTTTTTCTCTCTCAGACCAAACCAAACCAGCCCCCAAAAAATCAAAGGGTAAAAAAATCGGGTCGTTTCTTTGGTTTGGATTTGGATTTGGATGGTATAAGGAAGCTCTAGTTTTCATTGTAAAATTGTATATTCCCAACACCATCCATTCAATTTCAATGAACTTTTATTATATTGTGAGGTCACGGGTTGCATCCAGTCGACAATGGGAGGTCATCATGATAGTCAATCAACTGTTTTCCATTCAATACATCAATATCAATACATTTTATTTCATGTGACAATAAATAAATAGCCATAAAAAAGGGGTAAAAAAGGAAACGACACGGAGAAGGCAAGAAACTTTGATGATACTTTGATACGATGATGAGTCGTCGTGGATGTGAAACATTTTCAAAATATATCTTGTGTGAGTTTAAAGTTGGTTGACTTTTTTTCTTTCTTCCTTTCTTCAATTTTATGTGCTTTGAATTGAATTGTATGATCATTTCAAATTTTATTATTGCGCAGGTTCAATGAAAATGTTTTTGGGACTGGTCTGGGTTCTGCTCTGGTCGGGTCGCCGAGCCCATCACGTCAAAATTTTTGCTGTTTTTGGTTGCAGGGTATTCCGATGCCGATTGCAACTTTATTATCATCAATAGTTTTTTTGGGGGTTTGGATTTTTGGATGCGTTTTGTTGTGTTCTGCATGATGATGATGATGATGACTGACTATTATTTGCTAGATCCTGACCTGTGCGCACTAAACCGTGATATCCCTTTGTTGATTAGCAATAATAGAGATAAATAATCATTTTCTTGGTGAGCTAGAGTGAGGTTGATGGTTTCAAAAATTGATGTTATTTATTGAGGGGTCGTGAGTTGAGCATCATTCACTTTTGTGTGAAATTGGGTAAGAGACATTTTAGGGTAAGAAAATGAATCAAGTAATTTACAAAGTGTTTTTTTTGTTGTTGTGTGCAATCCTTTTTATCTGTTTCACACAACCTGTGGAGTAGTGGAGTACAATTTTCTATGTTTGATTAAACAATACAGATAAAAGTTTCATAATTTGGAGTCTTTCACGCAACTAAGATTTTGAATGTTGAATGATTTCAACGCCAGCAAAAATGTTTTAAAATATTAAGTTTAATTGATGACGAATACAGGTCTTGTAAAAATGTTGTAGATTTTAGTTGCGAATAAGTAAAATCTATGATTTTATCCTTTACAGCTTATTTTTTTAGTAAGAAATTTCTCCACCCGCATCCACAATCCACCACCATCAAAATCCCTGAAAAGTTGACAAGAAGCCCCGAAAGGCGACACAAGTATCGGGGAAAATTCACCAGGAACCACTTCCCACAAAACTCCGAGAATCTCTCGGTATCATCCTATCCTTTCCTCAGCCTCTCTCTTTGCTCAGCCTACCCGTTCCGGTGGAATCCAGAGTTCCCCCAAAAGTTGAGCTACTCAAAAGCACACGTTTGGTTTCCGACCGCTACCAATACCAGCACTACCAACCAGCAGCAGAATATAACTCTACAAAAAGAATGATTCACATCATCTCATCACATTCGCATTCGTTTGTGTCTCCCGTTACCCCTTTTTCATATCTCCGCATCATCCAGCCACACAATAAGCTACAAGATATGATAAGCAAACCTAACCAGCAGCTCATCCATGTTCATAAGCTTTTGCACATAACATAACATAACATAACCAAACCAAACCATCCCGTTTCATCATTTTATAAAAGAGGAGCAGCATCCATGCATCCTCTCACCAAGAAAACCAAACAACTTCTGACTAAACCCAGTCTTAGCTTAGCGTACAAACGTAAAAGCTTCTTCTTCATTTCATTTCATCTCATCTGCTCTCTCAAAATAAATGGAAGAAAGGCATTGTAAAAACGGAGCTGAGTAAAATGCATAAGAAAAACGTAACGTATCATATCATACCTGCCTTTTCATTTTTTCTCCTTACCTTTCCTTATAAAAGTGAGTGCACCATCTCACATAATATCACATCCCAAGATAACGAGTGAGCGGCGTTATGTTGTATCAATTCAAGTCAATGTAAAATTGTAAACTGGCACACACAATGTTTGGTGAGAGTGAGTAAAACACATGTACATAGAGTGCATCAATGTGTGAGGGTTGGCCGACCCAGGGTGGAGTCACCAATAAAGAGAATCCAATAGGGCATGCCAACTCTTATGAAAAAGGGTGGTGTTCTCAATGGCGCATTTGGAAAAAAGGTTGGATCTTTTCCTAGGGTTGATACTTGCTCACATCATCGTATATCAGTGAAAAATACATGGGGAAGGAGCGAACCCCAACTCGCTCTATGTTTCTTTATATCTTTTCGTGCTGAATGAGAAGATGTAAACGTGTAATGTAAATCTAACATGATCACATCACAACACAAGTCCCACAGCTTGAACAACTCAGTCACTTCTTGTTGGCAAAAGAAGACGAGTTGTGTTTTTTGTCGTTGCCTTTGCCTGGCAAACTAAGTATATTTACTACTACTTCTACTACTTCTACTACTGCGCCAGCAAAACGCTCAAATTTCTTGTTAGTTTCATTCCAATCCCAACCAAACAAAAATTCTTTCCCTGCCTTCTCCATCGCGTACACCACACACACACTCATGAAGAGCAAGAGCATCAGAGCTATATAGAACCCAATCCAATATCAAAATTGTGAGCTTGCTTACTTACTTACTACTTTACTCTCTTTCCCACTCTGCTTTTTCTTGAGAATACAAAATACAAGAAGAAGAACACCAAAACCATGAGAGAGTTGCGGAATATACACTGTTGAACTTGATCTGCTATATGCATGCATGCATGGTTGTTCACCATCCTTCTCATTGCATGCTGGACTGGATTGGATTGGAATCTGAGAAAAAATTCACCCCTTTACTAAAAATCAACCTGGAGAAGAAGATTCTTATTCACATTTTTCCTCCGTTTGGTTTGGTCTTGGTGCAGTAGCCTTTTGCTGTACTTATTTTAACAAGTAGAAGAAGAAAAAATATTGGAATATTAGATGTGTAGCTAACAACACACACATGAGCATGTGAGAGAGTCTCATCACATCACATCACATCACAAATACTACGACGAATACTGCTCCTGCTCGTAGTTGTTCTTCTCCACTTGGTCTCACTGCTGGATAAAAAGTATATCACATTATCATGTGTCTTGTAGTTGTGTTCTCATCAACGAAACAAAGTTTTTCCTCAACATCAACTCAACTCAACTCAAACAACATAACACACACCAAAACTCACCTGGTCACCTTTCAAACTGAGACACACACTTGCTGAAAGAGTGAAGTGAAGGACGCGAACGCCAAACATAAGAAAATCTGCAACAAAGTGAAATTATTAAAACACTGCAAAAATAAAATCAAAATACCAAAGAAAACAACAACCAACGTCAAACTTATTCAAACTTTCATTCCAGTTAGTGTGG
Source organism: Orchesella flavescens (assembly GCA_964034955.1). NCBI lineage: Eukaryota > Metazoa > Arthropoda > Collembola > Entomobryomorpha > Orchesellidae > Orchesella > Orchesella flavescens. The sequence goes on along the minus strand of OZ035958.1, from coordinate 1,877,484 downwards.
TTTGGTTTGGTTTGGTTTTTGGATTTTAGTTTGTCAACCAACTCAATTGCTGTAATCATTCTTCCGCTTGTCAACCTTGTTTCCGGGTTGCATGCAACTCTTGAAGAAAAAAAAGTCTGAAATATAAAAAAATTGCATGAGAATTTGAATTGACCCGTGTGACAACAACGCCAACAAGATTATCATTAGAATCTAAAAAGATAAAAAATGAGAACATTTTGAGTCAAACTTCAAAGTCAAGTGAGCCTTATTACACTCTACCATATATTTATTCAATTCACATCAAAATCACAAAAACCACCTTGCTAATCCATGTTGACAGTGAGTGCATGTAGATTGTAGCTGTAACTTTTTTTGTGGACAAGTTTAGTTGAGTTTTCCCTTCCAAGTTCATTTCATTTGAAGAAAAAATGGAACAGTTAAACGTCGTTGTGTGAAACTTTTTTGACAGTTGGACTTGCACCAATGTATGTTTAATGCAAGTTTGTGAGAGAACCGATAAATTTATAAGGGGTGATTTTGTACTTTACTACTTCCACCATCATCACACCGTGCACACGTTACACATGTACAAAACAAAATAGAGTAGAAATACTTTGTAAAAACAAAACACCTTGTTAACTTTTGAGTTACATTTTAATGTGAATTCTCATTTGTGCCAAAACCCATAATAATTTCGACGAATGTATAAAAAATCTAAAGGAACATAACAGCAACAACGAAGATTTTGACCTTAATCATCTAATTTATTAATTGACTTTGCCAAAAAGAAATTATAGTTTGCGGCTGACGAGCTATAAATAAAACTTTTTGCAAATGAGAAGAAAAATTATGAGAGGTGTACTTGTGTAACATAACATAACATAACATTGTAAATCCCAAAAAAGAAGACTTGATTTTCACAGTAGAATTTTACTTGTGTTTTTTTTAGCTGGCAAGTTTAGTTATATCTAGTTAAGTTTTTACTTTAGTTTCGTAATAAAGTTTAAACAGGAGCTTTGAAGCAGATCTAATCACCTGCTAAAGGTAAGCCAAACAAAAACATGATAAGATGATAAATGAAGAATAATATTATTCTAGAATACAAAACGAATACGATACGAAACAAGTTCAGTCCATGACCAATTCCCATCCGCGTAATTTCTGATTCAATTCAAGTTTATAAACAAAAGGGACACCGACTACCGACTTTGAACCCCTTCATTCCTCTTCCCGACACGTGTGTCATCCAAAATAAGGGGTCCAAAATTGAAACTAATTTTAATTCAGCTCAGGACTCAGAATGTAAACACACATTCGAATTATCATGCATAAAATCGCATGTATTGTGTGTGTATAGAATCAACCATAAACCAAAAACCATCAAATTTTTTAAGATTTTTTAAGTGTCACTCACTGTTCCATATACAGTTAGAATGAGAGAGATTGTATCAAAATCAAAATCAAAAAAAGAGAACAAAAAAAAGCCGCTAAAACAGTAGAGTTTATGAAGCCCCGCTCAAAACTATTTGCATAATGTTTTATTAATCAACGTTTATATGCGCATAAATGATTATAAATTTTTATTTTGAAGGATTCTCATTCTCAGTTCAATATAATCCACAATACAATACAATCTTTCTTCCAAACTTCTTTGAGTGTGGGCCAAGGGAAGTTGGCTCCAAAAAATTATTATGAGGATTGAGATTCAACTTGAATCAAGTCGACGTCCAAGTCGACTTTTTATGATAATTGAATCAGAAATTGCAAGAGCGTGTTTGTACATAGGTACAATTGACGAGATGTACGCGAGTATGGATCTGATCTATCACTTTGTATGTGTGTAATATGGTAGCAGTAGTCATTACACCACGGTTATTATTATTATTATAAGCGGCAAAAATATGATTATGATTATGAATCAAGTTTTCGAGTCAATGGGCTAATAAAAATTTTGTGTGGTTTGGTTTACACGCCACACGGGAAAAAAATTATTCATTAGGTTCATGAAATGATATGTAGTAATATAGTGTAAACAAAAAGAAAAATATTGAAGATAAGAAAATCATTGTTAATTTTTTTCTCCTGATGAGGACTTTGGAAAAGTCGAAACGTTGAATTAAATAAAATCTACAATAAACAAACACTCGTTGTTTCCCTCAAAATATTCTTTTAAAAAAGAAAATTGTAATCAGTGCAAAAAACATAAGCTTGCATGTTTTCTGTGAGTGTGTGGCATGAACAAGTAGCATGTACCTTCTTCTTCTTATTCATCAACTAAGCTCCTACTTTGTAAATAAAAAAGAAATATTAATATTATGTGCATACATGAAAGATATCAAAAGTTATAGTATTATTATTATTATTATGTTCTTTTCTTGTTTCGTGAAGTGTCGTTCATTTCATTCATTAAAAAATTATTATAATAAACAAACCAGAGATAGGATTACATTTATGAGTCGAATTATGTATTATCACCGTCAAACATGTGCATATTGTTTTATATGATCTTCAATCTGTAATTTTTTTGGTGAGGTATTGCAGCTGCATTACGCACTCATCTTTTCAACTATTTGCTTTTATGTAACATAGAAAGATTGAAAGATTTTAGGCATTTGAGTGAAAAAGGCAAAGGTGAAGAGGCGAACTAACAATAAGTACGCGTATGTATTATTGCTGCAGGTTTATTTTTTTCATCCAAATTCCAACACAAATCCTAAGATTTTAAGACTGTTTGGGTTGGCCTTCACACTTTTCATCCTCTTTGACTCAGACGACGTTGAAGTTGAGCAAAAACGAGAGTTTTAAAAAGTTTTTTTTTTTTTTTTAAATATTTTCCTTTTCGTCTTTTGTTGCATCAGTCAACATACTAAATGCAATGATATTATGTGACGACGACGAGAATGAGATTGAGAGTTAGTTTACCTAATGCATATTCATTTTCATGGGTCGACTTCGAGCTGTTAAAAAGAGTCAGTCAGTCAGTCAACATGGGTAAATAAATAATATATCTCTTGGTTCTCTTGGCGGTGGTTTGGTGGTGGCAGACATGTGTAAGCTTATGTGTTCATTTTTTTCTTCTTCTCTTGAGATGAGTTTTCTTGAAGTTAGTTGTGATGTATTAGTATATAGTTGATAGTATAGCACCAACCAGCAGTGTAATTCAGAAGAAGAATGTATGTAATAACAATGTAAATGATGTGCACAAACAATGAGCTTGAGTTGAGATAGAATATCTATGAACGTTGAAGTTGGTCAAGCTCGATTATCAAGCTAGCCTTTTTTGTCTTTGCAAATTGGGTAATTTAAGCTGAAAAGGAAAGATTTGCAAGTTCAAGTGATGTGATGTGTTGATGAACAGGTAAATCATTTTATTTGACATTGGATTGGAGTTTCTAACCAACATATATTCTTCATACATACATATTTTATATGAGAGCGCATCCCTCATATTATTTTGTATACAGAATCAAGATTAAGTGAGGCAGGTGAACAAGTGTCTGACTGAGCTAGTGAGAGTGGCATGGCTTTGTAGTGAGTGAAATGGCATGCATAAATTAGAGCTAGGAATTTTTTTGCTTAGGTTTTTTTCTTCTTCTCAAACGAAAATATGATATGATATGAGTAGCTTTAACAGCAGCAGCACCTTTTTTGCGTGTAAATTCCTGTTGTTCTCTCGTCATTAATTCTTGCGATTTACGTGTGGGTCTTTGTCAAAAAAGCCGTTGATTTGAAGTTTCTAGTCAAAATAGAAAAAATAATGTGACGGAAATTTTTTTACTCATACATGTTTATGCTTACTTTACATTAGGCAAAAATTTCTTGATGCTGCTCATGATAAAATGTTTGGTGTATCGTATTGTAGTTCTGATTTCCACCACAAAATTTACTTTACGCTTATATGCCTCTGATAAGCCGCAAAGACAACAATCAAAGCTTAGCAGCCAAATCATTTGAAACTCAAAAACCAAGTCACTGATCCCCAATATCTGGATGTATTCTATTCTTGGGTAACAATCAAATCTAAATAGCTGTTTTCTCATCGCTCCGACATCCAACTCACTACACAAACACAAATACGGGTGCTTGAGCAAATAAAAAAGGCTTAGAAATAAGCTCGACTCGTTTTTTTTTCGCAGGGCGAGTCTCACTAAAAATATGAAAAGCTTCATTCATCATTGTATTCCCTCAAGTTTGAAAGATATTACAGAGATTTTGTACAATGAAAACCTTTGTTGTTTATTTTATTAAGTTTTTTGTATGTTGTATGTGTACGCAAAATACAGTATGATGATGATTGAGGACCCTTCACAGAGTTGAGTAAAGTTGAGTTATGTTTAGGGAAAGATAAAAAGAGAGACCGCTGATTTGTCACAAAATTTTCGGTGACAGCCAAAAGCGTTGAGAGTGTGAAACTGTCTGAGTGAGAGAGAGAGTAAAGTAAAGTATCATTCGTGGCTAATTAGGGTCTCATTTCGCTATCATTTGGGGAGGAAAGATAGCAGGGAAAAAAATGCTCACGTAAGCTGGAGCTGCAACTGCTGTCACAGTCTCCTATGATCCTCCTATGGTTCTCAATTCCAGCTCATTCTTCACCCAGTCTTCCATGAAGTTCAGCAAAGCACATCGAAATAAAGTGGGTAGCAAAAGGGGGACTTTATTAATATTGATTGCTTCTCAGTATGAGTGAGTTGAGAGCCAGAACAAGAAATAATACTACTTTTGTAGTGTCTGTACAGCTCTACAGCTCATGTTTTATTTTCCCTCGTTAATATCATCAAAATACACAGCAACGTCTAAGTATATCCATGTATCTTTATGCATAATAAAATATAATATAAGCTTGTTTGGGTTGGATCGTTGGATTTGGATTTGGTGTTCCCTTTTAAAAAATTGATGAATTGGAAAATTTAACACACGGAGTGAGAGCTCGTCATTAGTTTCATTTTGGTACCTTTTATATTTTTATTATTGTAAAATTGTTACGCATTTTTGAGCAGTGGCTTGGTGTGGCGTGGTGATCTGATGAATTATGGGCACTCACTGAGCACACTGAGTGAGTGTTAATTTGATGAAAAATGGTGAGAGATGATCACTAAAAATGGGTGTAAGATTGTAATGATACCAATTTATTAGAACATCATGAATGTCAGCGTATCAAAAATGGGCTACGTTACGTACTTAATACCTAAACTCCTACTTTGTTATCTCTATTGTTTTGTCTACACGAATTTATGTTTAAGTTTTAAGAGAAAAACTGCTACCGTTTTTCCAACTATCAAGGAAAAAAAGGAGAGAACAACCGGAAATATTAATAAAGATAACTGAAATTACCTTGACTTATGTAATAATATCCAAATCCAACAAAAAAAATCATCATGAGGATTATTTATATATGGGAAGGTGGTTTTCTGTTGGATATCAGGATCAAGAGATCTCTGCCTTTTTTCCTTGTAATATTGTATTTGTAATATATAGTGGGAAATGAGAGAATAAAGTACAAACTATTCCTTATCAAAAATGGGGTTGATATGATACGATATGATATTAGTATGAGCATAAAAAGAGTAACAGTCCCATTGCCAACCCATTTTTATAACATGTAAACGTAAACTGATTCCTTTTGATAATGTGCGTGTCGACGTCGAGATATAGCAAGAAAAAAGAAGAATATAAAAACTCGTTGAAAGGCAGCATAACAAAACAAGAGCAAGCTCGTATTTCAGGAAAGGAATTTTCCTCTCTTGATAAAAGTGTATAAACTTCTGCTGCTGGAGAAATATGAGCTGTTGCCAATAATATTTTAGAATTAGAATGATGAAGAACAAGTACTGAACGACGTTGAAGAAGAAGATGATGATTATTTCTAACGCTTTGTTTTTCTTTTTTTCTCCTCTTTAGGGTTATGGGTGATGATGGACTACCGGGCTGGTAATGGAAATGAAGACATGAAGTACTTGATGCAACCACATCACCACCACACTCCATGGGATGTCAATCCATGGGGACAGGTAAAAATATATTGCCAAAATATTAATTTCACATCAGAGAAAATCATTCATAAACACCAACCAAACCAAACCATCGATCGACGTCGAACCAAAAAAATGCAAGATGAGTTGATAGTTTTTTTAAGAGCTTCAAATTTTAATATTGGATTTGGATTCTTCATTTTCACTCATTGCGTGCACGGGCACGAACCAATCCTTAGGACAAGAATGCTAATATTCAATAGAGTGCTGAAGGCATTTAATTTTGACAGCAGCAGCTTCAAATTCAGCTGGGCAGCAAAGAAAAAAAAGTTTAAGATATTTTACTACGCACATTCATCAGTGACTTCTTGCTGTTATGTGATTATTCTTTTTTTAACAATCAAAAGCCCATTGTTAAAAATCCTGAGGAAGCTCGGCCGTCGTCCAGGCCAAGCCAAACCAAGCCAGGATTGGATTATATTTTTATGAATGTAACTTAACGTAGCCTAAAGGGAGAGTAGAGTGATGTGATGTGCATGCAATATTGTGTGTGATAGATGGTTGATGATTGATGTGATTTGATGTGGCTCGTCGCGTTGTATTGTATTGTATTGTGCTTTGCTGTTGATTGAAGGAAAAATCAGGAGAGACCATTTTTACGCTTTAACTTTTTTCTTCACTTGTTTAACATTTATTTTTTTTTTACTTTGAAATGAATTTTCAGGTAACCTCACCACCTCTGCCAACACACCACCCCCATGCGCACCCGCATAGTATACCAACCTCATCAAATAACTCGAGTGGGGGCGGTGGAGGGGGAAGTCACCACCATGCGGCAGCCGCAGCCGCCGCTGCAGCTGCAGCGGCTAACCAACAAAACTCGAGTCAACACCATCACCCCTGGTCGTCCAGTTCTTACCTCAATGGAGGGAGTCCACTCCAACACCCTCATCATCATTATCCCCATCCGATGAATGGAATTCCTATGAATCCCGGTTCGTTTCTAAATAAATTCTTATACACAAAACTCATTCTTAAAAACATGCACATTTATATTATTATATAAGAATTATTATATAAGTTCCTCGATCGCTATTCACTATTCATATCATTTTTCTCACATCACAATTCACAATGCAATATGCAATGGGCCTGTCATCTCGATAACACTTGCTGGGCTAGGAAAACAGAAATGCCTTCATGTTCTGCTCATATCTTCACGTAGTTCTCCAATTCATCAAACTTTTTAGGAACTTGCTTGGGCTTTGGCTTTGGAGTTCTTTGGCTTGTCCGGCCACAATACAAAAACACATTCAATTCACCAGTCTTTTGTGTTTAGAAAAAAAGACGGAGCAAAGAAAGACAAGTATAATATATAGAGTAGATATAAGTAGATACGCGTACGTGCTATATAAGGGTTGGTTAATGAGCACGAAATGGAATTGATGATGTGATGTGCTCCACATAATAAGAATATTTAATTGTATCAAGCAACAATGAGCATGGGAGTAGGTTGAGGTATGTTAAATATGTACATATATACATACAATTTTATTCATACATAACTTTAAGAGTTAAGTCAAGTCAAGTCACACGCGTGTGGCATGTGGTGGTGTTTTTTTTTTATATTCTTGGTCTTTTAAAAGAGGAGATATATAAATATAAGTAGATCCCTATTGAATTCCATTCCATTCCTGAGCGTGCCTGCATTCATTAATTGTGCCAGCAGGGTGCTGTACTTCTCCAAACATATATTATGAAACATATGAAACTGGGCAAGGAAATAGAATTGAAACCCGTTCAGTTCACCGTTCCATTGCATTGTTCCATTTATGTTCCGGTTTTTGTCGTAGAGCAAGGCTCTTAATTACGGGAATAATAATTTTATTTTATCTGGATAATATACTAATCATATGCAGAAATGACTCTGTGCCACTCCAAACTCCAACGCCAACTGAAAAAAGTTTCAGATTTCAAGAAAATCAAGCTATAGCCAAGAGCTAAACTCAAACAAGGACAGAGTTTGAATTCATTATCCACATGGGGCAACTTGAACACTCTACCATTCCCGACCAAGACCTGGCCACTAATCCGATCCATTCACTCCGAACCTCAGAGTAATTGCAATGTTGACTTGTTGTTGTTGGGACGGAGTGATGGATAATGTATAGCTCAAACCATAAAATCCGGTAACGAGAGAAGAAAATAGAGGAGCAGGAATGTTGAATGTGAGGAGATGAATAACAGTGTTAATTAAGAAGGAGTAATCTCACGCTCGAGTTGCTCTCATTTGTTCATCTTTTCTATTACTCACTTTTGCTCATGAGCAGCAAGAGAGTTATAAAGGCAAATCCAAAGCCAAAACCAAGCTCACTCACTGAGCCAATCCATAGAATTATTAATTACACAAGAATGGAATGGAAGGGAACAACAAGAAGAGAAGAGAGCCGGAAAGTATGGTTTTAGGCACATAAATTCATGGTATTTTATTGCACTCAAACATCATATATAAAATGTAGGAGAAAGAATGTAGATAGTTTAGGGTTGAATGGGATGAGGTATGAGCATAGAATGAAACATGTTAGCTAGAAACATGATCATCATCTTCCTCTATCATAAATAAAACAAGTAAAACATGCTCGAGACTCTCACTCACAGAAAGTATAGTTTCGCATGTATACGTTTATAATTATGATTTCCAAAGATGATGATCGCGCGACAGATGTGCAGCATAATCATCATAATCATCACAGTCACAGAGAGCCTTCTTCTTCATCTCTTGCGTGGAATGTTGTCCTAGGTCAAATCCACCCGTCGCTTAGAGACCTCCATAACTCATCACCAGGCTCAGGGATCATGGACGTTCGCGGTCATGGTGATATGGAGGAGGACACCCCAACCTCTGATGACCTCGAGGCATTTGCCAAACAGTTCAAACAACGCCGTATTAAACTCGGGTTCACTCAAGCCGATGTTGGACTCGCTTTAGGTAAGATAAACCAAACCAATTTCCTTCCCTTTCCTCTTCACTTGAGATGATTTAATCTGTTAAATATAAAAAATAAATACTGACGCTGAAGCTGGCAATGTGTGCGGCGGTGGTGGTGGAATAAAATTGGATGGACAGTCATTCTTTTGTCGTTTTGTCCTTTCCTAAAAGGATTAATTTGAGCTATTCTCAAAGGAATATTTATCACCGTATTATATTGTATTGTCCAGCCAAGCCAGCAGTCAGCAAATTATCATGATGACTAGTCGCGAGTCCGTTCAATAATTTTGTGGTGTTGTTTTTTGGTGATAGGTACACTATACGGAAATGTATTTAGCCAGACGACTATCTGCCGATTCGAGGCATTGCAACTGAGCTTCAAAAATATGTGTAAATTGAAACCCCTTCTTCAGAAATGGCTGGAGGAGGCCGACTCTACGACGGGGTCGCCGACTTCCATCGATAAGATTGCTGGTAAGTATAGGTGGCATGTGTTTTGGCTACAATAATTGTTATACTAACAATTATTGTTATTTGATGATTTTGGACGCCAATATGTAATGCGAAAAATTATAAATTATAGTAAAATAATTGTAGATGATGTTGAGTTGTTGTTGGTATAGGTTGCAATAAAATTCTGAAGTTATAGTTCGGCTAACTAAAACGCAATTTTTCTCTCAATATTGTGTATTTCACAGCCCAGGGTAGAAAAAGGAAAAAGCGGACGTCGATAGAAGTGTCAATTAAATCAGCTTTAGAACAGCATTTCCACAAACAACCTAAACCATCTGCTCAAGAAATCTCAGCACTGGCAGATACACTACAGGTAAGAATTATACGCTATGTTATATCTTTTGCTTAGCTTTTGTACTAGATATGCATGCATATGCGTAGATGTAGACGAAGCAGTTCAATGTTCAATGCTTGCTCTCAGAATCTCTCTCACCCAAAGTGAAAATGACTTTTGACAAAAAGGTCTCCCAAGACCCAATTTGAGCCTTTTGAATATGAATACTCATAATGCTTTGAGCTTATACTAAATTAGCAAAACCCATGAAATACCCATATTCAATGATTTGTTCCGGATTTACAGTTAGAGAAAGAGGTAGTCCGTGTCTGGTTTTGTAATCGTCGTCAAAAAGAGAAACGGATGACTCCGCCAAATATTCCACCCGGTCATGAAGGGATGATGGGTCAGGAGCAAATGTACAGTCATCAGCATATGTCCCCTCACTCACCGCCAATGTTGTCGCCTCCCCCTCATCAACCTCCCCAGCCTCCACCTCATTCTCAGTCCTTGACAGCTCACTGACGTCTGCTTCACTCCCCCCACACACCTCAACAAACACTTTCCCAACAACAACAACCAGATAATTCGGATTTGGACCACCACTGCATAACCCCCACAACCAGAACTAGCAGTAATGGTACCTCCCTCTCAATCACCTCCTCAATTATAAACGGTGGGAGTAGCAGTAGCACTACTAGCAGCAGTAATAGTAATAATGGTGGCGGTGGTAGTCGCGCTGATCGTTCGCATAATCAGCAGCAGCAACAAACTGCTGCTAATCCTCCTCCACCACCACCTCATCGTCCTTCATCTTCCTCATCATCAAATTCATCCTCTCATCATTCCCACAACAACCAAAATCAGCAGCATCACCACCACCATCAAACAGCATCATCATCAAATCATCATCATCAGGCAGCATCGTCTCAGCAGCAGCTACAAATTCACAGTAATCTTCCACTTCTTCATCAGAATCTGCAGCAGCATCAGCAACAACGTCATCATCATCACAATCACAATCATCATCATCAGAGACAACAACAGCATCAACTTCACGATTTCTCAATCCATTGAGAGATGAGATGAGATGGTGATGATACGTATGAAATATAGTATGAGATGATGATGAGAGGAGAAGGACTAGGACGTTTACCTAAATGAAATTATGAACGTTGATGGTGGCTTCCCCAATTTTAAAAATGAAAAAATAAACAATTTTTTGTTTGTTTTGTGAGTTTCTACTACTTTTTGCGAAAGAGCGGAAATAATGGACAATTTTATGAAATGATTCTCTGTATGCCAGTGTTTAAGTAAGCCAGTGAAAAAAATAATACTACAACTATAACTACAACGTTTAAATATATATTCAGATATAGTACTTACTCGACGATACATACAATACAATACTACAATTTACAGTCTATACAATACACATAATTTTTCTAGAAGCCAAGCTTTTTTTCCAGATTGAAATGATGATTGAAAAATGAAATGCATGAAGAAGTTGCATACAAATATAACTTTATAATACCTATACACACGTACTACATCTACAGAAAGAAGAAGAAAAAATCAAGTTGCTGGTAGATGAACAAGAAGAAGGAATTTTTTTCTTGATATAAATATTTATTCTCAGTGTCGACTGTCGATGAGGTGGATTGGATTGGATTGAAGTGAAGATTCAAGCAAACAAAACACGTAGATAAACGGTGCTCCCATCAATAATAACATAACTCTTCCATTCAATAATTTTTTTGGTAGCCAATTTTTTTGATGATGATTAAGTAATGTACGTGAGTATTGTATAGGTGCAAAAGTTAATTGATGGTCTCCTCGTTTTAAAAGTAACTCAGTAAAATACATTATACATTCCGTTGAGAAACAATGATGCCGTTTACATATTTTTTAAACTTTACACCCAAACTCATCCACCCACACCAAATAATTAAAAGCCAAATGAATATGAACATACATGTAAAAATGAAAGACGCTTCTGAAGCAAAGGACGCTGAAAGTTTTACAGTTGATAAAAACAGAAACAACAGGAGAGCCAGCCACTGAAAGTTTTGTTACGTTCCAGTTTTTCTGTCATAATTTCTTCATTGAGTGAAGCTTTATTACATAACATAACATTACATTAAACCCGACCAAAAAAATTAAAGTCAAAAGTGCAAGTGAGTTTGAGTTTAAAAAAATCTTCTTCTTATTAACGAGGACGACGACAAAGCCAACCAAAATGAAACTGGGGGCGAAAGGAACTCTCAAAGTACATGAACGAGAACTACATACATTCCACATGATCGTGGTGACGGTGACCCTTCTTCTTCTGTTGAATTTGGTCTCAACTGCTGCTGCTCTCATCTCAACCACATTATTTCTGTTCTACAATATTACTTTTCTTCTGCAGCCGAAACCAAAACCAACCACCACCACACACAAAACATCCATTCCATCCATCATCAAATTCATCCAAACTTCAGCTTTATGTTCATCCCGGTAAAAAGAAAGAAAGAAAAAATGCATTTAATCTTTGTTGCTCAACGCAAAAGGTAAGCCGAGCTCTGATTTGTTAGTATATTGCACAAACCTCACACTTGTTTATCTCTTTCTTTAAAGAGATCATCTCACACAAAACCAATGATTCATCTCCGCTTTTTTTACTATTCACTATAAAAAAAATACGTTTAATACTAGGAATTTCAGCATACGATTCAAGTCAATTTGCAATATCAACTACGACAAAGTTAGGCTCCCAAAAATAAACAAAAACGAAGATTGATCATTTACTTGTTGCAAACTTAATTTTTGTTGTTGTTAGTAATATTACATTAAGCGTGTGTGTTTGTTTTTATATAATGATATAATGTGATGATGATTACACCCCCCTCAGTTAACGCTATATTAGTATTGTTATTACATTTAACTGTTATTACTACAATCATCGTTATGTGCCAAATTTTGTAGATCTTCTTTTTTTGCAATGATTATTACTATGAGAGTTGATGAGAAATATAGCGAGGCGAGGGCAGAGAAAGATTAGTAATGACTTAGTAAAACTCACAACTCCTGCAATTTGTTTGCAATTTTACATCATTTACATACAATATTATACTTCTATTATTATTATTATCATCATGTTGTGTAGTATACTTACTTATCAAAAGAAAAATAATGTTCGTAGGGGCAGAAATGATGAATAACTTCGTCGTAATACTTCACGTTTTTGCTAATAATGTCATCGAGAAAAAAATGTGTGTGTGTGTGAGGTAGACGACGGTATTGGAAGTGTAGAAAAGTAGTCATGTCATGTTATGTTGTGTTTATATTTCTTAAAAATGTGTGGGATCATCTGCAATGTAGTAGTGATAGGATGAAAATATATACATTCCATTTCATTCAATAATTTTTTTTATTTAAAGAAAAATCCAAATGATGGTCAGTTTTTAACTTTAAACCCTAAACAAAACGCAATACGTAAAATAAATGGAGGCTCTTGTACTTTCTACGTTCCATTATAATTTAAACAGAAATAATGGAAAGGAAAAGTAACAGATTTTTTTGTGCAGATAAAAAAACGTAATCTTTTATGCAAAAATGATTTCATTATTCATATTAAATTTTAAAAAAACTATCCCTAACTCTAATAAAACTTGATACACGTAAAATCGTAGGAGAAGTAAAAGAAAAATGAAATGAAAGAGAGAAAAAGCTAAAGGAAAAGGCAAAAAGAAAAGAGATGTTTCCCGTTTGATAATGGACTAGTCTTGTGAAGCCAGCAAATTTTAAATAACGCTAAGTACTTAATTATTATTGAAAATGAGCTATGTAAGATTAAATATTATTATGTATCATCAACATCATAAATATTATGATTCGTCGTCATCATCATACAATATATTCGTAAGATAAGGTTCGTAATATACACACATATGCATGTAGGCAGCCTAGAATTTAGTGTTTATAAAAAATTGTAATGTAAATTAATAGGCTAAGAAAATATAGCTAATGTTTATGTACTCGATGACTTATTTTTTAGGTTCGTAGGATATATCCTAAGATGTACTTAAATTTGTAAGTTTATTACTACTATCAAAACTATCTCGGTAAAATAATATGTAATTAAGAATAATTATAACTCGTAAGAATTTTATGACGTATGTTATAAGAACACACACACACAGGTCAAGTAAATGATTAAGTTTCCTAAAAAGAAATGATGTAAACGTCGTCATAAGGTTACAATTTTTAGTGATTTGACGATTATCAATGATCTGATCTGCTGTCGTCGTTTAATACACACAAAAAACATTGTATTATATAATATCCGTTTACAAAAACCTACTCTAGACAAACATGATGTTAGAGGAACACCAAAATATATAAACTATTCAATATTGAAAAAGGGATAAAAACAAAAACCAAGCAAACAATTTTCAAAAAAATCGTTGTAAATAATACCTAATCTAAATATATATATTATATATTTGAATTATATGAATATAATATATCTACAATATATATTGCAATTACTAAGTTTTGTTAGGAAAAAAGGAACAATTTGATGAGACAAATTTCAAAAGAAGGAAAAATACAAGAAAACGTTGAAAGCAAAAAAAAAACTTTTTTGAAGTCTGGTCTAGTTTTTTATCAACACAACCGTCATGAAAAAAAATTATTATTGTATCACTCTGATTGAGTTGCATTAGCACGTACAAAAGGTTTTAAAAACATCTTTTTTCTAATCACCTTCATATCTCATACTTTGTAGTTTATGTCAAGATAACAGAGCAGGAGTGAAAAATATATAGTTTTGAAAACTGGAACTCATATAAAAAAAATATTTTGTGTTATCATCATCATCATCATAATATCTTTTTATGTATTCACGAGAAGAGATGAGGATGAAGACAGGTTGGAAAAAGTTATTGCAGTTCTCATGATAAAAACTAAAATGATGTAGAGGACAAGGCGAAGAAAAAAATTTGCTAGACAAAATACCTAGCACTTCAACAACTTCAAGTTAAAAACTTCATCATCCATCTTATATGTCCCCCTGGCTTGGCTTTGGCTTTGGATCGACTTCGACGTCGACTTGGTGGTGGAGCAGCAGAGAAGGATGACAATAATATTACGATACGATGAAAAAATTGAGGAATTCAACAGACGAAAGACGAGGACGACGAGGAGATACGATGAGATTGGCAGCTCTCTGGCATTTTTTGGCAGTTCTTAACTCCGCATAAAATATTGTGTGTACTTGCAAACAGAAAAACACAACATGCAATTGAAAAATGCGACCAAAACCAATTGATATGTACGTAACACTTTGTTGTTGAGGAGAAGTAGTAGAAGCAGTAAGCAGTTAGTAAAATGGTATTTTAGGTAGATGATGAATTCGCAAAATGAAAATGTGGGGTTTTTGAGACACGCGCAAAAGGTTAGGTTAGGAATTTTTATTTGACATTTGAGGTTTTGTATGATATGAATATATAAAACGACGACGATATAATATAATATTATATTATCAAGTCACAAATCTCAATCTCAGAAGGAGCTGTTTATGAATATCTACGTTTCGACGGTGTACTCTTACTAATAATATTGAGAATTGGAATGAAATGAAACGGGTTCGTGGTGATGTGATGTGATGTGATGCAATGTGATGTGTTTCACTCTGCTCCTGGTGAAAACTTGATTTCCCATGCCATGTGACAGGAGAGAGCAATGAAATGATGAGCACCACTATCACACAACAAGTCTCGACGTCGACATTCGGTCTGACGGCTGGCCGGCTAGTTAGTTTGCATGCAAAAAAAATATTCGTCATGTTTTGTATAAACTATAAACACTCCACTCCACTACTGACGGAGATGAAATAGGAGACCGAGTTCAGAGTTCATGATACCATTGCAGAGCGCAGTTACATAATATATTATATAATTTTGTATTCTCTGTGGGATCAACAAACGAATAATATTTATAAGCAAAGTCTCTCTATTCTATTCTCTGCATGTTTATATCTTATATTATGTATTATTTGTGTAGGGAAAAAATGCCATAATATTTACGGGCGTGTTTCTTTCTCTCTACTATAGTATTCCAATAGTTTGATTTTTCTAGTGAACCCCTCAAGAAAGCACCCCATTTTTTTAATCACAAAAATTCCAGTGGTTCATGCATTTTTCTAGGCTGAGGTCACCACCTCATGCTGACTGGCATACTAAACAAAACACCCTGACACAAGCAAAGCAAGCCACCAGTAGTTTAATCTCACCAGGCAGGGCAAGGCAGGAACGAAAGCAGTTTCATTTTTATGCAAGTTGAATGTGAATCATGTTGATTTGATGGTGATTTTTTTTTCACCCGGTATTTAACATATGCATGGTATGGTATCATTTTTTATCAACCCTTTTTTTCTTCTCTTTTTCACCAGTCCGTAAAAATGTTATAATATATTGTGATTCTATTCATTGAACTCACAGTCAGAAGTCAATGGAGGAAAAAAAGCAATTCTATTTTTTCATCAGGGAAATATACAGGGTAATTGTGACCCGTAACTAATTGTGACGACGAAAAAAAATTTGTATAGGAAAAAAGTAAATTACCGGTTAAGTTTGATGATATTACCAAAAGGGTTCCGTTGAGTTGATTAGCATCGTCATCCTCATCATTTAAGTTAATGGAAGAAGTATTCAATTGGGCCATTAGTTTCATCACATCACATCTGAGAATTTTTTTTTCACAACAAATTTTGTTTAATATGTATTTGGATCGGTTCAGGATCAGTTTCAATTTTATTGTAACAAATGAGAACGAGGTGGAATGTGTATCAAATGAAAAAAAAAAGTTTTTTTTGACTGCCCTGCTGTGATCCATACAAATATCTTATGTGAAGGTATTAATATAATATAATCCAATGTAAAATCGGAAATGCACCGTCTTTTACGAGTTTTACCCTTACTTACATTTTATTTCCTTTTTGAAAATTGAAATGAAGAATCCTTTTTTCCTCTTCCTTCCTTCTTAAGTTCCGTAACTAACACCATACCAGTTTCATGCATGCAACAATGTCTGACAAGTTGGCTACTTTTATGAGAATAATATTTGAATGCATGTGAATTTATTCAACCGTGCATTTTTTTCTGACGACGTCAAAGTGCACCCTTGCTCATGATCATCATGTTCATGAGTATTACTATTATGGCTTTCTCTGGAATTTAATGCATTTTTCTACTTTTCTATAAAAGAAGGATGGAGAAGAGAAAAAAATAGTTACAACTGTAAACTCTAAGCTAAGAGGATAAACAAGTAAAAGGGAAGTTTGAAGGTTTGAAGGAAGGGAGAAAAAAAAATTCTCAAGCAAAAAATATCAACAGTGTTCAACAGTTACATAGTTTAAGGTGTACGATGATTTTAAAAGGGAGAAAATGATCTCAGCTCGTTTTCGTTTTGTTGGTGTGATCATGTGATGCGGGATTTTTCTCACAGAGTGAAACAACCATAAAAACAGAGAAAAGAAAAAAACACATAAAAACATTGTGCACCTTTTGTGCCACAAATATAAATGTAGATTGTATACAAAAAAAATATACCAATTCAAATTGGTTTGAATAAGGTGCCATATCACATGTGTGTGTGGATTGTGGATTCTACATTCGGTCGTCGGGGTTGTCTAATAATATAATATAATATTATGTGGTAAAGAATTTAAATGGAATATATTTTATACAGGGTTTAATATAATTTCGGTATATCTTTGTCGCTTTCTACTTACGTACGTTCGTACGTGTCCATGAGCAAAAACTGCTACTGCTTGATACCTTTTATACTTTTATCTAATACTCACCGGTCGTTTTTTTGATCAGACAGATGATTCCGTTTGTCCGCTGGTTTAGTTCGCCCTTAGATCTTGTGATGTGTATATTATATTTTATTGTCTAATGCCCTTTGTCACTGTTTCCTTCCCCTTCTTTCAGGGCTCCCTCTTCTGTTCTGTCCTGTCTGTTTGATCTCAATGAATTAGAGAAAAAAATATTTTAGTGGGCAAAAAATATATTAAAAGAAAATCTCTTCTCTCTGCAACTGTCTTTTGCAAGGGCCTATTTTAAATTTTTGAATGATATTTTCGGTTCAGATCCAACTCCAAAGCAAAAAAAAACTAAAGAAATATTTTACATTGTGAAGGTGGCATACGTTAAAATTAAGCCTGGTCTGGTCCTTTTCCACCTTACACAAAAAAAGTACTGTTACATTCGAATATTCGATCGTTGCTGGTTTGGTTTTGTTTCGAGATGAAGAAATCGTTCTAAAATTACCCTTTCCATTTTTATTTCCCAACGTCAAAAACGTGCAATCACAATCAGCTTGCTTGTGATATGGAGATGATATGATGATGGACCCCTTCTCAAGATGGTTCATGGCATTAGTACAATAAAATAAGCCCTGATTTTTTTTGTGTTTGAAAATTATTTGAAATATAAACCAAAGAAACGGGAGTAAGTAATAAATAGGATGGTTGATGATTATAACATGTTTCCTTATTTCTGTACAATTTCTCATTCAAATGGGCACAAGGACAACGCACCTTGTATTTGTATCCATTGTGAAATGAAATGATATGATCAGAGAAAAATATAGGGTTCATGTTCATAGTTCATATGTGATCTCTCCTCTCCAACCAGAGTGGAGTAGAGTGAAGTCCAGATGCAGTTACTCGGATTACTTAGATTTTTCATGAGATCTTTTTGATATCACTCAGAAAACGAGCGACTACTACTACTACCACAGTTTCTCAGCTTTTTTATTGTAGAACGTAGCCTACCTTTTATTTTAATGATTACGCAAGCTTTCAAGAAGCCAAACCAAACCAGGTACAACATTGCATTTGATGGTGGAATAGAAGAGATCAAGGTGGTGTGGTTTCTTACCGTTTTTCCTCATGCAAAGCTAAAGCTGAGCTTTGAGCTACTCACTTGACTTGGACGTCTTGTGAGAGATTTTTTTTACTACTAACTAACTACTGGACGACGACACATATGTGTAAGAAATGTATACGGTTTTTATGAAAGCGGCAGGAGGAAAACGAACGCAACATAAAAGTGAACGATAGGGTTTGGATTTACTCAAGATTTCGATATGCTTTTTTGGTCAGGTTTAGGTTACACAATTGTGAACAAGAAGAGAGATTTTTTTTGAGATGTGAGGAGACGTGAAGTTAGAAAAGTTGAAGCACAGCAGAACATCATGATGATATGATGGCAATCCAATGGCAAGGCAGTTAAAAGGTCGCCTGCTTCTTACTTTTTTTTTACCTCCAACGAAACATTATATAACTTTTTGTATTATTAATCATGATAATAACAGAGATTTCTTAGCTTACCAACAGAAAAAACACCACCAAAAGTATGTCTTACAGTTTAATATGTTTAATATGTTTAATATGTTTATGCCACCTCGAAACATGTGTGTGCGTGAAACATTCTATTTCATGCTTAGAAGAATATTATGTACATAATTTTAAACCAAAGGAAAATATGAGTAAGCGGCTGGCTATAAGATGAAGCAAGATATATTTATAGAGAAATATACACAGACACAACATTATTAAGCTTAACGGGGGCAAAGCTAAGCAAAATAAAAAGTATCAACAAAAAATATAACACACAGACTTGTTGAGGTTTGGTTTTGGATGGTGTTGAAAAAAGTTGAGAGAGAACACACCTGGAAGAGATTTTTGGAAGATGCTTTTAATAAAAAGGTATGTAGGAATAGGAATATCTGTGAGAATATACATCTATTTATATAAGTAAGTTCTCGTGTAAAGTTTGAAGAGAAGAAAAATTGTACAATTGTAGTTGAATTGCATCAGATCAGGGTCACAACTACAACCTACGATAGAAACCAAAACCAAACCAGAAGCATAGTAGAGTAGAGTAGAGTATCATGAACATGAGGAGTATTTGAGTATGGACAAATGTTGAAAAAACGTGGAGGAAAAAGAAAGATTTTGGTTTTCTAAAAAAACTGTTCTTCTTCAGTGTCTGTCCGACTGTCTCCTTGAAAAGCGATACATAATGAGCAGGGAATAGATGAAGATGAAGTTTATAAAAAGCGTAGCATGTCTGGAATAGAGCTAAATCTAAATCTATTGAATTGATACACATACTTCAAAGTAATATACATAAAAACGCTTATATTACATTACATTACGGCGTTAGAGATACACCACCTTTGTGAGATCATGTGAGAAAGGTGAAAAAAGGGTTAAGGTACCGGTGATCCTATTCTTGGCCCTTTGCACTTGGTTTTTAGTTCTTGGTTGTTAGCAACAGACTCATGTACATTGTAAGTACTTAACAAAAAAAGAGCTCTAGCTTCTAACTCTTTTTTGGCTATGTTACTTTTTTATGGCGCTTTACATTCACAGTTCACACACTCTCACTCTAGTAGGAAAAAGCTTGAAGGCTTCGACGTCGTGTATAAAAAGTGATGTGATGTAAAATATAATGTAACAAGTCTCTCTCTCTTGGTTTTGTGATCAGGGCATTTATCCCTTTCTCCTTCTTGAGCTCACCATCTTTTAGCCGGTGATGGATTGAGGTGCGGTTCATTCTTGTAGCTAAATAATATCCAACATACATGATCATCATCATCTGTACAAGGATGTAGGGCTGATGCTGAAGAATGAAGAATAGTTTCATATTTTTTCTCTTCAAACTCCGTGGGAACTATTGCCTACTTACTTTACTTTTGTTGAAATTGTTTCTTTTGAAAATTGTTTTTATACGGATATACCATGCTCCTCATCTCCTCATGTACGTACAATATGCTAGAGTTACTTCTGTTCTTTATTTGTATTAATACTTTTTTTACGATTCGATGGCGATGGTTCATCTATTAATGAAATGAATTAGATAGGATAAGATGAAGGATCCTCTATATTGTTGCTAAAAAAAAGAGTTGAAGGTACCAAAGGATGGAAAGGGTGGTGTGTGTTTTGTTGTTGTTGATGATGATGATGAGGATGACGGATAAAAAGCAAAGATTGTGATTGTATTAAGTGCGTGTCGTGTCTCCATCCGCGTATTTATGTGAGAGAGTGGTGACGATCCTATCATATTGGTTTGGTTTGATGAGAATTTTTTTTGGTGGTGTGGTAGTTGGTAGTGATGCAATAAAAGGAAAGGAAGGATGAAGGAGAGGATTGAGATTGAGAATGATGAGATCTGATGAGAATAGAAAGGAAAGGGATAGAATTTTGGGGATCCTTTAATTCTTATTGATAACAACAGAAGAAGGAAGGAAAACTTGAAAAGGTTAATATATTTCTCGCGTAACCATCAAACTCCAAACCAAACCAAACCAAGCAAATAAATAAATAAACAACCCTATCGTATCGGTTGTTCGGTAATACTCTTTTATAAGGTTTCTTTGGCTGTGGCAGGAAGAGAAAAATAATTCTATTATTTAATAGTATTATTTGTCTCATTTTCCTCTTCAACAAATATCGGATTCCGTTTTGGAATTTGGTTGCTGGTTGAATAATTCGTATATAAAAGTTAAATATGGATACTTAATCAGATGTAGATGCATTGAAATATGTTTGACTTTAAATCACAAATATTTGCAAATTTTAATTACGAAAGAATTCTACCGTCTACAGGTTCCTTAAGCGTGTTAAATAAAGCATACTAAAGTAAACACTAATTTTATGGTTAAGTTCAACACCGTTAGAGAATTTTAAAAAAAATCATTTTTATTTGTTATTGTAGTAGATGATTAAGAAGGACTTGTTGTGTTTGAATTGTATTTAAAGTTTGGTCAGTAGACTAAAGAAAAGATACACACATCAATCTAAATCTAAAATCAGTAAATCATGGTTCATTTCAAGAAATCCACAAATCACCACTTTTCATTGTTTGAGAAAATAGGCATTTAGCCCAAAAACCACACACAGGCAAAACACAGACAGATTTCAATTGCCCATCAGTCAGTCAGTTGATCCTCATCTTCAAAAAAAAATCAGCCGGTATATTATCGTATAATGCAATACAAATACATGAAAATATATGAGCTCTCCTCTCATGTAGAACCAGCTTAATATACTCACACACTCATTTGAAACATCTTTCTTTGCTACCAATCTTTACTTTTAAAGAAATATGATTAATGACCCCCTTCATTGTTTCATGACATGACCATCAGTCAATCTGATTTTTTGTTGCATTCCTTTGACATCAAGTTCACCAACAGCAGCAACAACAACATCAAAACCATCAGAAGAAAGCTGACTGACTGAGTTATAGCCAGCCAGCCAAAGCAAAGCAGCTTCAAAATAAAATAAAAAAAAACTTTGCAACACGTAATAACGTAATAAGACAGAGTAAATAGCAAAGTAGTCATTATTACCAACAACAAATTCATCTGAGAATGAATTTGATAGAGAATGATCGCATTCTGCGTGAGTAGAGCCAGAGTAGAACTGAGGTTAAAAGCATAGACTAGCAGACTTAATGACGATCATGAACTTGAAATCAAAATCAAAACCAAAACCAACTTGTGCAAAAATGTACACTTTTATCATCATCATCATCCATTGATAATCCCAGACGCAGCCTGTCGAAACTCTTTTGTAAAAGTAAACACAGCCAGCTGCACATTATATTTCTTTAAGAAATGGGGGATGTTATACGCCACGCCACACATTTTATTATTGCGAAAAAAATAAATATCTTGTTGAAACTTTTACGAGACCATATAAGTATGACACATGTAAGATAATGTATGGATATAAACCAAACCAGCAGGATACAGTGTACAAACGGCGTCGAGACAACACAACGCAACGTTTCGCATCATTGATAATCAAAGTAGGATACATAAAATAAAATCTTATATTCTTTTTCCAAGTCAAAAAGAAGAGTTTACTGTTGCACTTAACCTTATCCTTTCCCAACAATAAAAAGTGCATTTTCTTTCCTTCCTCCATATTATCTTTTTGTTCCGCTTGCTCGTTATGTTATGTGATGACGATGAAAATCATGGGATTGTGCTTGCATCTTAAACAAATAATTTTTTTTCTCGTTTTCTTGGTTTGGTTTGGTTTGGTTGCAGAAAAACTATGGTTCCATTCCAGATCCAATCTATTGATCTGCCATAAACTTAAAAAGACAACTTCAATATAATTTCCATTTATTGATTGCCATTGCCATTGCTCCAGCTTCTGGAACTGGGCTAGACGGCGTTGAGGTTGAGCATAGACGATCTCTTTTTTGGGAGAGAAAAGGTTTATTTTTCCTTGTGTTTTGTAATAACATGAGCTACTATATACAAAAAATGGATTAGGTATATTCAATGGGGATGACGACTGGAAAAGCCCAAGTTGGATTTGAAGTTGGATTTGGATACGATACGATCCGGTTTTCTTTTCTCTGGAGAAGCTTAAAAATATAAAAAAAAAATATAGAACCTTACTGCTCTCGCTCCTGCTCATTCTTTTGAGTGTTGTGGCTGTGGCTTATAAGTAATGTCATAGCAAAGCAAGAGCAAGAGCAGCCAATGCACCCTGCACTTTTTTAGTGGTGTGGAATGGTAGAATGGAAGCGGAGCGTTCCAGCAACAAGAGAGTTTTCTCTTTAATTTATGTGCATATATATTTTTATGTGTCCACCTCTCTCTGGTACCAAAAAAAAGTCTCAGGAGTATTTTCTTCCTATCAACTTTTGTTATCGATGATATCCTTTCTATTGTGTACTACAATATATAAATATAAGCATGATCAAGGAATAAATTGTATTTACTGTATGCAAAACCTCACTAAACGTCTAGTAGGACCCACACCGATGTATCCTTAGTGTGGATCTATTTTTTACAATATTTTTAAAAAACCTAGCGGCGTCAAAATTAACCAGAAAAAACTTTTAGACATTTTGGAACAATAATTGATTAAATAGCAAAATCAAATAATTTATAAACGTAAAATTCTTTTAAATGCCTCAAACAACTCCAAAATTCTACAAATTTTTCAAACTATGAATTTTGGTCATCTCCACTTTAAATGCCCCATATTATAATAAGCATATAATAATATCCATCTAAAATTTCTTTTTCCTCAAAATCGGTTGTCAAAGGCTTTGGAAACTTTTTCTTTCCTTGTGTTGTGTTCGTGCTTCCCTTTTCCCTTCACTTATTCTTCTTACTCCTCCACACTTTTACCCCTCTCACTCTTCCATCCTTCTGCTCCCTCCCCCGAAAAAGGAAAACTTGCGTTCATCTTATATTTTTTCAAGCCAAAAAATAAATTTCTACCAAACCCAACCAAACCAAACCATGCAACATCACATCACATTACATTACAAAAGTAGCTCTCCTCGCTAATATTACTGTTGTGTTAGTGAACAAGTAAAAAGAAGTAAGAAGAAGAAGGCGAAATAAGAGGTAGAAGAGAAGAAAAAAGACTTTATAGTTTTTGGTAAAGTCAAGGCAAACCCAGCCAGGCATCCACCATCCAGTCAACTGATCCAGCAGGCACACATACACACACAGTAAAACATAGGAGAACCCTCCCAGAACACGAGTTGAATACGAAATAAGATTTTTCCTTTTGGATAAAAAAGAATATATATACATACATATACATAAATATATACTAATGCATGCATGCATAGCTATAACGCCATCAGAATATTTTTTTTCCGACATGAAATCTAACGTAATGTAGTAATGTACCTTATAACTAACTCTAAGCAGTCACCTTTTAGTAGAAAAAAAAGAAACATTTCTTATGTACGTACATATGTATATACGTATTGTATTTTTGTGTATGAAGAACGCCAATGTAGAATTGTAGAAATGAATGTGTGCGTTCCTTCTGGAGAACATTACATTGTGTGTGGATGTGTGTGTGTGTGAGTTCGAGTTCGACGTCGATGATGCAAAGAATATGTACATATATAAATATAAAAAACATTAAATACATTCCCATTGAAACCCCTTTTTTCCAGCAGCAGGAACAGCTTAAATAGTATATGCATGCATAAGAGTGGTGAGTAGGCACGCAGGGACTCCACTACGGCAGTAATATTCCTTCTTCTTGGTTCTGGTCTTGGTCTTGGGTCCGATCTTACTGCTACTACTTCTCCTCTTTTGGCCCTGGCTTATTTAGTTTTTGCTGGATTATAATATATATGCCAAAGTCCCTCTTGGTTGTTCTTATGAGCGTTCGTAGTGGTGCTTGTGCTATTGCTGGAAGCCTCCAAAGAGAGAACCCAAACCAAACCACCACTAACATTTAGTACTTTAGAACCTCTACGTTCTTTTAGTTCAGAACAGAGAGAAGGACACGACACACAACTTTGGAGAGAGAGTGGCGTTCAACTCACTCACTCGCTCACTCAGTTTTTCTGAAGCAAAGCCAAAGCCAAGGCAAAGGCAAAATGATATCCTCTCTTCTTCTCTCTCTCTTACTCCACTCGCCCGTTCATTTCTCTTCTCTCCTCTGACTCAAATATACTTTTTTTCTTTTCATAATACTTCATTCAGGTCACGTCCAAAGAGACCAAATCTAAATTTTACGCGTATCGTCTGGAAATGCATTTTCCTTCTACTTCTTCTACTTCTACAACCAACCAACCACTCTCACTCCAACTCAACTCACTCACTCACTCTTTTCTGCTATTGCTTTTTGCTCGAACTCAGAGAGAGAGAGACCAAACCTAAAGCTAAAGCTAAAAAAGAAGGCTAAAGCTTAGTCACACAACAAGCAGCACTAACTCAGGTTTACTCTCAGTAGAATGAACAAAAACGTAGGAAACACGTAAAGTATAAAAACTTAGGCATCCGCATCACAGTTTTTTAACATTATTTCACTACTCTCAAAAAAAAACCTTAACTTAGCTTAGCAAACCAACCAACTACTTTTACTTTTATACATAATATCGACATTCGACTCGACAAAATAAAAAAAATATATAAAAGAATAAGAAATGAAAACGTGGTGTGCTGCTTTGGCAAAACGGCTTGGTGAGCCAGGCCAGAGGAGAAGTTAGTTGGAAGAAGAAGAAGAAGAAGAGAAAGGAATAAAAAATACACGTACGAATACACTGTACATTACGTTATGTACGTGCGATAGGAAGAAAAAGTATGAGAGAGAGAGAGCGAGAAGAGAAGAGAAGAGAAGAAGAAGTTTGGATATGGATGGGGGTATTTTCTTGAAACAATGTTCAATGTTGATCATCATCATTGGCTTGGGAGTTTGAAAAACAAGTACCTAAAAAACCGTTTCCTTTATCATATACCTAAAATGGGATTCTATTCTTGTATATGACGATTGACAATAATTATTAGGCAGTCACATTTTTTCCGTATCCAGATCAAGACATCCATTAAGCCCAGCCGATGCGATAGTATTATTATTGTTCGTCAAGCCTGTTTTATGCTTGACTTTGGTGACGTTAGCAAATGATTTTGTACCATAAAATTATTACCTTTTGATATCTATATTACTGACTGTAATATGTTGAGTAGGAAGCAAGTTAAAACCGGCGTTGAACTTGAGCGGTTTTAAAAAAATTCAAGGAAAATCAGTAAAGATAAATATTTAACTTTTTTCTAGAACAATGAAACATTTTAACATTTTTAACAAGTAGTTAGAAAAAATGTTTGCGTTTTTTACAATCATTCAAAAAGATCTTTAAAAAATAGATGGTAGTTATATAGATATAGCAGTTTTGGAGTAGATGAGGTCGTTGAAGAACCTTCCATCCACTTTGAGAACAAAATGACATGTTATGCTTACAGTAAAACCTTCTTTAATTTCCCATAATGCCAGGTTTTCTCCACTAACCACTACCGAGCTCAAGTGACACACACGCTTTTCCTTTTTGTCGAGCTTTATGAGGTAGGTAGGAGCTTGAATAAGGATAATATTTAAGTATATTGGTTTGGTATACAGCACACCACATCACATCATGCCAGACTCAGTCAGTCGGTTTGTTTGTCTGTTGTTTAACCTTTTCAGTGCCAATTTAATGACTCCAACTTTTCATTGACTACCATATATAATATCCATGCAACCTCACTTGTATCCCAGTATATGTATGATATGCCCTTACCCATCACAACCATGAAAACTGAGCCACCACGGCCCTTGGCTCCCAATTTTTTCCCGATGACATTTTGAAATTTTAAGCTCAGTATGATGTTGAACTAACATAAATTAATACGCAATACCACTTAAAACTATTTCTGTTGAGAAATTATCTCTTTAACTGACTAGGGCCAGAAAAAACAGTGCAAACTGACATGCAAACCAAAGCCTAGGAGTCGGTTTCCGGATCCGTATGAATAGGCCTCATTATATGATCATTATGATCAATGAAAGCATTAGGTAGGACTGGGAGCCTGGATTAGAAGCTAAAAGGGTTGAATGGTTCCGACAGATGAGTGTTGGACAAAAATATCACCATTGTCAGAGTTCAAATAGGTTCGTAATAAGTAAGTAAGTGTCTTGTCTGGAAGTGGATTCTTATGAGTTCAAGCCAGACATGTCAATATTCAAGAAGATTTCATATATAAATGGTTGAATTGAAAAAGGTTGGCGAACGATGACAATTGTGGACTTCAGATTCATAACATATTTTATGAGAACGCCGTAAATACTTCGTCGATATTCGTTTTCCGGCAGTTTTCTTTCGATTTGGGGTTAAAAAACATTTGTCAAGCAGTCCATTGTGCAAGTACGTGAATCTACACATGTGCAGCAAGCCATTTGAGATGACATCACATTGATGTCACTGTGTGACATTGGGAGTCAAGGGAAAATTTTGACTGAGCATCTATGTGGTGTAATTTGGACTTCACGGCATGGAAACGTGAAGCATCAATGTGGTGCATTTGGGAGTATAGTAATTTTAATTGTAGTCACCACAGCGGTGTCCATTGGTAGCCAATAGTTTTGTGTAAAAAAGCACCACTGTGGTGTATTTGGCACTGAAAAGGTTAAGTAATAATAATAAAGTAGATGATGTAATGTCAGTAACTAACAGGCATGAGAATAAAAAAAGAGATGTTGGATGTCGAATATGTTGTGCTGTGCTCTCCACGAAAAATAAGTAACAGAAGAGAAGAGAACACGGAATGATACTTTATTGCGAGAAATTTTGTGTTGTTGTGGTTTAGTTAGGGCTCGTAAGGTCGTCATTAGTATCATCATCATCACACCAAAACCAAACCAAACCAAGCCACAAACTCACAAACTCGATTGCTTCCTTTGCTTTTGCTCCTCTTGCACGACGAAGGAAAAGGAGAGAGAAGTCATTATAAGATGACTTTACGTTATGCACACACACACACACACATCTCTCTTGCTCTACCTCTTTTTCCATCTGATCATGATAATAATGATGGTGATATGATGGTGGTTGATGTTGATGTTGATGTGTATCTCTCCTTGGCCACGCAAATTGTTCTTTTCATCATTATCCATTATCTTTGTGGATTTCTGGACCTCCTCCAATTTATTTATTGTACAACAAACACACACACACACACTCGCTCGCACTCACGGCAATATTCATGATGATGTTGCATGTGATGATTTTGTGAGGTGATGTGATGTGATATGAGTTTAGTTTAGTGAGAGAAAAATTTGGATAATTCATTGCATTGCATTTGGATTGCACTTTAAATCTTTTGATATCTCGACTTCGATGCGATGTTAGATGGATTAGTATCTCATTTCATTGCATGTCTTATTTTATTTTATTATTAATATTCCATAATGTAAATTGTAAATTGAGGAAAAAGCATATTACTCTAGTCGACGTCGAACTTGACTCTCAACGTCTCAACTGCCGTCATACAGTCTGCTGCTACTTCTTGTTCTTGTTATTTGAAAGAATCCTTGAACCTTGCACAACACCAACGCCACTTGCACATGATATGATATGATTCATGATAAATATAAATGCTCTCGTTCATTTCCCAGGCCAGGAAGGATGATATTGTTATGATGTATGGTGATGTGATGTGATGTGATGGTAGAGAAGAAAAAGTAGTTGCTATTTTTTCTATAATTATTTAATAAAAATTACACCCCGTTTTTCCTCTCTCTATGTCACTTTGGCGTGAAAAGGGGATGTCCCAAAGGCGTGGAAACCTTTTCCTCTAACGTGTTATTATCTGCAAAGAAGTATTGTTCCTTCTCAGCTACACCACACCACACTACCATGAGCTTCATGATATTTATTTAACCACATTCAAGCCTTTTTCAAATCAAATACAATTCAATCTCGGCGTTATTACATTACAAATATTGCATTACATTCCATTCCATTATATTATTTGAGTTAACTAGCGTAAAGCTACAAAAGACATTTTTCTAACGATCGAACAAGTTAGCTACCGTTAAATTAAAAACCGCAAAGATTATCTATTGACAACAGCCCGAGTCGCGTCTAGATTGAAATCATCATCTCATCTGTCATGTATTTGTACGGTACAATTGTCATAAAAAAAATTAAAAAATCTGTGAAAGAAGCAACACAAGACTTGTAGACTTGTAGACAGTCTTTTTTTTATCATATTATTTATCTATCTTATGAGTAGGGTGATTCAGCAACTTTAATTCTTATATACTTCTTCTTCTCCCATTCTATTAAATTAGTAGCAGGCAGGCAACTCTTGACTCTCTTGGCTGCTCATTATTATGTCTGTCATGCTAAAAGTTTATTATTGTGCGGTGTAGCACGCGTTTCTAAAAAAAGGAATGGATACTTAAGCCGGCTCAAATTTCAGCCCCTTTTCTTTCACTAAATGCAGTAGCATATCATCATCATCATCATCATCATCATCATCAACTTCATCGTCATCACATCACATTCAAATTAATATGTGCATACTAAAAAGATGTAAGCAAACATTTACCAACCAAAACCAAAACCAACTTCTATTCTCTTCTGTCTGCTTAGTTAGTGTGGCTTGGCTTGATGAGATAAGAAAAAAGCAAAGTCAAAAGTGGTATGAGCTGATGAACAATATATATTTGTTGGCACAAGACTCAACTTCCCCATCCAAACACATAGCTCACTCACTTACTCTTCTACTCTTCAACTTCCTATTCGTCCTTGTCTCTTTATTCATTCAAGAAATGGTGAAAAGAGCAAGTAGCAAGTCGTCTAGTTAGTTCGGTTTGAAGTTTGCATATCAAACTCAAACTTGCTTCTGCTCCTGCTCCTGATGAGAAGATGTTGCTCTTGTCTCGATGTGTTAACGTAACGCCATGCCACTGAAAAAAAAGAGAGAGCGTAGTCAAGTGATTAACTAACCGAGTTAATTAGCTGCTGCTCTGCCTCTCTGTTGATGATGGCACATGATGAAAGAAAAGCATACGAAAAAAATAATATAATATGTATGTCAGTTGTAAAAAACTGAAGAAGAAGTATTTAGGTACCTACTTGGTATCATATAACTTAATGACTTCCATTAAGAAAGTTCCTATAAGCTTATCTCTTCGTGCCATGGTCTCTGGTGTGGCGAAAACTTTTAGCTCTAAAAACTCAAAAAGGTTGGTTTTGGTAGGTTTGTTATTTGGTTTGGTTGGTGTTTGGTCAGATCAGAAGAGTATTATTATTATTATCGACAAAATTCGCAGCTAATATAAACCTTAAAAAAATCACCAGTAAAAAGGGGTTTTAATAGGTGTTTAAACCATTTTTATTACTTTCTATATATTTTATCACTGTGAAGGCTATTAAACAAAACAAAACAGCATCCTTAAAACCGTTTTGGGAAGGTGGTGGATTGGTGTGGTGCTTGTGCAAAAAAAACATGATGATTGTTAGTCAGATTGTTAGTCTCGAGAAAGGTTGTAAAGAATAAAATAAACAGATGAAGAAGTTGTAGTATTGAGTATTACATTAGCAGCTAAATGGTCATTTCTTTTTGCAAAAAAAAATATTTTTTTATTTTTTTAAAACCTTCAGCTGCTTCCAGTGAATGACGTCGACATTCGACAAGGTGCAAAAACCGAATGAGTGAGGAAGAATAGAAGACTGGATCTAACGAGTTTAGTCAAAATATATAATAATATAATATATTATATCGGGAGTTTATTTACACAGGAGTAATAATTTGTATAAAAACATTTAATTTTTTTTCGGGGGCATAGGCCATTTTACTACATAATATATTGTTACAGTATATTACATTTATTATATATTTTTTTCATGTGAATGCGAATCTATGACATATATACATACGTGTTCTCTTGAGACTTATTGATATTACTAACAACTTCTATAAGTCATAGTCATTCATGATGATAACGTTGAAAAAGTCAAAATTTTACCTGCCTCTATGTATTGCTCTTCGTCATACTTGTACGTCCTTATCATATAATATTATGAGCAATTTCTTAGAGCAGCTGAAGAGTTTGAGTAGGAGCGAGCTAGAGCTAAAGCCAAAGAGCCAAAGCACCTCTTTTTATTCAATGACGACGAAGAGATGAGTAGATGCTGTTGTGAGATGATATGATGTGCACATGCATGCAGCAACATTCCATAATGGCACTCCCTTCCTTGGTTGGTCTTCATAATATGATCGTCAGTCACTGAGAATTTAATACTTGGAAAAAAGGCTGAGGCTGGCTCTGGCTTGGCTTTGGCTGAAGAATTATATATAATATATGTATATATTCCTATTCTATACACCTCTCTTTCTCTCTGTTCTGACTGAAGAAGAAGAGCTAAAAGGTGAAGTTGAAGAAGGTCCTATAATATATTATGACTAAGAAGCCAGAGCTAGAGCTGTATAACTTTGACTTGGCTCTCTTATAAACTAACTTAAAGTTGAGTATAAATTTCAGGTTGAGTAGATATATTATATTATATTGGTGTAATAATAATAATACAAACTGTTTTGTCGACGGAGGAACACGTACACTTTGAACATTTCGAGATCACAACACAAAACACAGACACATGAGAAGAGGTCGAAGATGTGAAGTTATGCTGTACTTATTCATGGGTTGGCTTTTAGTAAAGAGGATGAATGTGAGGAGAAGAGAAGAGATGATGATAACATAACATAACGTAACGTTTTGTGCTTGCTCTTTTCATATACAAATACCTACCAACATATAATACCACCAACCTACGAACCAAAAACTTACCTGGTCTGGCGTTTTGGTATTACATTATTGAAAAGAGAAACACGTTGAAGAAGCCAAGTGTTTTAAGGTTGCGGGTGTCTACGTGGTTTGATTTGGACTTTGAAAACCTTTGCGCTTTTTAAGCAAATGGCGTTTTACCTTTGCTAGATGAACAAAACTCAAAAAACTTGTCTTGTTGATGATTCCAATGAAAAGCTGTATCAAAATGTGTTTGGATATCGGCGTTAAAGTTAACCAGTCAACTTAAACTCAAAGTCTGCAGGCCAGGCCACTTGATTTGATACAAAGTATAAAAGGTCTTGAGCAGCTTGACTTGACCAGCTGAAGAAACTCCGTTTGCCGTTGTCTTCTGTTGAATAATAAATATTAGAAAGCTTTTCGAAAAGACTTTTTAAGCATATAAGTTTTGACAGTACCTGTATAAAAACAAAAACTTTAAAAGTTACATACATTTTTCTTCCTCCTGTTGCTGGTGGTACTGCTACTCTTATAAACTTTGTTTGGCCTAGTGATGTGATATGATGCAAGGAAGATGCAACTAATCGTAAGTATCGATGCGATACGATGCAATAAGGTGAAAAAAATGTTTAGGTTAGAGTTGGACGTCCAAGTTGAAAACCTGTGTGAGTCAGAAGAAAATTGTGAGGGTGCCATGCCAGGCAAGTCCAAAGCTAAAGGTTGTTTTGAGCATGATCATGATGATGGTGGTATGGTATGGTATGGTTTGGTTTGGTTGTGGTTGTACAGCTGAAGGAGAATTAAGTGTTTGTTATTTACCTCGTCTTGGTCTGCTCTTGCTCCAATAAGAAATATTACTTCCTTTTCGTCATTCTTCTTTTACAGCTTGACTCTTGCTGGCTGGCATGGCATTATTAGCCTTTGGCACTGTTAAAAGTAATAGGTCTGGTATTATAAATTACTGAGGTATTTTTCATCAAACCTAAAGAAAACCTTTCCTTGTGTTGAGGTTAAGTTAAGGTTCGATTTCGTTGAAGAGCTCTTCGGGCTCTGGGTTGATAGGTAGAATTGAGTAGAGTTGATCCAAGTACTCATCTTTGTATCAGTAAGTTTAAGGGGTTTTTGAAGGGATGCTCCTGCTTCTTATCATCATGGAATGAAAGGCGAGCTATCTACTATTTAATTTCATTTTCTTTCTTTTATTTTAATTTTGTAACTGGCGTGGCAATTGTACAAAAGGGAAAACAGTTCTCTGAATCGTTTCAGCGACAACCTTTATATTTCTTTTGTTTTATTTTTACGACTTTTATGCCAGTTGTGTGGTTAAGGTTCACCTGCCTAATTTAAAATTTCTGCCCTTTTCCTTCCATTTTTTTTATCAATTATTTCAAAACTACTCCTTGCTCATCATAACTCATTTTTGGGTAGAAAAAAGTGAAATGTATGTATGTAATAGTAATGAATGAAATGAATGAACCATAATGAATATTGGAATGGCCACGAAATGCTCATAATGTTTACAAAAGAGGAGGGCAAAATAATAGTATAATAGTATTTTGCTCAAATGTAATGCTAATTTTTCCATCAACTTAACTTCATTGAGAACACCTTTTTTCCCACTTTTTTTTCAACCTCTCCTCTCCTCTTCTTCCTCTTCTAACGGAAAGACAACCAAACAAAACCAAACCACGTACTTTAATGCTTGCTCACCATTTTACGGCCTCGCTTTAGCTTTGGGCCTTTCGTCGGCCAACTGTTAATTTTAAGTACATCAAGAGAAAAAACTGGACACTACGCAAACTGAACTGCAACAAAAACTGCAGCAGCAGCAGCTAGCAGCTCACTCACTCACAAAAACGGATGATGATGATGATGATAAAAGTTTAAAAGTGGTCCAGTTTTCATAGTGGACATGACATTTACACATTAGAGGATAATGAGTTGATGTATGTAAACTCATAATGTAATATACTTTTTTTTCATGCTCATAGAATGTTTTTTTTGTAGTTAATGAAATGGTCGACAGGCTCGGGAACAGAATGAGAATGATGGTGGAGTAAATGGTAACGAGATCATTTCATTTATGTATATATCTCATTTTTCCATTTGTTTGTTTGTTTCTGGTAGTTAACTACACAAAAACAAAATACTTGTCTGACTTGGAATCCATTCAGAAAAAAATACACCAACATAGAAGCTTATTATAATATTCAATTTGGTGTTTGTGTGTGTGTGTGTGCAACGCCACGTACATTAAATGCTTGTAAAATGTAAATTTGCACGTGGTCGATCCTGTTGAATGATGGAATGGAACATGCTGCTGATGAAGAAGAGGACGATGGTGATGATGATGATGATGATTCTTGGTTGAATTGTTGAATATATACATTATTTACACAAGCGAAAGAGAAGAGAAGTACTCATTTATATGAAATCAGAATGCAAAACCTGACAATGATGATGACGATGATGATCGTGAAGGAGATGGAGATGTGTACTGGTCTGCATTGCCATGCCAAGAGATAAATAGAGATGCGAAGATGGTGTGGTTTGGTCTGGTGGTCGTAGAAAAGTGGTTATGGAATAATTGAATGGTGATGTGATGGAGGGATATATTCTCATCATCATCAACTACTTTGCATTTCATAATAAACTTGATGCAGCTAAGCCACACCATCAAAACGTCCGTTCTCGTCATGACGTTCTTATATGACTGGAATGGAAATGAGTGCAAAATTATATATGCATCATGGAAGAAAGATGAAGGGTTGGTTTGGTTTTGGTGTCGGTGCAAGTGCAGAAACTTGCATCATCTTTGTATAATAACTGGGCCATCGCCATGCAATAAATTATACTGGTTGTACAATTTTGTTAGAATGCATTTCATGCCCATGATAAAATATGCTAAGCTGGTCTGGTGCCGTTGGCTTGGCTTGGTTTGGCAGGACGGGGAATAGTGCAACGCACTTTTCCTCTGTTAATTAATACAATGAAAGTGTTTGGCAAATAAAACCTAAAACAAACTAAATCTATTTCATTCAGACGAGACCGCAACTACCCAAATATTTGTAATCGGCGTTTTACTTGCCCAAAATGAAATCAGCACTGAACTGAACTGAATGAAAACAAATTTTTATCCATACTAATTTATTTTAAATCGTTGCAATGAACGGATTAAAACGTCTGAGTGACTGCGAAAATGTAATCAAGATAAAAAAGAGGTTTTTGGTGGTGGAGTGGAGATTTGTATGTACATATCTCGTACTTCTTAAATTAAAGCCATGTCTTCATTTTGTGCATTTCTCATTCATTTTAAAGTTTTTTATTTTATCTTTCACCATTTTGTTCCGCTTCGGATTCAGACAAAAGCCAAACCAAACCACTTCATTCCATTTCATTGAGAAGATGATTTCAGTTTTTCAGTAGCAAACCCTAGGCGAGAAAAGGAGCTAGCTATATCTTCAAAAGCAGTTACAAATTAGGTGGAACAATTGCAATTTCCATGGGCTTTCAAAGCCTCGGATTAATCAGTTTAATGTTGTGAGTCTTAGTAAATGAGAGGAAAAAGCTTGTGGTATCTGCTATGGTGTTTTTTGTATTGTAATTTTCATTGATATTATAAAGCGAAACCTCTTTTATCTTCACACAACTTCAGCTCTTACTCGCTTTTTCTTTTCTACTATTTCTACCCCCTATCATCATGATCATGATCATGACGTAATGGACTTGAAAACATCAGCTCCACACCAATTTTATCCTTTGGATACATTGTGCAAGTGCAATTAAGCCTTTTCGATTTCTCCACTGCACATTTACAGTACACTAGGGGTTTTTCCCGGTAATAATGAACCGTTTCATTTTATTTCTCTTTTTTAAATCATTCTTTTAGTCCTTCTCCTTCTTCCCTTGTTTTATTTTATTCTTCTTGAGCCCTTTTCTTATCGGCGTCTTTCTCTTTCGCAGTTTTACATTCGTAATTCGTATCTCTTTCTCTCATTCATTCATTTCATTCCAAATTTCAAAAAACCTTGTGCATAGTAATAGCTCACAAGTATAATAATGAGTGGTGATCCATGAGTAATGAAAATTCGTTAGATTTTTATTTTATTTCAGGGAAAAGAACAAGAGAGACTTTTGCTACCACGACGGTAGGCGGTAGTGATCGCATCTTACCATCGTACGTGAGACGTGAGATTTTCTAGGGGATGTATATAATATGTTATGAGAGTTTTAGGAAAATTGGGAATGATAAGAAAGAGGAGGTGTTGGATTGTGGAATGGAAATGGAATACCTACTACCTACTACCTAGAAGAAAATTTCTCTCTCCTGTTTTTTAGTTCTTCCTCCTTTTTGGCTTGGCTTCCTTGCCGGGTAATGATTTCCGACTGAAGTTAACTCCCACCATTGTGTCATCATGATGATGATCATGATGGTAGCTGATCTGCACGAGGTCACGTGCACTTTTACTCCTTTTTCTTAAACTCATACATACTTGGATGGACATGGACGTCGTTCATTTCTTTTTGTGGCAAGCCAAAAAAGAAGAAGAATTGCCAAGCCAGACCAGGGTGAGAGAATGGGATGGCGATGTGATGGCACAAAAGTGTGGTGTTATGTTGGTGTCGGTGTGGTAGTTCAGCACGGCCACAGGAACTTTGGTTCAACATTTTCTTTTTCCTGCTCCTTTCCTCTTCTTCGTTCGTTTTGTTGGATTTGGCTTTGGATTGGACTTCCAACGCTCCAACTCCAACAAAAACTTCAAACCTCTACACATTTCTACACGAGTGCATTCTACAAAAACTTCTTCTTCTTCTTCTTTTATACCCGTTATATTATATTATTATCATCATCAACAGCAGCATCACATCGTATCGTATCGTATCGTCGTCGCAGCAATAGGAGAAGTTGTTCTTGGAGTAAAAGAGCATTGCCACCATATCGTCATCGTCATCATCATCCTCCTCGTCCAATATCAACATATCTTTCTAAACAACCAACACCAACACCAAACCAACTAACTCTTCTTATACGCTTTGGCTTGGCTAGTGGCTTGGCTACAAAGAGTATTATATTTTTTTGAGGATATTTCTTGATCATGCTGCGTTTCGATGCTGATGTTAGATATACATACTTAGGGAAGTTATATAGGGAACGTGGTGTTAGGCAGTTTACAAAAGGACCAAGACCAAACCAAACCAGAGATTTCAACGTCGAGTATAAAAAGTTTTTTTCGGTGCAATAAATATATGCGTGTGTAGATATAAACCTACATATTACAAGTGATCGCCTGCCCGGTTGCATCCACATCAACGAGAACGCGAACGCGGCAACAAAAACCTTTAGGAAGAAGAGAAAAAAAGAGAGAGAGAGAGCTGAAGGGAAAAAAAGGAACAGCAATGTGATGTCGTAGTCGTAGAGGCAGGAGCAGCAGCCTTAAAAAAGCTTCTCGTTCCGAAGAACGTGACCTGAAAGAAAAGTACCACCTTCACTTCACCCTACCACCGACTGACTCTGTTTCTGTTCTTTTTTCTTCCTCTTCTCCCGATCTAACATCATATCATCATGCCACCATGCGATGCTATATATATACATGGAAGAGCATGTCATGCCGTCGTCATATCATTGATATGATGCATACTTCTTTGACTATATGCAACAACACCAAACACGTTCCTTCTAAAAAGTATTTTTTTTTCTCTTCTTTTCGTTGAAAAAAACTCTTTGGATCCCGTCTTCCTTGCATTTTCTTCACTGCTGAGACTGAGAATTGAGAATGGTGAGTAGTGAGTACATGTACAATAAGAATAATCCGTGGAAAAAGCAAGGTCTCTCTTCCGATCTTTTTTTTCTCTTCCCTTTTTCCATGTCTCTTGTTTCAGACTTTTAATATGATATACATAAAATGTATGTACGTATGTATGAATGGCCTATGCTTTATATGTATAATCAATGATACTTAAAGAAATAGCGAACTACTTCCTTTTGGGATCTCCCCCCAGAAGGAACATAACATAAATACATAACTGTAGCCGGCTATAGAGCATGATGGCAGGGCAGCCAAGCTGAAACTTTTGTGTGAAAGGAATGAAGGCTACTACAAATTCTTGGAATGTAAATGTGCAAAGAATAATATTTTAGTTTTTTTCGTGAACCAAAAGCAGGAAAAGCCTTTGTTTTTTGGAGGAGAAAATTGGTCGATATATGATACATATGC
Source organism: Orchesella flavescens (assembly GCA_964034955.1). Lineage (NCBI taxonomy): Eukaryota > Metazoa > Arthropoda > Collembola > Entomobryomorpha > Orchesellidae > Orchesella > Orchesella flavescens. Next base: position 1,839,413 of record OZ035958.1, on the reverse strand, counting down.
GTGCTTGTCGATAAAACTATACCATGCGATGCGATGGAAACGGTGCCTAAATATTTTTTCATCTTTGGTGGTCATTTATTAGCAGCAGCAGTAGTTCAATGTTCAAGTCCGGACGTTTTCTATTTCAAAATTTACAATTATTTGCAAAATTTAACTTGGACGTCGTTTAACAGAATATTTTAAAATTTAAATAATTACAATAATCAAACGATAATTTTTATCAACGATTAATTCTTCTCAGAATGAATCAAAAGTTGTTTAAATTTGTCAACTAAGATATTTTTCATTCTTTATGACAGCTTGAGCATCATCCTTTGGAAAAAGTTTATGCATGCAAAACTAAAACTGCTCAAACTACTATTCAATCCACTCTGGGGAGAGAACAAAGAATAAGTGAAATGTGAAATCATAATTTTGGCGGACATGAGTTCAATATGGCTATATATTTTCCAAACAAAAGGATGACTACATTGAATTAAGAAGGTTTCCTGCTGCCTGTGCCACTTTCAAAAGATGAATATATAATTTGCGACAGGTTCCGACCAGTAGGTTGTAGTTGTAGGTACAACTCTTTGGATTGTTCCTTATCACGGAAGGCCATCTTATCAACATACCACGAAACAAAAAAAGTTTAACAGTTATACACTTCATGCCTAAGTAAACAATGGAGTTTGGTATTAGGCATATTATTTTTTTCATACATACATTTCATGTTCATGTTGACAAACTTCAAATTTTATTGTCCTATGAATTATCTTCCCGCTTGCGCTTTTGATAAATACGCTATAAAAGTGGTTGGTAATAATAATAACATAACTGCACTAAATTGGTGCGTACGTACGATTGGATTTGTTGAAGATTTTACATTTTGATAGGCAACTTCTGCGTATTTATATAGCTACAAAATATATTAATTGCACTAACAAGTTTGGTTGGCGTTGAACTTATGTAAATAGTGAAGAATTGCTCGTGGTCGCTCGGTCGTGTTCCAAAAAAGGAGCTTGCTCCTGAATGAAACTCTCGGGCTTCTCTCTATCATCATCATCATCATCCCATTATCCAGTCAAGTACGCACTTTGCATTTTATTAGTTAGTATGCATGCACAATATGCACTATCATAAAGTGAATAATATTAAACTTTAGTAGTAGTACCTCAATACGCAACTAAGTGAGCCAACAACTTTTTTTATAGTCTTTACTTTTTCCTATTGATATTCAACAACTTAGTTCTTTACTTTGTATACCACCAGCAAACCAAACCAGCAGCCACACAGCCACAGCCACCTTAACACTTTTATAGCTTGAAAATGAAAACGCTTGAAATAGCAAACGCAAAGTCGTCGAGAAAGGCAAAAGCCTACTCACTCCACTCAGGAAAAAGTGAAAAAAATGCATGATATAAAAAAGCTCTTTTGCTAGGTTGCTAGTACATATATACATGCATACTTGAACCAGTGAGCTTTATAGTTTTTTTGCTTCTAGCTGCTGGGAAAAAAGTCCGTTTACATGTAAATATATGTGCATAAATTAGAGAGACAGGGTTTTTATTAGCGTTATTATTTTATTATCGGAGGACGACCAAGACCAAACCAAGTCCAAGTGCAGCCAGCCAGCCAGCAGTGGGGCTGCTGATGATGTTGGTTTGGTTTCATGTAGTTATCCATGCTTCTCCAAAAACAGAAAAAACGCTACTAGTTCGTACTACCAGAGAAGAAGAAAAGTTGTTTTTTAAATGCAAAATCTTAACTCTTAACCATGCAGTCGGTTGTAGGTTCAGCTTGCTCATGCACTTTTTTATTATTATTTAGCTATGAAACAAAGGGAATCAACAACCAAAACTAAAAACTACGCATGAACTTTTACACTGCACTGATAAAAAAAATGACCAACAAGAAGAATTCTACAATGCAATGATGATGAATGCCACTGGCTGTAGAATTGTAGAATGGTAATGGCTAATACACCCTCAGCGTGCCTACTAATAAGCAAATTACGGATAAGTACATGTATGTCCACTAAAAGTTGTTGAGATACGCATCTCTCTTCTCCCCATACATTTTTCATTTCATTGCAATGCAATAACCAACTTTTTTTATCCATGCAATTCAACATTCAACCTCAAACTCTTACAAACATTATATAGCTTCGAGCATATTGTAAAATATCATCAAGTAGGAAAATATAGCGGCAATTTTTTTTGTGTTGACGTCCAAGTCGAACTCCAAGTCGAACGTTATTTCAAAGAAATAATCATAATAACAAACCTCTTTTTTATGCTGCAACTTTGCAACTACTTTAACTTTACGCAAGTCCAAGTCCAAGTCAAGTCGGCAATTGTATCGTATCATAATCATAATCATAATCACATGCATGCATGCCGACTCTTCTCTTCTCTCTCGTCTGGTCAGATTTGAACATGATGATCATTGTACAAATCCTAATGATCATCATTATCAACTCTATTCCTATTAATATAAATCATAATTTGCAATGTCAACTAGACACTCATTATTATCCAACCAACCACGTATGCGTGTGAGTACTTTAGTACGAAAAAATAATATTGTGATGTGAAAGTTTGCTGCCGCTCATGATATTCTTCTTACTTTAAAAAATTTTCCTGAGAATTTTTCTTCGAGTTCCGAGAAGTGAGAATCAAGAGCTATTGCTTTGTGTTTTTGCACACGTAGGTTAAAGTTAAGTGCATATTTTTTTCAAATTGATAATATGAAGTGATGAAGTTTGATGTTATGTTGGTGGTTGGTGTGGCAGACAACTTGTGTGTTGTATACCCAACGCTAATGGCAGCGTGCAGCAGCAGTTTGTCTGGTCTGGTCATTCATGTTTGTGTTTGATGTTGTTGATCAGAATATTTGATATGGTGAAAAATATCATCAGCTGGTTTTTATAGACGGAAAGAAGACTGAATCCATTACAGATTTTTTTAAGAGAAGCATCACCATCACAATTGATAGGATGTATCGACGTAATCATAATGATCAACACTGTATCATTTACTCACATCGTTTTCTTTACCTGAGACCAACTGATCCGATCGATAAACAAGCCTTATTCGCTGGTTTGGTTTGCCATCATATAACCCCACTTCGGCATGGCTATCGCGTCGATTGAATTTTTCATTTGGGGTTTGCACTTTGTTTTATTTTGTTGATGCTTAACGCCACTGCCGTAAAACTCATGTCTTGTCTTGAAGATTAGATGAAAAAAAGTACACAAAAATATTGGAGGCAGATATATAAATCACCTCAAGTGTTGTAAGGTGCACCCTCCGCTGGTTTTTGCCGAATTGAATTGCAATTGCATGCAACTACCCCACCAGCACGAATACGAAATGGATTTGCGCTAATCTGACTAATCTTTAGCTAAAGGTTTATCACAAACAAAACACAAACGGTCTATAGGAGAGTGCATGATATGATATGAGATGCTAATAAAAATAACAAATGATATGATAGTAACAAGAATGAAGTAGTATCAAATCAAGTGAAGTTTGAGTAAAGTAAAAATTCTCAAAACTTGAATGATATGCAAAAGTGAACAGCAAAGGCAAGGCCAGACCAAGCCAGTGAAAACTAAGATGATGTGATGTGCGATGGGCGCACTCATACTACTCCTCGAAATCGTACACAGTAGTAAAAAATGAAGAGTCGTTCAAGTCTTTCATATTTTTTTTTCTACATTTCGTGATTTTGTCGACCCAGTCTTGTCTCTTTTTATTTTTTATTATTATTATAGTTTATTGTATAGGAGCCAAGAGTCGACGTCGAATGCAGTCATAGCTCTCATATCATATTAGTCAAACGGGGTTATAACAATATTATATTATGCATATATTATCATACAGATGTAATACATTATCCACTTCAGTGGTCTTGGTGTAGCTGCTGCTGTTCTTTTTGTTGTTGTTTATATCCTAGGTTAAAGCCAAAGCCAAAGCACATAACTTTACAGGGGAATAAGCAAAAGCAAGCAGGTAGCGAAAAAAAATTGGGCAAGAAAGTAATTTTCAAAAGCTTTAACAATTTTATTTGATGACGCTTGAAGCAACAAGCCAAAGCCGTGTGTTCAGAAGCAGAGGTGATGTGAGCAAATGAGATGAAGCTCCCTTTAAAAGACATTGTATTGAAGAGTGAAGCGTATCTGCCTCATAATATAATATAATATCAAATCAAATCACTTTTTATATTAAAGTTGTCTTGAAAAGTGGCCGAAGCACACATGATTTTTGGCAGGCAAACAGGGAGCATCAGGTTGAATGGAATTTTCATTTTTTAAATTCTTCTTATCTGTCTCAACAATACAGATACTAAAAACTTATCACATCATTCCTTTCTTCAACATTCACGACTTTTTTTATATGAGTTTTGCTTTCAAGCTTCCTAAAACAAGTATAGTATAGTGTGGGTACACCTTTTTGCAATATCAATATAATATTTTAGGTAGATAAATACACAAGTATATTCATACTTTGAAACACAGAAGGCACGCTTGCTTATGAAATATTGATATTTATTGGTGATATCAGTAATATCTTAGCATAATCTGTAATGAAAGGAAAAAGGCGGTAGGCAAAAAGTTGCTACTTTTACTTGTGAATGGGAGACGACTTAAATCCTTTTGTTCATACGTAATAAAAATATCGGTAATCATCTTTCACTTTCAATTTTATCCTTTTTTAATTTAAACTTCCCAATGAAGTGGTGGCCGAATCTACTATAATTTATAAATAAACAATTTTACATTGAAAATTTTAACGGCGTCAAACTCAAACAATCTCTAAAATAGAAAATGGGTGACGCCGAACTTTTCAACCTTGTTAAAAACTTATTTTTTTATATTTTTTTGATAACGATATAACTCAATCTAAATCACACTCGTTTCCCAACATAATAATAATGTATTTGTGGTGAGCACTGATTGTGATTGCTGTTATAGTTTAGGAATGAGGAGGAGGAGGTCCGCAAAACTTAGGCTTTGCCTCGTTGAAAGACGTTGTTGCTCAAGTGAAAACTACATTTTGATAGGATTACGGGAAGGATAACAAGGAAAAACTAGAATTGAACTAGTAATATCATTATTTTTTCTCGGATTTCTTCCATTAATGTATGTATGTAACATTTTGTACATACATAAGTAGGCAGTACTTTAGTTTTGGCGTTGGCATTAAATCTGAATAAATGATGGTTCTATTCTTTTTCAAGTGGATAAGAATGGAATGGATGATGGTCATTTTAAAAAGTATTATGTACAACATAACATCAACATCACAACTTTTTAATGTTTTGCTTTTGCTTCTTCTTTCTGTATGAATGATGATAGCAAAAGAGAGGATTGTTTATTTCTCTTTCAACTTATTTTCTCGACCATGCGTATTTGATTACAATTATCAAACTCACTGAGAAACGGATTTAAGTGGGGGGATTAAGATGCTGATTTTGATGAGTCAAAAGTAAAGTGGTGTAAAACGAACTAGTTTTTATGTGCTTTTTCATATGAGTCTCTCTACTCTCTACCATCACCACCATATTTATTGACTACTGACTGACTACTACTAACTCTTTTCTCATTCCGTTGCATTGAGATTGTGAAGTGAATAATGCAATCCGAAAAAAGCTAGTCCTACTTTTATTAGCAACTTTAAACTTCAGACTTCTCTTCTTCTTCAATATGAAAGACTAGGACGACGACGACCCATGTACAATTTTTATTTTTCATGAGCTGCTACAAGTTGCTACCTCTCTTTAATACAATACAGGAATAACGAATCGGTTGAAAATGATAATGATGAAGTTGAGGAGGCTGTAATTTGTTGCGTAATTTAATTGAGACCTATAAAACCTCGATGTTGATAATAACATAAAGGATCTTTCTTACTAATGATGGTTTGATGCTGCCTAGTCACAACATAACAACACACAACACAGTAGCAACATTGCATTACATTAACATTAGCATTATCAAAAACTCCACCACTCTTCTCTCCAGCAGCAGCAGCTCTGTAAATTCCCAGGCTATTCGTGAAAATAAAAAACGTTCCTGCTCTTCATCATCATCAATTTCATCCTCGAGAGTTTAACACGTACGGAATCCATCCATCCCTTTGGAAATCATGATGTTGGTGTAGCTTCACGCCGAACAGTGAGTTTTGTATTGCGATTGTATTGTAGATTTGTTGATTGTGCCTAAATTTAAGTAGGAGAGCGTATATCTCGTGAGTTGATAGTGTGAGTCCTTTTTTCTTTTTGGTAGATAATCATTCAAGTGAATAACCTTTGCATGATGATGATGAGTAGCAGAGGAGAAGAGGTATCCCAGTGAGCCTGTGTTCTCTTCTGTGTTGGCATCGGCACAATGTCTCGTTTTCCTTTTGTTTTCCCCATATTTTCTTCACGCTTCCATTTCTTTCTTGGAACATGGCCGCATGTTGGATTTGCATGCTGGCATGGCCTGCCTCTGAATTTTTTTTTCAAGTTTTCCTTTCCACTGCGTGTTGAAAATCGCGTCCTTCAAAAAACAAATGGGAAGTTAGTAGCTAAAATTAGTTGCAGCTCACTGCACTTTTTGACTTGACCGTTTAGAAAACTAACAAAACAACCAATAACTTTAGCCTTATCAGATATACTATGAATTATGATAACAAGAAGGAAGGAGTGCAGTTTTCAGTGGCAAGGTACAAAATATGCACATTAAGATAAGAGGTTAGAGTCGCTCAACTCACTCATATTTATGTAATATCCTGTGAATTTGGAAGATAGCCATCAAAATGTTTATCTGCGGCATATCAACACCAGTTTTAGTTTTAGGATCAAGTCATCATCATCATCATTATGATTGAGGGAAGGAAGAAGAAGGAAGAAAGGGTCACGATTATTATTCTCAATAAAAGTTGTGTGAGTTGTATGAAGCCCAGTAAAAAAATAGGATGAATGTTGTAAAAATAATGACTGTGATAATAGCCTTTTTTTCCTTTTCTACACCATTTTCTAAAGGTAGGCATGTAAGCAATGCAATAGCCAAACCAAACCACACACGTTCAATTTCAGTCAATGACGTTGTTGGTCTGACTCTGACTCAACTCAAAACTCAAAGTGATGTTTGAACACAAGTTTTAATAATATAATGTCAGCCTTACATATGTTAATTGTAAGTGTTGTAAATAGTTTTAGTATTGTATGAGGTAATATGTACATACATTTTAACATTTTTTAGCTGCGCTTATATAAAATGCAGAGGACAGGAACTTTGTAATAATAAGTACAACACTAACGTATTTACGTCGGGACTTTGTTTTTTGCTAGATGATTTTTTGTCGCTTGGTGGTTTGGTTTGGAGTGGATTGGATTTGGATTGGATAACCTTGATGAAGGAAAATGTAGCTTTTATTGTATTACAAAACAGTCTGTAACCTGCTGTGTGGCTGCTTAGTCTTAAGTTTTGCTATCATAATCATAATCATATTGAATTGAATGACTGAGACTCTATTCAACTTCAACTGATGAGTCAAAAAGTACCACGGAAAAATTGCGTTATAAGAACGCCACTGTGAAGTATATATGTACATACATCACATCACTTACGTACGTGCTACTTAAACACAATAACAAGAAGGTGAAGGGATGAAAAAATAGAATTTTTCTACACATGATTACTTATTATTGCTGTGATGATGATACCTAAAAAGTGTTGGATTCTATGTTCCTCGCTCATCATCAACATCATCAATCGTCTTTTCATGTTGAGCTTTGAGCTGAGCAGCCTCAGCTAGCAGCTCATTTAACTTTGGTTTGGTGATTGTCAAGCTTTTCATTCAGGGATATTATATTCATAGCGTCGATTATAAATAACCCTGTTTTATATTTAATGAACCCAACTCCTCATTTTGGTCAAGTCAGTTTGAAACCAATAAATTTTAATTTCTCTGCATCATCACTGCGTCAACAAGCTTTTTTTCCTTTCTTTCTGGATTCATTTTCATTTTGATTTTAAAATTATTATTTAAAACAATTATTTTCAGCTGGCGTGCTAGTATGGCTGTGGATGTGGCTGATGAGGGATTGAGGTGGAGCTTTTGTATTGTATTATTGTATAAACAATAATAAAGTAAAATAAAAGCCAGGCAAAAAAATCATAATTCATGGGCACATGCAGGAATCAAAAGTGCCAAGGGCATAAATAAATATATATTCTTATATACAAGTAAGAACATTTGAACACAGCATCAGTCCTCTTCAAGTTATGGCCTGGCCTCTACTGAAACAGTTCTTGGTCCCTTACTGTGAGCTAATCTGCGTCGAGTCGAGTCTTGCTTGTCTACAAGCAAGTGGCTTTGGCTAACAAGAAAGTTGGAGGAAATTAATAATGTCATGTGGCTAACTGTTTTTTTTTCTGTTGGAAGAAGAAGAAGGGAAGAAGAAAAAAAATCATATTAAAAATAATTTGGTAAAAGTTTATCACATCATATCACTTCTTATTGCATTGCTTTGCCCAGCCCGGCAGGACTTGGTTTGGCGTTGGTCATCTTGTCCGATTTGGGATGACTATGACTATGGCTATGACTTGAATGCTCATGCTAATGAAATGATGAGCTTTTGTTGAGTGACACAATGTCATAATTCAATTGAGCTCTGCTTCTCCTCTCCATTCCACTCATCGTCACATCCACATCACATAGAATAATCATGATGAGAGTGAACATTTTTGGTCATTTTAATCTAAGCACTTTGCCAAGATAACGTACGTATGAAAAGGTCACCTCATAACCTAGGTATTTCGGGGTCAACAAGTGGGAGTCCGAGGAAAGAAAAATATAGGGGTATACTTCTTGTCTTAACTAATGTGTTTATTGTTATTACATTGTGCCTTTTTTTCAGCCATTGTGTACATTTTTTATGATGGTTTCCTCTGAATTTTTTTAAAAAACAAATTGTAGTATAATATAGTGTGCTGTTTATAACATGGCATTGCTTGTACCAAAGATAACAAATTGTGATAATATAATGAAGCAGGAATACCTGAGCTTTTTCAGTTGAGATGTTGTCTTTTCTTGTCGCTCCTGATGAAAATGATATTATATTATATTGTCATGTAGCCACAATCCATAGGTCTTCCTCCAATAAGCAGACCAGACGACATGGTTTTTGCACTGAAAGCTCAGTCAAGAGTAAATGGCAAATTTAATGTGATATCGTCTTCGTCATCACACAACAATCACATCACAAGTTGTAAAAGTAAAAAAAAAGTCTATGAAGTTGAGATGACAAAGATATGTGTGCTCACTTTGGAGGCATTTTTATGAGTTTACATTAAATGATAATATGATTGTTGTTGTTGGTGCTGGTGCATACCTAAGATTATGCGCATACATATAAAATACAATGTGTACGTACGCAACTTTTTGAAAAAAGGAAGGACGAAGCCAAAGCCAAAGCCAAGCAGGTTGGTGTTTGGTGTTGGTTGTTGGCTAGGCTAGTTCACTCACAAGTGGTTGGCTTGGCTTGGCTAAATTCAAACTGCAATGTGATATGGACTATGGACGTCCAAGTCAAGCCAAGCCAGAGCCAGACCAGGACGGATGGATGAATGATAAACATGAGAGATGAGACAAAATACGCAAGTCGTAGTCGTAAATGATGATGCGTTAATATATGATATTCCCATTTCTCTTCTTTTTTAACTGTCCTATTCCTCCACTTGTCGTAATTTATTATTGCCAAGCCAAGCCAAGCCAGTGAAGTCAAAGTGACTGCCATTATATTATCATTCTCATCATCATCATTGTTGCAGTTAGCAGTTAGACATATAAGCGCAAGCAGCCCAGTGATCGTCATCATCATCAACATCATCATATCTGCATCTCGATTATCAAGTTAAGAAATCAGTAGAAGCAATTATAAATCGTAAAGAAGAAAAAAAGGTTAGCAGACGCTGCGTTTTCTGATGATATGATGACTGCTCAACCTGCTGCTGCTGTTGCTGTTGTGTTAAAAATCCAAAAGGAAACTAACTGCAACAAGAGCTAAGATATAAATGTTTGTCGTAACGTACCTATATGAAAACAAATTAACTGTGAATCTTATAAGAAAACAGAACGGCGTGCAATCCATCCATCCAATGCAAAACAATATCATCATTATCATATGTATCTGTCGCTCATCAGAGGCTTGGCCTTTTCTCAAATTGTTGATAAAATGTCAAAGATTTTAATCTCTTATTCAAGACATATTAAAAGAAAAATTAATAACACTTTTTCCACTTTAAATTTTATGACAGCAGCAGCAACATTGTATCTTTAGAATCATCAGAATCCTATGAAAAAACAACTAAATATTTTTTGCAAAAGTTGAAAGCAATAATAATATATTTTTTTGTACATGAAACCCAATAATTTTTTCCAATTTTTCCTTTAAAAAAGTGTTTACTAGAATCGATAATGTGCACATGTCTGACAGTATTGATTATTGTATTTATCTGGTCAAGTCAACACGAAAGGTTGAAGATTATTGAAGAGTTTATAGAAAAAGGGGTTGGATGTTGTTGGATTTGAATGCTATTGAGGATTGAGACTGCTGATGAAGAGGAACCAAAACTAAAGTATATAAAAATACTTAGTTTTTATTATCCATCCACTGAATCCACTCCGCGTTCTTGTTTACGTTTGCTGTTCATTGAGCTAAAAGTGCAATTCATGGTTGCTGATGATAGCTCTTTGATGAAAGTGATTGATCAGAAAAGGAGATTCACTTGAGTAACTTAAGAAAGACAGGGATGAGGCGATGATGATGATAAAAAGAATCTCTTTGAAATAAATTTTTTTGTTGTGTTTTGTGTTGTGTCTTGTCTTCTTCTGTTCGTTTGCTCAGAGTTCTTCTCATTTTGAATGATGGTCTGCTTGTGAGTTGTCAGGTGTAATAGCATTATTATTAGCAATATGCTCAAGCAGAAGCTTCCAACGTTCCAACCATCCATCCATCTAATACCTGAAAAAGAGAAGGAGTCTATTGTTGGACAAGAGTTTTGTATTTGTACTGACTCACTTCAGAATTTTTTTTTCTTCTTCTTTTATTCTTTTGGCGTGTGCCATGCCTTTGGCACAAGTAATATAAATACACAATTATTATTGTTGTCCGGCGTCCAAGTCCGACTCGTCCATACTACACTCCATTTTACACACACACTTCTTTTTGTCAAGACTTGACTCCTCTTTAAATTATTTTTGCAAAGGCATTTAATACTAGCATATATCAGCATACATGGTCAGCTGTTGATTTCATTCCTATTGTAACTTTAGAAGAGTGAACTTTTATTTAAAAAAAAAGTTTCATTTTGAAATTTATTAGGCGAGCTTGATGCTTAACTTGATACTTGATGTAAACTGCCTACATTTGTATTTGTAGATATTTAAGATTGTAAAAAGATCCTAGGCAGCCAGCCTTCACCCAACCTTCCAAAACTGAAGATGGATAGCTCAGCTCTTTTCTATTGTATGACTTGCAAAGAAGTTGCAAAGAAAGAGTTAGTAAGAAATAACAATATTATGTACGTACAGTGGCACTTGGCTTTGGCACTATATTTTATTCAAGTAAGAGGACCTCTCTGACAGAGAATAATTGGCACAGTGAAATGACAGATAACAATAGATTACACATATATTATTATGGTGTCCTCTGTCACTACTTCTCTTGCCTACTTATTCTTCATCATGATTATTTTTTTGCATGACGTTTTTACTATACGCATTGAGAATGAGACAGAGACAAAGCGACTATTAAAATGCGATTTTTAATCGAAATTCACTCTGATGCTAAACTTTTAGACGACGTTATTATTTACTACAAAAAAACTTGCTGTACAAAATGTTGATGACTACTGGTGTCTGCTAATGAGGATCTTGAAATGAAATGAATGAATGAATTGAATTCATGTTAAAAGGATCCCATTACCACTCATTTAACTCATTTTGATACACTTACACAAATTATGTGTAACAACAACACCACCAACACGAAATGAATCGAGGAGATGAATGGGCATGTTTGTCAACAAAAGAGTTTGTTAACTGATTAAATAAATAATTTTGTTGAGCCAATCCACCACCCATATGTTATCTTTTGGCTACAGAATATTATATTATTATTTTATATTGAAGGTCGAACTCGAACCCTCCACAAGTTTAAGCTAATGAGGAGCAGACGCTTGATGATGAAAGAAAAAAAACGAACCGAAAGAGTAATGAAAGGAGCAACATAACACACAACAGAAAATACCAACCACACCACGTGCTTTCCAAGGATTATTTATTATGCACATATAATATTAAGCAGCAGCCCTAGTCTAGTGCTCATGCTCATGTTTTTTCATTAGCTAACTTGTCACGGCTCAAAAATTGTCTATGTGGCGTTGAAGCGGGGGCATTATTAAGGCTTTTGGCTTTGGAGCACCAACCAAAACCAACCACCAGTGTTTTGTTCTGTTGAGTTTGAGAGTCGGACCAAGAAAGCTCACGTAATGCAAGATAATGAAAAGTTAAAAATGAAATACTTGACATTTCACCTGGTGGGAGACTGGAATTTTTTGTGTAATATAAAAAAAAATTGCAATTTTTTTTCTGGCGTGCACGTACAACAAACTTTTACGTGTAGGTTTACAAATGAGTGTTATGTTGTTCCCTTACTTTTTTGCATTATTTGTTCAACAAGATTGGAGCAAAACTTGAGATTATTACATTAGTTGCAGGGGATGCCATATTGCACATCACATAAAGAATTAAATAAGAACGTTGTTCTTGTTGGTAGAGAAAATTCAGTCATCATATTGTAGTTTTTGTGGTTTGGTTTTGGTTTCCACAATAATGGCAACAAGGCAAGTCGTGAGATGCGCACAAGCCAAAAGTCAGAGAGGTGCTGTATTCTCGGGTGAATTATTGCTCAAGAAGAGCTCCTCTTGATTTTCCTTGAAGACTTGAAGTAGGCATGATGTAGTAATAATAAAAATGAGTTTTTTGTGATTTTTATTCTCTTAACGATTCCTCTTTGATGCTCAATACGATACACCACACCACACCAGTGACTAGTGACGGTGGTGGTGCTGGTGGTTGTGGTTGGTGATGATGACCAAATCTTTTGAAGATGTATAGCCCACCACACCTTTTTTACAGGAATTTCTGTGTCGGTTTTTTATAGTGGAATGGAATGGAGGGATGAATACAATACACACACAACACATAGTTTATAATGAAGATGAGCTCTCAATGATTAAAAAAGAAGGAATCTTTTTTGCAAGTTAGCGACAGAGAGTCAAGTGCTTGATCATGATGATGATGATAATCGCAGTGAAATAATATGTGCACACACAACGCCATTTACCATTTAATCCATTACTATTTCAAAAGATAAGAGTGTGGCTTGGCTGTGGCTTCTCCGATTCACTCTTTCCACCTTACCACTTGTCATGAATGTTTTGGCGAAGGAACCCTCAAGGCATATAAACACCATGTCAGTCGTCAGGGCTCGGCTTCGGCAAGGCTAGGCTGGCTGGCAAGCACAAAGGTAGCTCTTAAAGTCACACAAACAACATAATCAAATCAGCTGTGCTTTTTGTGGGTTTGATCTGACCATTGCATTGGTTAAGGATATTCTTTTATAAAATAGTTTTTGGCGTCTATATCATCTTTCCTTTTGGTTCTATTTAAAAGCCAGCGATAAAAAGCTCTTGCTAAAAAAGAATCACTTTTCTTTTTTTGGATGTGAATGTAAAGCCAGGATGATGATGATGATGGTGATGGCAATTCATTGTGCGTTTTTAACTCAAGCTAAACAGAAAAGAAAAAAAGTCTTAAATGAAAGGAAGACATACATAAGCCACCCAAGCCAAAGCCAAAGCCACGGCCCTCTTCTTCAAAACACAACGACAACAAAATTGTAATGCAATAATGTATGGATGTAACTTAACTTAACTACAAAAAAAAGTTTCTTTTTACATGGATTTAGCTTTAGCATCATTGGCTTTGGGCATGGCATATAATCGTCATCATCATCATCATCATCATCAGCATCTTCTTCTTCTTTTTCTACATCACCATCATCTTTGATGATGGCATCACACATCACATCACATTCATCCATGGCACAAGCTAACTTTTGACTTTTATGTTGCTTTTTTGCCAAAGTCAAAAATCACTGGCTTGGCTTTGGCTGCGTTGCGTTGAGCACCTCCATGTCCACCATCCAAAAGTACGCTCATGTAGTCACTAAACACTCTCGGGTTTGAGTGACGGACTTGCTTTGGTAAAATATACGGGGCCATAATGTAACTTAAATGGGTTTTCTGTCCCGTATATAAAATAAAAAAACAAAAAAAAAAACACTTGCCGTCGCTTTAGTCTTGCAACTAACTTGGGTCTTGCGTCCGTCGGAATGCAATCTTGTTGTTCCTATAAGAGGAGAAGATACATAATGTAGGTATTTAACATATTATATTATATTATATTATACCAAACCAATCACATCACATCACAACACAAGAGCACGAGATAAGTTGTTGAATGGGGAAACAAGCAAGAATACAATACAATATCACATCCCTTCATGATTTCAAGCAGGTATCATTATCATATCACCTCACAAACCTCACAACTGCAGTATTATGGCATCTCATCAAATTGTCGTCGTCATTATCACCATCAACATAACATCAACTATTGTCACTCTACCCGCCGTTTTTTCTAGTACCATTTTTAGCGAACTTAATCCATTTCTCTTGGATTTCGTCATCTCATATCATGTTAGAAAAAAAATATGCTCCACAAAAGTAACCTTAGCTCTCCAAGAGTTTGCTTCAGTGTGTGTGGCTCTAACGCCGCCAACATTTTACCTGTGCGTGTTCTCATGTACAATTGCACACACAAATCAGATTTGGTTGTGGATAAACATGTGTCTATAAGCACCAATCTTATTATTCCTTATGAAAAAATTGGATGGAACTTGCGAACATCCACATCCACCTTATCACATCTGTTTTAAAGTGCATTATGTAGGTATATAATATGAATGTGTTATAATATAATATAATGCATCACCAAAAACTCCAAAGACCATCGCATCATCAGCAAAGTGCTTTTTTCTCTTTCTTTATAACTCGAATAGTCGAATTCTCTTGTAGCTCTCGAGTCTTTCGTTTATTTAGACACACATATTCAACTTTGGCTGCGTTCGTGGTACTCATAACTCTTGTTGGTTCATTCAGGTTTTCACATTCATAAAATTTGTTTTTATTGCCATTTTGCATGACACTTTTTTTTCACCCTGTCTCTTCCCTCCGTAGTCTCTTGAGCAGCTCATATCTAAAAGGTGTTCGGCAACAGCATATAAGGTTTTAAGAGCACCTTGACTCTTTTTTATCTGTAATGTTATGTACGTGGTTACGACTTCGCAGAAAATGTGAATAACATTGTTAGTTAGTTTTAGCTTTAGCTAGCCTGGTTCGAAATTCGAGGTGGATAAGAAGAGCAAAGGGAGAGAAAAAATTTGTTGATTGTTAATAATAATGTCAGAATTAATGAGTCGCACTCGTACTCGTACTCTTTGCCGAAATCTGTCTCAAATGAGGAGGATATTTGAAATGAAATGATGAAGACTGAAACGCCGTTAAGTTAAAGGAAAGCTTTACACAAGAAGACTCAAAGATTTTTTAATTCATGGTTGTTTTAACACTAGGGAAAAAAATTCGAGGAAAATTGTTTTTGAATGAATATAATATGAATCACATAAAATGTTTGCACTGTTGGGCATTTTCCATTAAGATGTAGGTAATAAAGTAACAAATGACGAGAGTTAAAATCATGACTTTTTCATTTCTGTGTAATGTGTAACTACATGTTTGCATTGTCTTCTCACATCGTTCGGCTCTTTGTTTTTTGGGCTTTTTATTTGAAGCAAAAGAAAGGAGATAAATAATAGATGGAAGAAAAAATTGCATGAAAAGGATATTTAAATCACTCAAATTGAAGTATAAAATACGCCAGCAGAGTAATGCTATTGTTTAACGTTTATACATATTTTTTTGGAATTGCAGTTAATTTCCTATTTATCCAGATGCATGTAAACCACTTTCTGATTTCTTATTATAAACTAACAAGACGGAAGACGTCACAAATTCGAATACTTGTTTGATATTTGTATATCCTTCGGAAAATTACTGGAACTCTCTGCAAAAAATCTCATAAAAGGCTTGGCCTTTCTTTATTCTTTGTTATTATTCTCTTTATAACTTTTAGTACAATGACAAACGAGGTGACAAAAATATTATTATTATGAGCAAAAATAATAATTTGTTTGTGAATGAACATTAAAAAATGAATTAAGTAATCAGGAACCTCATAAAATATTTGCTCTCATGCATGGTTATTGTTGGGCCTTTTCCATTAACTCATAAGTCATAAAGTGGCAAACGACTCTTTTAAAATGCTGACATTTTGTTTTGAAGCCTTCTTCTTTTTCTTCCACCTTTCAGCTCTTGTTTGTGTCTTTACTAGGTTCACTTCAATGTCGAATAAAAAGTTTGAGTCAGTGACAAATATGAGTTTTCATATCAAACAAAAATAAAATAACATAACATCCTCCAAAAATCAACCAGCAAGTGGCCGAAAAAATCTAAAAAAAAAATATTCTGCACGTACGCACTTACCAGCCATTGAAAAATACAATACAATAATAATGAAAATAATAATAATATTATTATCATTTTATTTTTTTCTTCGAAATGTGCCTCTTCTCTTGTTGCATGTTATCTCCTCAAATTTATTGTATTGTATGTGTTTATACAATATCGGCTCCTTTTCTTATCTTCACCCTCCTTGAAACATTAATAAAACTTGCTGAGAATCTGACAACAACTTTTCGTTCAGTCAGATGAACACCATAACATTGAAGAATTAAACGATAGTAAAAGGATTGAAGGAGTACAGGCACAAGCAAAAGCAAGCAGAATCAGAAATAAAATGAAGAATAAAGCATCAGAGCAGCAAAAAAAATCGCGAAACTCACACCTCGAAATTCTCGACCTGGCCTGGATTGACACATATGTGTGTTCACTATAAAATATATGCGTATCTAGTTAATTTGTGAATCATGAAAAAGTCTGGTTGAATGTTTGGTGGTTCTTGAAATGAAAAGCTTCAAGTCTTGAAAAGAAAAAAATCAGCTGTAAATATGTACATTTTATATATTTATAATATAATTCAACCGTCCGTGCATTTTTATAAGTGCCGTCGTCAATGTATTGCAAACAAGCATAGTCACTCAATCAGCCACAAACTCTGTTTGTGTTTGTATTTTTATAGTGGTTTGGTTGTGGTGGTCTTTTTAACTCATTGTCAAATTTGAAAGTCGCTAATAGTAATGTGCGACTTGCTTCTACTTGTTCACTACATTTTGGTTGCTTGTTCCTACAAGCATAAACAAACTACTAAACAACCAAACGACATATATATGTATATACATATTGTGACATGTAGAAATGGCATTGGTATTGGTAGTATTGTATGTTGATACTCACTTGCCTTCCCTTCACAGGTCCTCCTAAACCATTGTAAATTTTGTTGAGATGATAATATGCCATTCATTTTTTATTTTTGAACTTTTTTTTCAAGATTTTTTATTTTTACAAAGATGTACGTACATACATACATAGTTAGTTAAGCTCTCTCTTGTTATCAATTGAATAATTTGGAGATGAAAAAAATTTGGATTTTTTTTATTTTCCCGACATGCGTTTTTTTTATATTTTCTTTCATTCTTTCGTTCGAGTAGTCGTCCCTATCCAATTACACACTACGTAGTTTTCTATTTTTCCTTCATTTTAATCAAAATCTAAGAAGCAGAACGTGAGAGATGCAATGCCATGCTGCTGGAATGGAATATAATGGATAGCAAGTCTTCCGGGAAAAGATATGGTTGGAGGTTACGCTCCTTTTTATGGAGAGAATTCAGTTGAATCGGATTTTTTCTCGTGTGTTTTTTTTCACACTAATATGACATAAGACACGTACGTAGACCAAGCCGAAAAACAGATCTGCTAGATTTGTACACCGAAAAATAATTCTTGGTCTGGTTTGGTTTGGTTTTATAATACTTTTTCATTTCGTTTTGCGTTTTCCATTTTTTCGGCTCCTTCACGCCACACACCATAATTCTCTCGGTATTGTCCTAGTCCCAAAAAAAATTTGAGGATGCCGTGTGCACTCTGGTCTGGTCTGGATCTCTGATACAGATACATCTATTCATTCATTCATTCATTCATTCGTTCCGTTGGAAGAGCAATGCACAATCATCATCATCAAAAGAAGAATCATATCTCCCCTGCTTTTTTTCCTTCTTTCTTGTTCTCTTGTTCCCTCTGATTCGATATACACAACAATAACAAGCAGAGAGAGTTTTGTAAAAAGGAAGCGAGAAAAAAAATCGCCCAAAAAGACAATTTTGTTAATGTTCCTCCAGAGAGATGAATGAAACCCGTTGGAGAGAGAAAGAGAAAAAAAAGTCTGCAATACGGATGGAGAAAAGGAAAAAATATTATGCGAAGTGAACTAAGCTAAGTAAGTTGCAGTTGGTTTGGTTGGTGTTGGTGGTGGCAATATTTTCCTACAATAACTATTATTATTATCGTTCCATAACATGGAATACCATATTAAAGAAGAGTGGAAGGAAAGAGGAATGATGAAAGTTGCCTTTTGTACAAATTGTACAGATAAATATATGAAAATTGCCAGCAGCCTTTGTAATAGTAGATATGGTGGCACTGGTACTGCACTTGATTCTAAAGGTTTTAAAGCGATTGTGACGTGAGTGTTGACTAATTCCCCGTTGAATTGCAGTTTGGTTAAAAAATTAAACCAGAAAGTTTTAAAGAGGGAAAGAGATTAGTATAGATAGATAGAGATTATGATGATAAAGGTGCATTTTTCGGAAGAGTTTTTGGGCAACATAAAAATTTGAAGAATTCTTTTCAGTTTTGATATTGAACGAAATCTAAGCTTACAAAGTTTAAATAAATAACTATGCGAAGATTTGAACAACCTATAAATGTTTAATCTTTTTACTTTAAAAATTCAATCCAATATTGACGTCAAAATTAAGCAAAAATTACAAATTCGCAAAATAGATTAGAATAAACATAGTAAATTGTTTAGTCAAAGCCTTCAATTGTCATCTGTCGCATGAATATCCAGTTTTCATGACTGCACCAGTAACGTCTTTCCTTCCTTAGTTTTGTTTCACCTCTGCCCTCCCACCAAACCAAGTAGCAATTACTGAAACTTGCTTCCAGCATTTCTATTTTCATTCCAGCCAAAGGAAATGGGCCCCTTGAGATGTGAAAGCTAACTATACGAAAAAGAGTTAACAAATAGCTGGTGCGTCACTGCACTCTCTTGGTTTAATCCAACCAAACCCTCAAACTCTTTACAGCATATTTTTTTAGTCTGAAAAATATGTGCATAAGAAATGTGTATTTTGACTTGACGACTTTGAAATATTACATTTTGCAATGACCAAACCAAACCAAACCAAACCACGCAAATACTTGTGCAGCTGTTTTGCTAATTGTGAGTTGAGACCAGACAGAAGGTTGAAAGTTGAAGCAGTTTGTTTCCTCTTCCAAGATATTTCTAAAACGGAATAACCACTAGCGGTTGTGTTGTTGCTATCTGAAGAAAAAAAATACGACAAAAATCGCCCTTCGTCAGTAAAATGCATACGTGTTAAACTAGTAAACTGCACTACCTCTACTTCTACTACCTACATCCTCACTCCTTGTGGCTAGGTCGCTTTGAGAAAATACCCTTTTCATTATAATAATAATGCATTACATTACAAGCATAAAGGTCTCTTGTTCATTCTTCTTCTTCATCATCATCTCCTTCTTATCAATCATAGGTAGAAAAATCCCCCCTTGAGCGATAGAAACTGGTATTCATTCTTCGGTCGGGTTTTCTTCCAAAACTTCTTCTTCTTGAGCTCAAGTGGAATGGCATGGCATCCAACTCATCCAAGAACTTTGTGATGTGATATAGCAAAAGGAATCAGGAGTTTAGAGGCAACTACTTTGCCTTTGCCTTGCTTGCTCTCTAGTTGTTTCTTCGTGTGGAGTAATGCAATAATCATCATCTTTCTTTGGGTTCGTTCGTAAATGAAAAAATAACATCTCAACCAAAAACCAACCCAAAGGAATTAACAACAACTAAAACTTCTTGCTAACTACTCACAACTCACTACTCCTTCCTTTCAAAGATTATCATACAATTTACAATTTGGCCAAGTTTTAGCAGCTGACCGACACCGACCTCTACTAATAATATACTTTTATCTTTATCTTTCTTCGGCCCTTTTGGTTTTTCGTTGGTTTTGGCTTGGCTTGGCTTTGGCTTTGGCTCTCTAAATTACATTTCGCAACCAATCTAAAACTGTCAGTTGTGGCCCGTCCATACATCAAAACAATGACAATGACTTTAATTACTAGGTAGATAATCATCAATATCTAGCACCTTGATCAACAACAAGAGCAAGAACTGCTCAGGCTGTTCACCTGGATTGAAATTCTTTCAATTTAATAATAATAAATAAATTGGCTTAAAAAAATTCTCTCAATCCAATTCCTATTGCAAATTAAGTAAGAGGATGCAAGTTATGCAAGTATTATATTATCTTAATGAAATAAAGAGGAAATTTGTGTGGCGTTGCATTTGGAAAACTTGGATGAACACTTTCTTTACAAGCGGCGTTAAAATTCGACAATTTTGTTTTTATTATTTTATCGAGTCGTAGTCGTAGCCATTCCACAAAAACCACACCACAGGCGAACCACGCACGCTTCATTCCCTCGCAATAAACATGAAATCGTGTGACTTATGCTTGGAAAATAATACGAGAGAATAAATATGAATATGCATAAACAATTTGATACACCTTTCTCTACATCCTCTTTTGATTTACTATGAGAGGATGGCCATTTTAAAGAAAAAAATCTACTAAAGGCTTTTAATATAGTCAGACGGTAAATACCCAGCCATTAATACTTGCTATTATTACGGTACGATGTGATATGATCTGATGTGATAACGGATATCCATAGTCCATACTCTTCTTCTTATGCAGGATGATGATGATGGAGAAGAGAATAAGTAATGTGAAAAATTTTATTAAACATTCTCAAATATATTATTAGAGGTTGATAGGTTGAGGTTTGAACTTTGACCTGAGGCTTTTCATGCATTAAATTTTTCTCCTTCTCCACTTTTCCTCTTGTCCGTGGAGTGAATCTCTTATAAAAAAATTCGAAGAGGATGTATGTATATCGACGTCGACTTCTCCCATATTCTTCTTCTCTTCTGGAGTTTTTAAGCCAAAAGCAGCGGTTTGTCGAAGTGTGTTATTGTCTGTTTTTTTAAATATTATAAGAGGTAGGCCAGACCACTCTACTCTGCTATTATTATTTTGTTCTATGTGGTTTCATTTTATATCGGCCCTTAAGGTACGTCACGATTTATTATCCTATCATGTGGTCGACAGACGTGGTTTGGTCTTGGTGTTTTGTAGCGTGGGCTTCACCAGCTTTCCTCGTCACAAATAAAGTGATGTTGATAATGTTGGTGTGGTGTGATATAAGAAGATGATATGATGATGGTGGCTAGATTTTCTTTCTATTATCATCTACAGTTATGTTTCCTTAAGATATAAACATTACTTGAATGAGTTTGAGGTTGAGTTGAAAATTAGTAGGTTAGCTTGAGTTCTTTGAGTTTTTAGGTTGCATGCAATTCACCGGAGTCATTCAGGAATGCACGTGAAACTAAAACTCTGAACATGAATGAATGAAAGTGTTTAAAAATCAGTTGGTTTTGGTTTGGGCTTCTCACTATTTTGCAGAAACAGAAATTTTACTGAGATTTTAAAATTTATCAAGAGAGTTGAGTGTGTGAGTGAGAGAGGAAAAGCTGCAAGAAATCTCTTTTAATGTCCGCCTCAGCTCATTTATTCACCAACAATTTCTCAGCATTAAGTAATTTTCACGGTTAATTTATCTAGATTAACAACTTAAATCCGAGAAAATTACCGAAGAAAAATCTCTGTAAGTGTGTTACTCAACATTCCTTGAAGCAATGTGCAAGCAAGCAAGCATATTAAGATTTACAAGAGGGAAACTGGAAGCCTATACCATTGCATTATAAGTATGTATAATGCTCTTAAAAAGAAAGTTAAATTAAGCCGAATCTCTCCTTATTATTGCCTCTTTTTAATGAAATGGGAACCACTGGAAAAATTCCTTGCATACTTTTACATTCACACTCTTCTTCACTCTTTGAGAGTGATTCATGGCCCTAATTTTTTAAGGCCAATTAAAATCACACTCTTTTCCCCAATTTCCCTTTTTTAAAAACTTTACCTCTTGTTTAAAACGAATAATAATTGGTGTAATATATTTATTTATATATATCCAGACTCCAGAGCAGGGGCGCAATTCAAGTTGATAGGTTACGGCAAGGCTTAATATAAACTACTGAAAATATTCCATCATCCATATGCTTTTACATTTATACTCTATACTACTTAATTTTTTTACGGCGAGTGAGTGCCACAATTGCCTAACAACTTTCATTATAATAAATTCATTTCATTCATTCATTCTTCTATCTATCTATCCTTTTCCTCCCCATCCCCTTCTTTTTTCTTATTCATCCTCTTATTCTCTTCCTCCTTATGTTATAATCCATTTCCCCTTTTTCCTTATTTGATCATGGCATTTTAGAAAAACGTGTTGCATTTTAGCCAACAACCAAAACGAAATATCTTCATAGCCACCACGTTCAACATTCACGTTCATTCATTCCATTTCCAACTCCAAAGCCAGCTCCAACATTTTATGCCACATATTGTGTTGTAAAAAAGGAATGAAATGATGTTATATTAGATGGCGGAAAAATATAATATCTTTCTTGTTGCCTCCACACTCCTCCTCTTCTCTCTCTACGAGAATTCAATTAATTTATCCCAAGAGTCTAATCAGAGCCCCTTTTTCATTATGAGAAACGGGCCCATGTTGTATCATCATCATTCATCCGAACAAGAAGTAGCAATAACCCAAACTCCCAGCTACTGTATATAAGAACAACAAGCCAAAGCCAAAGCCAAAGCCAAGTCAAGCCACCACCTCCGACTTAAAATAAGACCTTTGCTTTCGAGAATTTACAAAGAAGGAGCTGAAACAGACGAGCTACCCCGTGTGCCTGATGACGATGATGATGATGATGAGTTTGCCATGCCACGATGATGCCATGCCAGACTGTCTTTTCTTTTTGGCTCTTTGCCTGGCTCTGGCTTCCTCCTCGACAGTGAAAATATAATATATTATCGTCATCCTCATGTGTCTTCGTCTTCTCCTAGTACAAATCAGTGTGTAGGTAACGAACTACCACCATGAACATAACAACTTGTAGCTTTTCCCGTTGACTGAACAAAAGCAAAAGACAATATATAATTTTTTTTGTACAATGCCAACGCCACAAACCCTTTCCCTTCCTTCATTCCTTCATTGTAGAAAAATACTTTTGATGCTCATTTCTCATCTTGATTGCTCCCAACAATGGAATGAAAGCCAAAGCCAAGCCAAGTTGAAAAGGAAGGGAGAAAAAATTCACAACAATTATCATTGTGTCCCCTCATTTAATATGAACGTGCAAAACGTCAACGTTTGGGTGTAGCTTTCCCATTAACTTTGAATTATAAACTCTTTTTCTCTCTTGTTTCTTATACCCCCATTTTTACGCGAATAAATGCGCTTCCCTTCACGTACACATTAGATATTGTCGTCGTTTGTCTCAAGAAGTCTCAATGTCGTCTTCGTCGTCATCGTCATCAGGCTGACGATGTTCAGCTGGTCAAGAAAACAAGTGGAAAAAAGGAGCCAGCATCATCATATCGTATCGTATCCTCAGTCAAAAGAGGACCACCTCGCTGTCACTAGTTTATCATCCTGCCTTCAAGAAATACAATGAAAACACACATACCACACCACACCAAACTACACTCGTTCGTTCGTAGTTCATATCCCCAAAAGATATTTGAGATAGAGACAATAATGAATATATTTCATAAAGCTCGAGACAATCTGTCGCTTTATAACTGATCCTCCCGAGAGCTATATAACAATCTTTACTTATATACAATATAAAACGTCTTCTTCACTACAAAAATATAAGAATAGTGTTCCTTTCAGTCTTGAAACTTAATTGTGCTTGTGAATAATATAATATAATATAATACAGCATGGCAAAAGTGGATTTATTGCCCTTTAGTTTCATTTTGGCAGTTGGCTGACGTTACGCAAAAATGAAAGAAATTTTTTCGTTGGTGTTGGAGTTAAAAAGAATTTTTGCATCGACGTACATATTATACAAAACAAAGTATGCAAGTTGATAGCTGATATACCTACCTACATTCATATATACATACATACATATTTGAGCTCTTGGATAAAAATTCATTTGAAAAATCACAGAATACTTCGTCTTGTTACCTTCATCATTTAACTAACTACCCATATTGAATATTAGCAGCGATGAATTTGAGTTTGAGGTACCCTAGAAAACCTGTTGGCCCATCATACTTTTCTTTTACTTTTAAGAAAGAAGAGTCAAGTGCGTATTTTTTTTCTTTTCGTATTAAATGCTTCGGTGGTACTACTCAACTACTGGTAACTGAAGCTTCGAATCAATGTAAGGAGATTTCGTAAGGACAAATCAACCTTTTGTGTTCGTTCAAAGTTCCTAATCATTAAAAGGAGCAAGTGCTTCTTGCTTCTTTGTATAATATACAAGTCGTCGTCTCAATTTTCGATAGTCAATTAGGGTGGTAGTCAAACTATTGACTACTGATTGTTAAATGCACAATTGCACAACAAGAGAGCAAAGAATCATGTCGTGAGGATGTTTTTTTTAAAGTTCAAAGTCAACTTGCAAACTTTGTATAGATTAGAGACCACATTGCTTGACTCTCTTGACTTGACCATTTATGAAACTCAAGAAGGAAGACTACCTACCTACTTTTGCAGCTGATTGTGAGCTGCTTCATCATCAATATCATCATGATGTGTTAGTGAGCATTATTTGAGTTTGCTAAGAAAAAAACGAGGGACGAGGCAGTCCAACACATTTCATTTCACAGAGAAAGTTGTACTTGTACTTGTCCCCCATTGTTTGTGTTGACAAAAATTATTCAAGAAAACAAGACTTTTCAGCTTGCTGCCAGCTTAAAAAATGAGGAAGCCACCAAATGACAAGAGAGGAAGAAGAGGAGAAGCCTGCATACTAGAAACGAGATCCATATAGCACACTATTCCATAATTCCATATCTGAGCACATTACATTCTTTTCGGTATAAATGGGCATGATCCTTGTTTGCCATTAGAGACATTATAAGTTTTTTTATTACTATGAAAATATCAAGTACATCACATCAATGAAAAAAATGCATTTAGATTCATTCATTCATTCAAACCACCAAGTTTTTTTTGGAAGAATCTAAGTATCACATGATCACATCACATTCAAGCTACTTAACTCACTGTGTCCATTTTATTCCTTCGCGTCCGTACGTCCATCCCTTGTAATCCCATCACGAACATTTTTTCATATATTAATCACACATATTATATTGGGGACAACAATGACAATTCTGACAATGACTCCGCTGTGCTGCCTCTCTGCCTGGTCTGGTCTGCCTCTTGTGAAAAAAAATCTGAGGGAGTTAAAGCTTTGAGCCAACGTGAGCCAAAACCTGGTGAAGCCTAAAATTCTCGTTGTTAAAAAGGAGGATGTCAAACACCAAGACCAAGCCAAGCCAATATGGAATGAAGCCCCAGTCTTTTTCGCATAAGGAACGGAAAATAAAAGGTAAGTGCACATTTTTGTGCACAATATTTTTTTTCTGGGTAAGCTTAAAACCTGTCAAAAATATATACTGTAGTAATATATCTCCTCAGAAAAAGAAAGAATAGAAAAAGGTTGAAAAATTATTGAAAAAAGAAACTTTGTAGCTAAAGTCTAAAGTTGTTGGGGAACTTGAAATAAGAAAAAATGTAAGAACGAAAGTTTTTACGTTTGGGGTTGACTGGGACAAAAATGATAAATCTAAAAAAAATTCTTGGAGTGGAGTAGATTGGATTGGACCTGCAATAACATATAATATACTTTAATGCAATAATAAATGAAGATAACTAACTTGTAAAAACAGTGAGAAAAAATTTGGAAGGATGGAAAATTATTAGCAGGATAAAATACAATATAATACAACGTGAGTCAGACTCAAAGGAATGTTTTTAAAAGGGATGAGAGAGAAAAAAAAATTTACCTATAGGAGCACAACTCATTATTACCTTCAATGTTCAATGTTCAAGTGCGAGAGAGATGAGGGCACGGCTTTGGCAACATTGACTTCAACTTGACTGGGCAAAGCCAAAGCGATAGCCAAGCCAGACAGAGAGGCTATGGGCGATATATATAATAATGGTCAAATGAAACAACCCATTATAGGCCATACAACTCCTAATAAATTATCGTAATAAAATTTCCCACCACCATACCATACCACCGCAACAGACTTTCCGTACGTACAATAAATATCTATTGCTATACTAAAAGCAACCATTATAAAAATGTATGTATATATGCACATATTTTCTCTCTATTTCCATCATTTGTGTCTGTAAATTATCAAACAACTGACCACCACAAACTAAATTGAAGGAAATACAATAACAACGCCAAAGCCAAGCCAAACCAAACCAAACCACCAATTTGATTTTCACTTGGATTTGGATTTGGACAAAGCAGCCATATCAAAGCAATGTCATTGGCATATGAGGTTAAAATAAATGTATTCATTATAAATGTCTTTATGAAGGCAACAAATTTTTTTGGGGAAAAATGCATCCCTTGTTTTGTTTTGTAAAAGCTACACTGTTGCTTTCTTTTATATTATTATCCTATTTCTATTCTTTCCAGTCAGTCGGCCACTGACTTTTATGGACATGGCTTAACTTTTTGGGAGGAAGCGGAGGCAGCAGAGAATAGACGGAGAAGGAAGGACAAGTAACAGATGATCGGTTACGGATTGCCGGACAGGCCAGGCTACTAGAGAAAATTCTTCTTCTTTTTTTTTGTGGAGGGGACAATCAAGTCAAAGCCAAGTCAGGAGGGTGCTAATAAATGATCCGATTCCCAAGATCAAAAGTGTTTGATATGGTGTGTAAAAATGAGGGGATGAAGGTCTTTTTAAATGATGACCAGAAGGCGACAAGAAAAGGCTGATGGACTGACCCACAACGCAATATGGCTTTGAACCATAATATAATGATATATCGAGAATCAAGAAAAAGATATAGAGAGGTAATAAAAGCATTTTACTTCTCTCAATTCTTTCGCGTAGTATTTTATGGATCTTTGGATGATCTAAAAGCTCAATGCTCCAAGGGGCAAATAATGATGATGAGGATGATGATAACAAAATACAAAAAGATTATTACAATGTCCAATGTTGGATTGAAATTTCATTGTCTTCGGACTTTCGGAGGAGGATGAAAAACACTGGTTTAATACCATGATCTGATGTGATGTTGTTTGATATTCTTCCCCAAAAGGAATGGAAACGGAAGGGAGAGGAAAAGAGAAGTGAAATGGTTGCTTCCCACTTTGCACTTGTATATGGAGCTTGATCTGCTGATGGACAGTTAAGGTGGGAAAGGTGGTGCCCTTTCGACAAACTTTTACATCCGGAGGAGATACGGTGCAAGATAGAAGAACTCCCGCTGTTCTTACTTGTTGCACTGTCTGGATACATAAATGCGCAAAAAATCAACTTTTGAACTAAGGTAAGCATTTTAAACGCAATTATAGTGTAGTGCCCATGCAATTCTTCATAAAAACTAAATTTGCATACTGAGTGACTGACAAAAATTCAATGGAGTTGAATCATTATTCATTATATGATCATGATTATTATTATTATTATATTCAGTTTCAGTTTGAGTCATATTTAAAAAAACTTGCTCACAACTCATTTCTTATGATATTTTCTGTAGAAGCTTGACGTTGGCATTGGCTTTTGGTTTTTTATGTATATGGTCATGATTTCTCAGCCATTCATGCTCATTCACTCATCAATGGACAAAGTAGGTTGGTAATTGAGCAGGCGCAATAATCATAAAAATTCGGAGAAAACTACAATCTACAACTCCTGCTCACTCATAGACTAATGTCTTGTTCAACCAGATGACAAAAGAGAGACAGTGGAGTGACATTACATAAGAACATAACCATTTGTTCAATAGCTGGTCACTGGACTGGCTCTATAAGCTATCATCTTGAAAATCTTGTGAATCGGCTGCAAAATGCAGCAGAGTGCAAAAGGCTTATAAAAAGCTGGTCAGCTAAAACCAAGTACTATCAGGTTACGCTGCTATTGGAATAGTGAAAGAAAGATTGAAAGATGCTGAGAAAAATTAAAATTACTTTTTTTCAAGGGATGAGACGATGAGAGGACGGATGAGTAACATGAATGTGTACATCGACATCGTATCGTTCATAATAATAATAATAATCCGAACTACCAGCTTTTTCAGCCAACTATCAACTATAGGAATAATATATGTTATGTTGCATACATTATTACTGAAAATGATAATAATGATGATGATGATGATGATGATCCTGATGCTTTTTCTACTGCTGCTGATGGTCAACCAGCTCCACAACAATACAATAAGGGATGAATAAGTCGACTCGACTCGACACACACATGATTATTATTATGCTGGTTAGCATTATTATATTTGATAGTTACACAGGTTGTTTCATGTAATGGCAAAAGTAGTTAATAATCACAACCACCACCACCAGTGCTACCACCACTACGCATTTTCATCATCATCCTTGCATGTTCAAACTCAAGTTTACAAACTTGCTTGCTACTTCACTTCACTAACTCCTTCTCTTCTTTCATGTTTCCACCACCAGACCACCACCACCACTTTTTCTTGTTCTTCCAGAAGAGTGAAAATGAAAACCTAAAACCAAACCAAAATCCATCTATCAGTTCACCCATACCATCACCATCACCCAAAAAATATTCAAGAACAAGTGAGCATTTTTTATATTTACTTTCCAACATTTTTCATCCTTGCTCTTGCAAACCTTCCATTCGGCATCCAAATCCAACATAACATAACATAACATGATATTTCTTATTATGATGCATTTTTATACGTACAAATATATGTACCTACAACCTACCGCACATTCAACATTTATTTCACCTTTAAAAAAATTGAAACTTGAGCTTCATCTAACATCTCACCCAGAGTTGGAGTTTGAATGTGCAAGGAAAAAAGAGAAAAAAAAACTTGGAGAGAGTGAGAGTGAACACAGGTAGCTGAGAAATTTGAATTTTTAATCAGGCACTAGGCATGGAGACGTTCAATATCGTAATAAAAAAAACTTGTACTTTTGAGCTTGAGCATGAGCTACATATTAATGGGGAGTTTTTTTCTCTTTCAGAAGAGTAGATAGATAGTAGTAGATACTTTTTCATTCGTTCGCCCCGTCAGAAGGTCCATCCATCTGAGTGTCCATCATTGAGGAGTTGTTGTAGTAAAAAGGAAAATAGTAAGAGTAAAAAGCTCATAAGTTTTTTTTATGGAGAATTTTTCAGTGAGCAGTTGTAAAAAGGGTTTTCATCATTCTTATATAATATTAAAAATATGGTGATAGTGTTTGTATGTAGGTAGCTAAAGGAATGTTGATATTGATGATCTCTTCCTGTGGTTTGGTTATGTTTGGGACCCACAGTAGCTGTTGCTGTTATTTTACATGTTTTAAAAAATGTGATGGAATTTTATAGGGGATAAGAAGATGGATGAAGAGTTAAGAGTTATTTAGACTTTTTTGTTTTTATATCAATATAATGATAATCTTTATCATGCAAGGATCATCATCATCATCATCATACCGCATAATATTTTTTTATTCAATAGTTGATGTTGATAATAATTTTTATATAGGGAAAAGTTTAAGTGACCAAGTACAAAGATTACAATTAGAAATGATGGTATAAAACATAAAACTACTGGAGTTGGTGTTGGTTGGCTGGTAATTTTGCATGTCTTGAACGTCTTGTTCTTGTTTGCTACTGCGCTTTGCTTTCCTTCGTGTTTCGTTCGTTCATTCCTTCATTTTGTTCATGCTCAATGCTCTTCAACCTTGTGGTTTGGTTTGGTTTTGGTTAAGGTTTTGGGTTGCCCCTTTTTTGGTCAGCTCTTTTAATACCGACAGACCAAACCAAACCAGGTTCAAGAATGAGAGAACGAGGAGATGAAATGAGTGGTTTTTTCCCTTGAAGTATTCATTACAGAATGAATAGTTTTGAACTGGAGGAGGAAAAATCTTTTTTTATTTCAAATCTCCTCGTCTTATATTATTATCATTAACATTAGTACTTAGCTCGTAATTCCTTTTTTGTCTTTGCCTTTCAAATTTCAATGAGAGAAAGAAAATAAAAGAGAAGAGAAGACTGAGTAGATATTTCTCTTAAAGGTCCGTCACTCAACTCAACGAGTCGGATTGTGTACCCTTCGGACAAAAAAGGGATCCATTTACTAATGTGCTCCTGGACAAGTTTTAATGAACCTGCTCAAGAAAAAAATGGAGCAGATATATCTCAAATCTTTGAATCTCGCCCATTCACATCAGGTTAAAAGGCACTTGTCGATGAAAAGTAGGAACCCTTTGTACTTTGTGCTCTTTTCTTTTTATTAATAAAAAAGTAGTTGTACAAGAGTAAAAAGTGATGGACGTAAAAGTACGTCATAAACCCGCTTTTCCATCATGTTACCTTGTTCATCCATGACCTCTCAAGGTATAACTTTCTTGTTTCAAGTTGAGATAAAAGTAAGCATTGAAACAAGTGGAAATCTGTTAATGAGCACATTCTGTGAGGGAATGAGAATGAAGGAACGCAGTCTGGCCTGTTTTGAAAAACTGTTTCATGTTAAAAAAAATCTTAACAGCCCAGATAAACGGAGGTAATGGGAAGGTTATAAAATAATTGTTGAAACAAAGATGTGAATGGGAGATGTAAAAGTAATAATATTACAACTGCTATACAATTCTAAAGAAATTCTACAACCCAGTTAAATTACAATGATCGGCAGCGTAGTCCTTCTACAAAAGGAGATGTATTTTATATGAGTAGAAAAAAATGCACCTGACAATGAGAGCAGTAGTGCAGTCAAGTTGGAACGAAATTGTTATGGTTTTTGGTTTTAAGGGAATTTCCCTCATTTTGGTCGACTTTTCATTGTACGTTCATACTTCATGGTCTGATTCAAAATCGGACACGTTTTTCTATGAATATGCATGCTTAAAACCGCAGTTCGGCGTCCCAGTGGAACAAATTTTAATTAAAAATTTTGAACCCTTTGGACATGCACGCACATCACACATCCCATATAGGCAAACATGACCACGACCACATATATTATAAGCATTTTAAAAAAGCTTCCATTCCACATTTTCACTGCAGTAATTTCCGTGTTAATTAGGACACGTGACTGGATATATGTCATAAAGGAAGGGAGAGTGACAGGTAGGTGTGTACACATAATACTTTTTGATATTATATCGCATCGCATCACATCAGAGTTCGCATGTTTCATGTTGTGTTATGTTATTTTTTGTAAGATAAAAAGCTCATGTTCTTGCTCATTTCACACAGCATAGCATACCAGAGCAAAGCAGCTACCCAAGAAAAACAATGATTCTAATCACTTTTTTCTTCATTAATAAAAAGTATGTAGGGCTGAAACTCAACAAAGTAGTCTTGACCTGACTGATGTTTTATAACCTCTTAATATTTTTATTGCCTTAAACGACACCAACGCCGAAAGTCCTTTTGACTCAAAAGTGACTCAAAATTGTGGGATGATGATGACGTTCATTTCATTTTAAGCGACAAGGTTGATGTTGATGTTTTGTATTTTTTTGCATTTATTTTAAATGACTGACTGACGTCTACGCCGCTCCTGCTTTAGGACGTTTTTTTTGTTCTTTAAATGAGCCAACTCATGTCGTAATATTTAGAATGACTTTTCATCAGTTCGGAAGCACTTACGCTTAGGATTGGATGAAGGATCTAGGTTATTTTTCCTGCAGATATTGACTCAGTTCAAGACACAAGACAGTCATTTCTGATGATCCCATAGAAAAACAATGACAACACGTCAAACCCTGGAGAGTCACGTGGCTCCATCATCAATAAATCAAAGAGGAAGAGAGATTTATCTGGAAAAATCCTTGAGCAAACACAACATAACACCAACACCAACCAGCACCCATGTTATTTTATTTTATCCAAATATATATATCGTTTCTCAAGCTAAAAATACAATCACAATCAGTTTGGCTGCCCACTTGCAGTCATAGTCATAGTCATGTCATTGAACATTTATGATAGTGAGAAGTTGGAGGGATGATTTTTTAGAAAGAAAGCTTTCCTCAATTTATCCCCTACCAAAATAGAAAGCTTTCCTAGGCTCCTTTTTGATTTCCCATCTTTCCGAACCAAATCATTCACGTGAAATGAAAATGAATATTGGCAGTGCAGTGGCAAGTTGGTGAGATCACGTACGCACAGAAGAACATCAGAGTATTCCATTTGCTTAAAAATATATAGCTATATGATCATCATCAGGATAAATGATCAATGACGGGGAAAGCAACAGTGTACAAACTTACAAACTGGACATTTTCTATATCCCAAATAATATATATCCCTTACGTCACGATCATCTTCATCCCAAATATGATCATTCTGCGTAAATAGTAAATATCCTGATATTCCGGAATGGGAAAGTTGACATAAAGAGAGAGTATCATATCATTGCAACCGTGATGATGATGATGATGATGATGATAATCAAAAATGATGTATCCGGCTAATATAACACAGTATATTGTAACCAAACGCATAATTCCCTGTTTTATTCCAATGCCAATACCAATACACGACGTTGCACTCACCCAATATATTTTATGTGCTGCAAGTGCACGCAGGAAGA
This sequence comes from Orchesella flavescens, assembly GCA_964034955.1. Classification (NCBI taxonomy): domain Eukaryota; kingdom Metazoa; phylum Arthropoda; class Collembola; order Entomobryomorpha; family Orchesellidae; genus Orchesella; species Orchesella flavescens. The sequence goes on along the minus strand of OZ035958.1, from coordinate 1,806,235 downwards.
AGATACACACACACACACACTATATTATCCTCGTGGGATCATTAGAATTTACTCTCATCGCATATCGTCGTCATACTTTTTCAGCAAGCCTCCTTTTTTTCGCTCAATACCAAAACGTTTGCATGTATTGACTTGACAAAAAAGTTAGACTGTTTTTTTTGTTTGTGGAAAAAAGTTCAGTGTCATTTTAACGTCGTACATAATTTTTTTATTTCTTTATTCCTCCTGCCCTTAATATGAAATATTGATGGAAAACAATGTACAAAAAGTCAACACGACCAATGCTCACCCACGTGCCTCATGTAGGCTCGCAATTGTTTTGTTACGTAACGTTAATCTTATACAAAATGTGAGTCTGCTGCGCTGCTCATGATCACGATGATCCTTCTTTTTCCTCCTTTTTTTTTTACTGCGGAGCAGCCGTGTGGGTCAAATGGTTTTTTGTATGAATTCATAATACCCATTCTCATCTCACAGAAGGTTTATGAATGAATAAAAACATGGAGTACAAAAGTACAATAAATATACAAATATACAATATGATGATACGGAAGAGTTCCGGATGTATGCTTGTAGCATAAAAGCATATATCACTGACAACAGTCAGGAGGAGTAGTATTAAAGAATGGAACTTGACAGAGGAATAAAGAACCGTGTTACAATTGCCATTGTTAAGAGTTGTCTACTGCCGGTGATTGTGTATCTGTAACATGTAGAGGACGATCATGTTTATCATTTTATCCCCGGCTTTCGGTTCCCTATTGATTCATTCTCGGATGATGATGATCATGAGCATGATATTTTTCCCTACTCCTCCGATTGTCCCAAGCTAATAAAGGGGAACTAAAATGTGTATGCACTGTTGACTTTAGCTCATTGTTGGCAAGTCGCTCGTTGATAAATATATATATATATATATTATGTAGATGTAAAATGTGGGATAGGGTTTGTAATATATTGAGTGTATGTTTTGGGGTTCATTTGTGTACAAAAGTCGAACCGGTAGTGACGTGATGTGATGAGATATGTATGCGGATGTAACTTTTTCATCGAGAACTGCATCATGGAAGAAAACATCTTTATGAAAATATATATTTGGATAGGGTGAAAAATTGAGAAAAGGGCGCATAAATGAATCAAGGTCCATTTTTATTGAGATTGTTAGTTTGAACCAAAACCAAGGTTATTACACCGTCTTCTTGACTTTAACTTGTCTTGTTTTTGTCTTGCATGTCTCGTTAAGGCAATTAATTTTGGTCACTAGAAATAGAAGCGATAATCACTCAAGGAAAACTTTATTAGCCATTTTTTATCATCATCATCTAAGAATCTACTAATTTCTTATCGAGAAAGTCAAAAGTTGGAACATTATTAAGTAGTATTTTTTCTCTCTTTTGATTAGCCCTTCCAGGCATTTTTTGTTTACATGAATTTTTACAGTAAAAATTGAGGTAAAAATGAGGAGATTCTCAAGATAAATTTGTTATATATAAAATTTATACCCACATTTTACAATACAATACAATATATTTTTTAACTGGGAATAAAGTTGAACATTGAACATCCAACATTGTGTCGGTAATTAATATAATATTCTATAATTAATGACGACGGACGTACATAATATGTACACACATGAGCACCCAGGATTGAATTTTTTTGAAACCTAAGGAATTGCAATGAATTGTTGAGAATGAGAAACTGTTGCGCTATTAAAAATACATCTGAGAGTGTACATACATACATATAATACTACTCACTCGCACACTGTTCTTGTTTAACTTTTACCACTTCCTTTTCTAATCAAAACGTCAAATTTTGCTAGTGATCCCATTATTTAGTTTCACCCTGGAGGCTACAAAAAAAACTGAGCGTAATGCACAATTGCACTCCATGCCCTATTATTATTGCCAGTTTTTTCTTGCTGCAGTTACACACCCTTCCACCATTACCCACACATCAACTGTCTATCGCAAAAATAAGCACATGTGATGTATAATATAATACGATGTACGAAACCAAAAGAAATTATATTATGCACATACATAATTTGATGTGGTGTGGAACAGGAACATAATCCATCAGTGAAATAAAAAAAAAAAATTTTTTGAAGAAGTTCAAAGTTGCTGGTTACTTTTGTACAGTAAAAATAGAAAATAAAATAATAAAATAAAATTGTTAATGTGATGTGAGCTGCTTGTGTGTGCACTTTAGTTCACTGGTTGCATTTATTTAGTTTTTTTTTACAGTAGTCAAACCATTTGAACATTTGAACATTTTGAAGTGGCTGCGGCTGGGTGAGCCCACAGTGGGTGCCCAATAATCCAATCCAATCTTAGAGAAAACTGTGAGAGATCGACGATAGACACTTATTTGTGCAGTAATAAAACTAAGTGTGTGTTTTTGATCACTTTGCATTGATATCAATGTAACATCACATCATCAACATTTTAAAAGTTTTGCTATTATAAAATTACAAATACAATACACAACTTACATGCCACAACAAAACCTATCCAAATCCAATCCACATTACTCCACACTCTCTCACTTTTTACACAACACAGTTTTTCCTTTTAATAACGTTTGCTATTATGAATGTGTATGTATTTAGTTTTAGCTCAAATATCTTTTTGCTCACTATCCCGGAAACTGCCACATAAATCTTTTCATTATAACCAGTTCTCTTGAGGTTTGCTGATTTCATTTTGAGATATCAAAAGTTGAGGGCTGGAGTGAACAAGATAGAGGGTGTATGGACGCCTTCTCCTATTTCCTAGCTTGATGCCTGATGAGAGAATGAAGCACAGGTTTAAAAAAGAAAAACGTGTGCTGCTTTACTTCTACGCCAAGACAAAACTTATTTAGTTCTTCAGCTGTCTTGTCTTGCTCGCTTTTCTCCGTATAAAAGTATATGCGTGTGTGTGGGAGATTATATCTAGTTCTAATCCTACTTTTCAATACATACGGGCAACGCAACGCTGCATACATAAGTCAATACATTTGCAGTTGAAGACAGGTGGCTTAATTGAGATGAAATGAGGAGGTTATAAAAATTCAGTAGCTGGTCTGGTACGGAATCCTTCTTCTGAACGACGTGAAGTGAACCCCTTTTTCCATAATATTTTTTTTTATCTTGCCTCAACTCAGCTTCTGCATTCTACTAATAAACTCTTGAAAAGTATACAGAACGGACATGTGAATGCGAAAAATGAATGTTGAATTTTCTTAATCCAGTCCAGTCTTTATACATTTTATTGTTTATTTGGCATAATTTGCAGCAGTTGGCAGGGGTGTGGGCAAGTCGTGTATTATTTTAGATAGACAAAAGTACAATCTTTCTAAGATCTTGACTTGAGTTGAGACGACTTGAAATAATAATGAAAAATTGAGAACAATGGAGGCAACCGTGGGTAATTTCATTTGTGGTGGATTGGATTGGATTGGATTGGATTGGAGAAGATATACGCTATACAACTACTTCTTCGCTTACTTACTTACTTACTTATTATTGTTTAGATATAAAAGACGTAAAAGTTGAGCAAAAAAAACGAGTTGATGTTGATACACTAGGCTACTCTCACTTGTTCTCGTGAAATGATGATGATATCTTGACTAATATAACATGATTTCTCTCAGCTACTGGGCATTTTTCAATAGGAAAATCGTGACCTCAACATTTTTTTTTCGTTTAGCATTTTTTTAGAATAGAATGATAAATTTAATAGATATACTTACTTACTTTTACATTACGTCAGACTAAGAGTGGAATGGAATTATAATGGAGTGCAATAGCAATCGTAATCTACTAATCTTGTATTCACGTACGTAACACATTCTAAAAAATTTGATAAATTTCAATTTATTATCCGCCACATTTTTTAATTACAATTAGAATGATATGTGGAGTTGTAGATAAAAGAGAATCTCTTTGAAAATAAAACTCATTAGTAGATGAGAGCTTGTTGATACTTTGCTTTAAGCAAATTACTTTATGGTCGTTCTGCTCCCGCTTTGATTTTTATCAGATTGCTCGTTTCTATTGGATGGGTTGGGTTGGTTGTTTTGTGTGGTGTCAAGTTTTAACAATTTTCCAAAACTTTGGCTGATTTTGGTTTGGAAAAGAAATAATTAAAATTATGTAACATATATTTTATGCATCGACGTCGAATTCACTCGACAACTCGAACTCGACTTACTTACTTAGCCCGAGTTTATTTTCTTGTGTTACAATTTATTTCTATTTTGTCGTCTAAAATACACATATTTCTTTGTACGTATAAATAAATGTATGTTGTCGTTGTCGTTGTCGCATCTCTTCATTTGCATCTTCTCAGGAAAATATCGATCCCTTTTTCCAACTCTCTTTGTGAGAGTAAAGAAAGAGTACCTATCCTTGTCTACTATACTCTTATCTTCAGGGATTCACTTTTATAGTCCATTTATAGTCGAGGAAACTTGTTCCAAACTTTATTTCCATCCTCTCGTGAATATGCATGCATGCATCTCAAGAATAAAGAGAAAGAGAAGAAGAGATGGAATGGAGAAGTAGAGAGAAAATAAGACAAGAAGAAGGAGAAGAAGAAGATACCCTTTTTCTTAAGTTTAGTTCAACTGCGTCTTCTTTCCCTCTTTGAGTTTGCTGAGTTGGTTTTGGCTTTGGCTTTGGTTGCTGCTGCATAAGGAAAAAGATGATATAGCTAGGTATATATAGTACATATTACAGTCCCTCTCTCTCTTCTGCATCCCAATGATAATGTGAAGAAAAGGGCGAAACCCTCTTGAAAGTGGAGAGCATCTATGCCAGCTCCTAAAAAAAGACAAGAAAGAATATTATTTCCCCGTGTCTTCTTGCTCTTGTGCTCACTTGTCTCTTTCGGCCTTGTCGTCGGTTTTCTCTGTGGCTTTCTCTACAGATCCATTCAACGATGCGATGCGATGTGATGCCATGTCCCCGTCTGTATGTAAATGAAATGCAGCCAGTTTCAAAAACTCTTGTGTCTTCTCTCTCTCTCTCCTGCATATTTATATGTTGGTCTTGGTGCAAGCAGACATATCTACTTCTACTTACAAACAGATTGAGCGTGCATATGTACATTTATATGCAGGAGCAGCAGCAGCATACGTACATTAGTATACAACTACACCCCATATTTATTGTCATATATTTCAACCGGCGTTTTACTACCACAGCTCATTTTACTGTTTTTCGATCGTACACACAACATAATATACACATATAAGTTTCTGTTTGTGGGTTGTTTTCTAAACCCCTCGAAAATCGGTGACTTAAAATGTGGAGAAAGGAGTAGCATTGAAATGGAATAAAAAAGAGCATTTATACATGTTTGGGAGCAGTAGGTAAACATTGGAAGAACTTACTTAGAGTCTCACATTTTCCAGAAAGAAATGGAAGGAATGTTATGGGATGTGATGCAATGCAATGCAAGGCAATTCTGTCAATGAACTCGAAATATTACACTGCTCCTCCTTGTACTTGTGCAATGTATTCTGTTTATATTGAGTTTGAGCATAGAATATAGGTTTGAGAACTCGTTTATATTTATAGTTTGCTATAAAGTAAGTACAGTACACACAGTGCAGCATAAAATGTGATGCATATATTATTTGTGTTGTCGTCGTCAAAACCGCTCCAAAACCTTTTTTCTGCGGAAGTGCATGGTGCTCAATGTTCTAGCTATTTGATATGCATGCATCTCACAAAACTGCATCTTACTTGGATGTTGGAGAAGCACACATATTATTCAAAGAGGTCAGGACGACGACATTTCAAAGGAAACTTTTCCACTCAGAAGGGATCGACATCGACTACAAGAACAAGTAGCTAGATAGATACACTTTTACTATTTTCCTGAAGAAAAGGAAAGGGTGGGTGGCGTGAGGACTACACAAAAAAAAGGTTTCGATCCTGATGTGATCTAGCCACTTCATCTCAACATTTTACCTCCATCTTTACGTTTCTTTCCATCATCATGTAAAAGTTTTGTAGTAAAGTTTTTCTCAATATATATTTTTACTAAACTAAACCAGACCAGGTTTAACTTAACTCCTTTCTTTTCCTGTTGTTATCCTGTCTTTTTAAAAGGGGGAAAAAGGAGAAGAAAGAAAGCTACTAGTAGTAGTAGCTAGTAAGCTGTCTTTTTATCCTTGTGATTCCATTCAACTTGTCTATTCTTGCATGCCTTTTTAGCTGTTGTGACCTGGAAATTTTTCA